>CM021104.1:256558774-256630479 GCA_007115665.2 Sequoiadendron giganteum | reverse complement strand
CCCTCTCTCCCTCTCCCGCTCTCCCTCTCACTCTCACACTCTCCCACTCTCCCTCTCCCTCTCCCTCTCTCTCCCTATCCCTCCATCTCTCCCTCCCACTCTCCCTCTCCCTCTCTCAATCTCCCACTCTCCCTCCCTTTATCTGTCCCTCTCTCAATCTTCCACTCTCCCACTCTCTACCATTAACCCTTAGGTCTATATGTGTACAAATCGGATATCCGATTATATCAAATATCAAATTTGTGGGCCATAGAAAAACCTCATGTGGGCCATTTTTGTGCATTCCAACGGACCCTACATTCTATTTGCAGCATTTTGCAGGTGACAAATGCGCAGTTTCAGACAGGAAGAGACAAAGGTAAACTTTTTGGAGCATCTTGTACTCAAATTTTTCATACATAATGATTTTTTAGCATCTTTTATTTGGTATAATGGGGAGCAGCAATCATCAGAAGAAAAAACGTAAGAGAAAGCTGACAAAAGAACAAATTGAAGGATATATACAAAGCGATAGAGAAGGTCATAGGAATAAAATACAAGGTATGTTAAATATTGGTGAACCTGAGCCCTATGGTCTTTCAAGTGAAGAGGAAATTGGATATGTTCAAGGTGAAAATGTAGAACATGATATTGAAATTGGGAATGAAAATGTTCAAATTGATATTGAAAATTTTCAAGGTGAAAATGTTGGAATTGAAGATGTTGAACATGATATTTAAATTGGGAATGAAAATATTGAAATTGATAATGAAAATGTTGGAATTGAATATGTTGAAAATGATATTGAAATTGGGAATGAAATTATTCAAATTGATATTGAAAATGTTAAAGGTGAAAATGTTGGAAATGAAGATGTTGAACATAATATTGAAGCAAGTGTAAATTATGTTTCACTAGATTACACGAGAAATGAAGAACCTTGTGTGGAAGAAAGACATATTCCAAATTCAAGATCTTCAAGGACCCCTAAATGGTTAGTTGAAATTGATGATAATAGTATAAACAATTTTGAAGGCAAGAGGTCAACACAAACTATTCGGTTGTAGGCTAGAATACTTTTCAACCAATATTTTGGTGATAAGACATTGACCGAGCAATGCCAACTTTTTGTACAATTTCTAAATATGCAAAAGATGAGACCTTTGCTAGCCAAATTGAAGATTCATGTGAACAAGAGGACCGAAAAAAATTCTATTATTGTCAAAAATATTTTTAATGCTCTCAAGTCTATTGGAAAAAATAACAAAGAAAAAGATAAGAGAGCTGCTCGGAGAGTCATTACAACCGCCCTAGTAAGCCATCAATTCAAAAAGGCTCACTTTATGAGACAAACTTTGGATAGAGCACTTGCAAGAAGAGAAATAATAGATGATCCTCTTCAAAATGATACATGGGATTTTGTCAGGAGGCTTCCACGTGTTGATAAGAAGCTAACCGATAATGTAAAGCAGGCAATTCAGCAATTTTGGCATGATAACTCTAGAGTATCACCCAATGCAAAGGATGTTTTAAAGTTAAAAATTGGCAGTCGAGACCGTACACCACATCCTAAACATTTCTTGGAATCAAGCCAAAAAATGTTGTTCAACAAATTTATTCAAACACATCCAAATATGGAAATCTCGCAAAGAAGTTTTAAAGGTTGGAAGCCATTTTATTGTGTTCACCTTAAGATTCGTAATACTTGTTGCAAATACCATGTGGAGTTTTCAATGTACCATGAACTATTATGCTATATCCATTCTACTTTGCATACTAATGAAATGTTGCAGGAGTGTGGTGCAATGCATCTTCTGAAATCATCAAGGGACTTTCTAGATCTATTTTTATGTTCTAGGGATGATGGTTCCTTTTTCTATAGAAATGATTGTTTAAATGCGAAGTGCTCACAATGTGGTGGCTTGTCAAATTTTTTCAATGTTTTCATGAGGGTTCCGAACATTAATTTGGAAAGAATATTGTTGAGAAAAAGGGATATGAGATAGTCAAATATACTTTGCAAAGTGGAGATGAAGGTTCTAGATGCGAGTTGGTTACAAAAGAATGTAGTGTTGCTGATTTTATTTCAGATTTTAAGGACAATATTTTCTACAAATATGCAAGGCATAGTCATAGGTCTCAGTGGTTGGACCAACAATTCAGGATATGTAAGGACTCTTTTCCGATTGGCACTATTATATCAACGATTGATTTTGCAGAAAACTACACATTGTAACCACAAAACAAGGTTCAATCTCAATATTACAATTCCATTCAGATTGCTATTTTTTCCCACATAATGTTTAGACATGCACCTAATAGTACAAAGGAGGATCGAAAGATAATCAGAGAGTATCATTTTTATATGAGTGATGATAGATCTCACTCGTCCGAGTATGTCCAACATTGTTTCAAGAATTTTTTTGAGTTCTTGTAGGAGCATGATATAGCACTAGGTTGACATCTCATTTGGTCAGATAACTGTACAGGTCAATTCAAGAATGCTCACATGTTTTATTGGTTGAGTAAGATGCATGTAGAGAGGGGTGTACCTAATATTTGGAGTTTTTTTGAAGATGGGCATGGGAAAGCGGAGCATGATGAAGTAGGTGCATGTGTAAAGAGAGCTCTAGTTAAGGAGCAATTGAATATTTCAGGAGAAAAATTTAGTGATGCATGCTCTATTGTTGATTGGTGTAGTTCAGCATTGTCATAGGGAGGGACACTTGATTCAACAGTGCACAAATTCTTTTGGTTGGTTGAGGATGGTACAGTGGGAGGCAGATTGGATTGTCATACAATAAAATATTCTTCAAAGATGCATTCGTTTCGAAGCTCAGATGCAAGCACATGGACCATTTGGACATGACAGTTGGCTTATTTTTTTTAGAGTTGTATTCAGTGCGAGTGGGATCAATGTGAGTCAAGTGAGTGGGTGGATACATGGGTTCCACAATATCTAACTCCTTTATCTCAAACTATATCCATGACAAATTACACAATGGAAACTTCACTTGATTACGATCGAATTTCAGATCTACTACATCCAGGACATGTTTTTGTAGTTGTTGCACCGCAGGGAAGAGAGATCAGAATATTGGTTGGCTTGATGTGTGTGGGTAAAGAACAAGCTAACACAATTGATGGAAGATGATGATGGGTTCATGTATCCTACAGGTTCAGTTGTGGTTGTAGGAACTTGGTTGTGAACATACATGATTAGAAAGAATGGAATACCTACATTTGAAAACTACGAGAAACACAAAACCATTTTCATGTATTCACACCTTGTTATAGCAACAAATGTTAAGTTGTTGAAGCATCATGCCAAACCAAAGACAAAAAAACTATGGACACTTAGTAATTTTTATCATGAAGCAATATTGGATACTCTTAAGCAAAGAGATGACCCTTCAAGCACACTTGAATAGCATATTCAAGAATGGAAGGTACAATGCTTAAGCATCTTTTTGTTGTGACAATATAGATTTATTATTTGACAAATTTTGCGATATTCCTGGCACGATTGATCATGGACCTACTACAACAATAGCTAGCTCTGATCCTTTCAAAGAGGTATGCAACAAATTAAAATAATATAGATTGGTTATTCAAAGCATATTTTATAGTTTGCATTACCAATTCATCACCATTCAGGATCTTTAGATTAATATAGATTTGTTAGTCTAAGCACCTTTTTTGTTGTGACAATATAGATTTATCATTTGACAAATTTTGTGATATTCCTGGCACGATTGATCATGGACCTACTACAACAATAGCCAGCTCTGATCCTTTCGGAGAGGTATGTGACAAATTACAATAATATAGATTGGTTATTCTAAGCATATTTTCTATTGTATGTAGTTTAACTTCTACTTTGATGGTTTGTACAGGTGCTTGTCACTCCAGAACGCCAACATACTACTCTTGTGGAAGATTGTGCCCTGAATGCCTCAAATAGGTAGATTTTGTAAGAATTGAATTTTGAAATGTGAAACAATGTAAAAAGGTCATAACTGTGTATAGGCATAATCTATATCCAGTGATGTTTTTTGAAATACGAGTCAAATGTTTGGCATTGTATAAAGGGTATGTTTAAAATGTAAAGATATTTTTGTACTTAATTGAGCAACAACCAGAGGTTTTCTTCTTGGTTCTTTCCTTTCAGTATGCTCGTTTGAACCAGGTTTTGTAATATCTCCTATTTATATATAATAAATTATAGTGGCTTGCCACTTTTTTGAAAAACAAAAATGTAAAAAGTTCATGTGAATTTCATTTCCATGTAATTGATTCAAGTTGATTGGGTAATATTTTTCTGATGCAAGAGCTAGGACTTGAAAAATCTATATCCAACCTTATTGTAGATGGTCCCAACATGATCCCATATCCTCAAATGAAGAGTCTGTAAGCATCATGATTTCCAAGAAATAGTTCGTCAAAGATTGTTGTCTTTTAGCACTTTGGACTCTTAAGGGAAATCGTCGATCCAATGTAGCTCGGAGTGATTCGACGTATTTGGGTACAAAAAAGGACCATACCTAGCATAAACGTACCCATCCAGACATGTTGGAATAGTTTATTTAGTCGTACGAGTTAGAGAATGAAAGTTGCAACACTTTGCAACTTTACACTACTTGCATTTGGCAACTTTTCCCTCAACTAAAAACTCATCACCATGGAAAAATTCCTTCGAGATAGAAAAAATCAAGAGATTTTATTGTATATAGTCCCAACACAATCCCATATCCTCAGACAAAGAGTCTATAAGCATCACGGTTTTCAAGAAATATTCTATCAAAGATTGCTTCCTTTTAGCACTTTGGACTCTTAAGGGAAATTGTCAATCCAATGTAGCTCAGAGTGATTTGGCATATTTGGGTGCAAAAGAGAACCATACCTAGCGTAAAAATACCTATTCAAACGTGTTGGAACAGTTTGTTTGGTCATATGAGTTAGAGAATGAAAGTTGCACCACTTTGCAACTTTACATTGCTTGCATTTGGCAACTTTTCCCTCAACTGAAAACTCATCACCACGGGAAAACACCTTCGAGATAGAAAAAACTGAGAGAGATTATTGTATATGGTCCCAACACAATCCCATATCTTCAGATGAAGAGTCTGTAAGTATCACGGTTTCCAAGAAATAGTCTTTCAAAGATTGCTGCCTTTTAGCACTTTGGACTCTTAAGGGAAATCGTTGGTCCAATGTAGCTCGGAGTGATTCGGCGTATTTGGGTGCAAAAGAGAACCATCCTAGTGTAAACGTACCCATCCGGACGTGTTGAAATAGTCTATTTGGTTGTACGAGTTAGAGAATGAAAGTTGCACCACTTTGCAACTTTACACTGCTTGCATTTGGCAACTTTTCCCTCAACTGAAAACTCATCACCACGGGAAAATGCCTTCGAGATAGAAAAAACTAAGAGAGGTTATTGTAGATGGTCCCAATACAATCCCATATTCTCAAACAAAGATTCTGTAAGCATCACGATTTCTGAGAAATAGTCCGTCAAAGATTACTTCCTTTTAGAACTTTGGATTATTAAGGGAAATCGTCAGTCCAATGTAGCTCGGAGTGATTCGGCGTATTTGGATGAAAAAGAGGACCATACCTAGCATAAACGTACCCATCCGAATGTTTTGGAATAGTTTGTTTGGTCGTACGAGTTAGAGAATGAAAGTTGCACCACTTTGCAACTTTACACTGCTTGCATTTGGCAACTTTTCCCTCAACTAAAAACTCATCACCACGGGAAAACGCCTTCGAGATAGAAAAAACCGAGAGAGGTTATTGTAGATGGTCCCAACAAAATCCCATATCCTTAGACAAAGAGTCTGTAAGCATCAGGGTTTTTGAGAAATATTTCGTCAAAGACTGTTGCCTTTTAGTACTTTGAACTCTTAAGGGAAATCATCAGTTCAATGTAGCTCGGAGTGGTTCGGCGTATTTGGGTGCAAAAAAGGACCATACCTAGCGTAAATGTACCCATCCAGATGTGTTGGAACAGTCTATTTGGTCGTACGAGTTAGAGAATGAAAGTTGCACCACTTTGAAACTTTACACTACTTGCACTTGGCAACTTTTCCCTCAACTGAAAACTCATTACCATGGTAAAAAATCTTCGAAATAGAAAAAACCGAGATAGGTTATTGTAGATGGTCCCAACACGATCCCATATCCTCATAAAAATATTCTGTAAGCATCATGATTTCCTATAAATAGTCCATCAAAGATTGCTGCATTTTAGCACTTTGGACTATTAAGGGAAATCGTCGGTCCAATGTAGCTCAGAGTGGTTCGGCATATTTAGATGCAAAAGAGGACCATACCTTGTGTAAACGTACCCATCCAGATGTGTTGGAATAGTCTATTTGGTCATATGAGTTAGAGAATGAAAGTTGCACCACTTTGCAGCTTTACATTGCTTGCATTTGACAACTTTTCCCTCAACTGAAAACTCATCACCACGAGAAAACGCCTTCGAAATAAAAAAAACTAAGGGAGGTTATTGTAGATGGTCCCAACACAATCCCATATCCTAAGATGAAGATTCTGTAAGAATCAAGGTTTTCAAGAAATATTCCATCAAAGATTGCTTCCTTTTAGCACTTTGGACTCTTAAGGGAAATCGTCGATGCAATGTAGCTCAGAGTGATTCAGCATATTTGGGTGCAAAAGAGGACCATACCTAGTGTAAACGTACCCATCTAGATGTGTTGAAACATCCTATTTGGTTGTATGAGTTATAGAATGAAAGTTGCACCACTTTGCAACTTTACACTGCTTGCATTCGGCAACTTTCCCTCAACTAAAAATTCATCACTATGGGAAAACGCCTTCGAGATAGAAAAAATGGAGAGAGGTTATTGTAGATGGTCCCAATATGATCTCATATCCTTAGATGAAGAGTCTATAAGCATCACGGTTTTTGAGTAATAGTTCGTCAAAGATTGCTGCCCTTCTACACTTTGGACTCTTCAGGGATTTCGCTGATTGAATGTAGCTCGAACTACTTTAGTCTGTTTGGGTGTGAAAGGGAACCATAACTAACCTAAACGTACCTATTCGGACATGATGGAATAGTTGGTTTTGTCATACAAGTTGTAGAACAAGATTTATTGATGCCCTTAAAAGTAGTTTTCAGCCTCCAGTCGAACTCCAATGTTGATTTTTGTGCGAAAAAAAGCCATGAGACCATAGCTTGTTGCGAAAAACTAGTCAAACACCTTTATTTGAACCCTACTAAAACTTCTAGAATCCTATCTTTCACTCATATTAGGAAGAGCTAATCTCAACATAACAAAATACAATCTTCACACATTAGCATGATACAACTTGCAATGAATAATTCTTAATTCTAAAGAATCTTATCCCAGTGATCACTATTTACTGGTCACACATAATCCAAGTAAATAATGTCAGATTCACACAGCTCAACAAGCTGAATTTTAGCCTAGAAGGGTAATTACAATCAAAACAAAGAATACTTATCTCTTAAATATTCTAAAGGGTGGAAGTATGAAACGTTGCTCTTGCGCTCAGATCAATACACGACCTTCATGGCTTGAACATAGGCCCATGACTAGAGTAGAAATTCACTAGAATCATTTTGGGGAGAGATCTCAATCACATCCGCAAATGAAGCATGTTGATTAGGCCTAGTAGGGCAATCCTTCGCATAGTGACCAAACTTGTCACATCTAAGGCATTGAACACGAAAGAGGTCCCACTTCTTCTTAAATGTAGGAGCACCATCTGAACCTTTATCTCTATTCCTCTTGAAGCATCTTTTATTTCCTCCTTTTCCTTCCTTCTTCGAGGATTGAGCGGAAAGAACATGAATTTCTCTTATATAATGGAGGACTAAGAGAAAAAATCTGCGTACAACTCAAGCCTAGCTCATGGCTGAATTTGATACAATGAATAATAGCACCTCTCCTAGATGAAAAAATACAATTGAATATGCTTCTCCTTGAAATCGGCTTGCTGCTGCAAGATGAAACATTGTTGCTCAAGTGCGAACTTCTGCTTGGAATGCAAATTATGCTAAATGAACGCGATTGAGAAAATGAACAAACATCACCTTGAATTTATAAAAAATAAGGTGAATCTTCAAGGAGGTCAGCCTCTTTTGAAAATAATATCAAAGAAGGTTGGCCTCATCCATTTAAATCAAATGAGTATAAATTAAATATCCATAGGATATCATTTAATTTATTACAACTTAAGGTGATCGCTAGAAGAAGCAGCCCGATGCTGCTAATAACATCAACAGTAGGAACACATTTTTAGGGGTGATAAAGGGATTAGAGTGAACTGTTTGATAAAAATATTTGGTAGACATGTATGAAAAATGTGGTAGCATAGACAAGGCAGTGGACTATTTGAAAAAAAGCTTCAAAGAAATGTGGTCTCATAGAATTCCATGACAAGCAAATGCAATTGACAATTGATCATAGTTTTTAGTTATGCAATGTGAATTAATTGCATAACTGTTTAGGTTGACTTTGTAAAAACTATATTGTAATTGAATTTTTTTCATCTATGAACATCTAGTTGTTAGTTATGCAATGTGAAGTAATGATTTGAGTTTGAAAGATGTGTAATGCAATGTAATCAGCAATATAAATATAAACTACATAATATAACCATTATTTTTTATGCTATTATACATTGATATTTAACCATTGCTCAAGATAAAATTTTCAAAGAGTTTAATTATGCACATGAGGAACAAATTAAATTTTGATTGTCAACTTTTATATATCAAATTATCCAATAATCAAGTGTATGTCTATATACAAAAATGGCATCGACGCCAACTCAGACAAAGTTTTACAAAATGTGGCATATGCCATCTCAATATGTATTCAAAATTTACATGCCAAAATGTCTGTCTCATCCTAAACTACTGGTGGATCATCAAAATGGAGCCTCTTTGAAGCACTCGTTGGCTCTAAAGGCAGCTGCACAAGAAAAAATCAAACCACAATTGAGATTAGTTATACTATATAATTTAAAATCGAATAATTAACATTAAAATCAATATACATTGAATTTTAATTGAAATCTTGATTACCTAAAATATACATCTCTTCAAAGGGTCAGGAGTCCTAGAATATACCAAACCAATTTTTGAAATGCCAATCTATATATGTGAACAAAAACATAAAATTGATCCAAGTTAGCATACGATTATTGGTAATAGGAATAGATTTACCAAACACAAAATAAAATAAACACATACCTCTTTAGGTTGATCTTTTTCTTTATCTCCTTCAGGTGTTTTGACATCTCCTCCTTGAGGTGTTTCAACACCTACTCCTTGAGGTGCTCCAATACCTAATCCTCTAGGCAGTGTGTCATTTGTCAACAACGATGTATAGCTCATAATTACCTGTACATAAAAATGACAAGTACATATGAAACTACCAATCTATTTCAATGTATGTATAATCAATATAAAATCTTAAAAATCTTAATTCAATCCAATCTAAGTTCAATTACCTTCCCCTTATCTAACTTTTCACCTCCATAGTCTGGACAAGGCTGCACCTCACTCGTACTAGGTATTTCCTACAAGAGGAAAATAAGATAAACATATAAGTTATTATATAATTTCATTAATGACAATTCAAATGACAAGCAAGTATATAATAAAAAATTTAAACTAGTGAGTGTTGTGTGTGTCCAAGCCAAATGAAATGGCCCTAAGGGTGCTATTAGTCACCCATGTGAGCTCCTCCTCAGACATCAATTGTTAAATAGACCATGTAAATAAATATTAGTACTTGATACTATCTCTTATTAATATTCATTTAAAAACAAATGTAAGTTATGAAATTACAACTTAAATCTTACCTGTGTCACTATTCTAGCATCCCCCTCTCTAGCAGGAGAGGACTTTGTAGGGTGCACTCCACTCCCCTGTGACTGATCTATAATGTCCATATCATGGAGGTCATAATCAGAAGTGTCCAAGGGATGCTCAGTGGGCTATACAAGAGGACCCAAGCATATCTAGCAACACATAGTGCAAGTATGTGGCACACAAATATGTGGACCTGAGGAGGATGATGCAACAGCACTCAATCCTTTGTGAATATCACCAGAATGTGGCTGAGCTACTGTAGAAGCATGCGAAACCAAATGACCACTCAAAGAGTGAATAGCCTGAATAGTCTGTGTGGCTGCATCCTGGATAATCTCTGGATGATATATTGGAGGTGGCGAAGGAATGGGAGGAAGGGGAGGAAGGGGAACATTTGGGTGCGAGAATACTCTAACTGCCCCTGCTCTATCCTGAGGCATACCTCCACTGATGCCCTAGAAGGATTTAATATCAAAGTAATTGACATGATGCCCTAACAAAAACTCAACATATAATTTTTTAATAAAGTAAAATGGTATATCAGAATTGTTGTTTGGTGTTTTATCAAAAACTATACACCAACGATCCCAAAAGTTATTTGCAATGTCCCTATTCATGCACCATTTTAGAGAAAGTTTTTTTTTATTAATATTCATTGGAAAACTGGTGCGGGGATTAATGAATAAAGAGGCTATTTGGGCTTTGGTTATTTGGAGATCTTTCACATCATCATAAGACAATCCACATGCCTAATATTCCCTCATGTCTTTTCACCACAAATGAAAGGCATTATGTTGGGTGGAGAGGGTTTCTATATTTTTAATTATTTCCTTCAATGTGTTTGTCATATCACTCAATTGAGGGATTGTCTTGTAAACTTCACAAATGCCCCTCAATTGCCCTAATTTTTCACCAATTAAGTTTTCAATTGGTGGTTGCGGAGTTGGTGGAACATTTGGCATTTGTGCATTTTCATTCTCAGCCATAATACCTGATTAAAGTTAAAAACCAATTAATCTAATTAAAATTACACAATATAAATGAAATTATTGTAAAAAAACCCTAGTTTTTAATAAAAATCCAAAAACAACCCTACTTTTTCACAAAAATCCATAACAAACTCTAGTTTTTGATAAACATACATCAACAACAATAGTTTTTAATCAAAATCCATTTAAAACCATTAATTTTTAATAA
Source organism: Sequoiadendron giganteum (assembly GCA_007115665.2). Taxonomy (NCBI): domain Eukaryota; kingdom Viridiplantae; phylum Streptophyta; class Pinopsida; order Cupressales; family Cupressaceae; genus Sequoiadendron; species Sequoiadendron giganteum. The sequence continues at coordinate 256,619,423 of CM021104.1, read as the reverse complement.
AAATTCATTGTAAACTCTAGTTTTTAATAAAAATCAATAAAAAACCCAACTTTTGAAAAACAAAATCGTAAAAACTACTTAAAATTAAAATAATCTAATTGAAAAATTGATTAAAACATAAAAACAACAAAAAACTCACCTTTCAAATTGAATTTCTCCTCAAAACGGATATCAGATTTGCTCTTTTCCCTTTGCGCTTGTGTCCAAATGGTGTGAAATGAGTTTTAGTAGTTGACTTTTTTATTTATATAGGCTTTTTCAAATCGGTTATCTGATTTGCAAAAACTAGGTTTGGGCATTGCTTTGGAGCAATGTACTGACACCTGAACCTACAAAAAGTCAACTCGACATTTCCGAGTTTTTGAGTCGATCCAAAACGTATTTTTTTCCATTGCCACTTTTTGGCCCATCATGATCCTGTACATACCCTAGCAGCTGTTACAAATGTTGAACCAGCATGTGCCTTAAGTGTGGTAAACAATAGATGTTGCGAACCTACTCCTGAATATCGGGATGATGAACTGAAGATTTAGTTTTTGTTTCTTTAAATTCTGTTATCAAAAAATTCATGGCTCGTCTCAAGCCTTCTATATGTTTATGAGCTTTAAAGAAATGAAAGTTAGTTTAAGTTGTTGAAGGCTTTTTCAATGGCTATCCATGCCATCTAGAATCTAGCATTTAGTTATAAGTCATCTATAAAAATGTAACTTCAAAGGAGATCAAGAGGAGAGACTGAATGGTAACGTTATGCTTCTTATATGATTTATGAATAGTGATGAATGAAAGAACTTTCTTCTATTACTTACTAAGTTGTTGAACTACGAATAATGATAACTATTTGTAATGGAAAGACTCCAGAACCTATAGTTTATGTGATTTGAGAATGAAGTGTTAACTCGCGAGCTGGCCACTCGAGGGAAGTTAGCTTAAATAGATAAGTATTTTACTGTTACGTTATTTTATTTGTTCAATAGGAAGTAACTAAGTTTGTTGAGAATCGAGTCTGAAGTTCTGGAGCACCATTGTTTTAGTTAGTGTGGGTTACTTTTCGTAGTTGTTATAATCTTTTACTGTTTAAAAAGATGTTTCATAGTCTGTTCACTTATTTCTCTACTTTCGTAGTATATCAATTGTTCAGTTTTCTTGTTTCCATGCTTTCTAGTTTAGTTGTGATGCTTTCTAAATTAGTTATCTTATGCTTTCTAGCTTAGTATTTCAAGTTTTCTTGGAACAGATTGTTTTCCAACTAAGAAGTTAAATGGCCTTAGATTAAAATTTATTTCAATAGTTTAAAGAAAAATAGAAAATATAAAATGAGTTATCCAAACCATCTTCTTCTACAAACTGCCTTGGACACTGCCCATTCAACTAATTGACATTCTATATTCTAAAGTAGTAGGACCTAATGACAGCCTATCACTTTTTGGCACCCTTGTCAAGGACCCTAAAATAGCCTTTGTTCTTAAGTATTACTAGGAGACGGTTTTAATACCTCAGTTTATGCCAAAAATTATGTCGTCGGCTTCCTCTTCTACATGGTCAGGAAAAGAGACCCTCATCGATGATTTATACCAAAGACCCCCCCCAAAATACATACCAATCATACCTAGGGAATCCCAAGGCTCAGATGGCCACAGTTCCAAAGAATTATTTGAGCCTATCCTACTTGAGGCTTTCCACTATTTACCTAACGAGCAACTGGCAGAACAACCAGTTATAGAGGAAATTTTCTTTGAGGAATAGACTTCTTCAAACATCATGGGAGATCATAGAGCTGAACCTAACCATAATGAACCTCAGTGCCCTCCTAGAACGTTTACTTATCCTATTACCTTGGATGCAGATGATGATACTGCGATGAAGAACATTTATCCAGCTTTCCTTCCAACCTTTTATGGCTTGTCCTCAGAATACCTAGACCAATTTCTCTTTTAATTTAAGGTCTTATGTCAAGCATATGACTATAAAAATGATAACCAAAAGCTAAAGCATTTTCCTTCTACTCTAAAGGGTTTAGCAATGCGCTAGTTTATGGGATTGGGTTATGGTAGAATAACATCTTGGGGGGAAATGGAGAATGTTTTCTTGCAAAAATACCAGAGTTATTGTAGGGTAAGTGATCGTAAGGAAGAGTTGTTTAAACTACGACAAAATGAGGATGAAATTTTAGAAGATTATCTTGATAGGTTCCTCTTCCTCTCTAAAAGATTTGGAGAAGCGGCCATTAGCGTTAAGATTCTCAAAACAATTTTTCTTAAAGGTCTTGATGATGATGCTAGAAGAAATCTTGATTTGATGGGGAAAGATGATGTATCTCAACTAACCCTTGACGAAATATGTGAGTTATGTCAGAATTTCTCCCGTACTAGAGGAGGAATCTGTAAAACTAATCTTTTTAAAGGGTCTAATGAGATAGGTAAGCTCCACAAAGAAATAAAAAATCTGAAAATAGACATTCTCGTTCAGTTGAATACCACATTAGATGGTATATAAGCTAAAACTCACAACCCAAAGACCTTGCCAATATATTGTCCTAGGTGTCGAAATAAACACCTATTGCATGAGTGTCCTTTGGATAAAGTCAACGTTTGTCAACTTTGTGAGCACAACCATCCTACAAATCAGTGTGACCTTCTGTCTGATATTAAGAATACTATGAAAAAAATGATTCAGGTCAGAGAAGAGATAAACGCCTTAAACCAACGTCGAGGTGGTAATTTCTCTTATGGACAAAATTCCAATCCTGCATGGAGACCACAAAATAACTAGGTTCATAATCAATGGAATCCATCCTAGAATCAGTCATCCCCACCGCAACCTAACTGGGGAACTCCTTATTGGGGATCCCTCGAATGGGCAAACCAAACGCGGGGAAATCAACAGTGGTCGAATCAACCACAACAACAATGGTACCAACAACATGCTACCCCTCAATGGAATCAGGCACAAAATCAGTTTTATACTGAACCCAAGAGGAATCAACAACAGAATTTATTGCCTCCAGCTCAAAACCCTCCTTAGAATGAGCAGTAGAACCAACCTCAGCTTCCAGTGCAACCACTTCCCAACCCTAAGAATAATCGCCACAATAAGCCATTCTATTCTACCGAACATGAAAATGTTATAGGGCTTAATGCGATACACTTCAGAAATGTGCAGTTGCGCTCTGGTCAAACTCTTCAACCTCCAACTATTGAAGAAATAGCGGAGGAAACTAAGCCTAAAAGTCCAATCAAAGGCATGTTGTCTAATAAGGATACCACTACCAAAGACAAAGAGCCTGTTTCAGCGGCAAGAGTTGCTAAGTTGTCTCAGGGGGAGGAAGGCCAGTCCTTGAGTCAACATAGGAAGGATCCCATTCCAAAGGAGAACACAATGGAACCATATCCAAAACATTTAAAGTCAATAACTCCGAAAGATACTTCGGAAGTATCCATGGCTTCAGAAACTGCGTTAATTCAGGAGATTAAGCAACTGCAAATTGAAGTTCCTTTATAGCAAGCAATAAAGGAAATTCATGAGTTAAACCAGTTAATCAAACAACTATGTATTAAAACACCAGATAGGAAGCCAAAAAAGATAAATATCATTCATATTGATGGTTATTTAGCTGATTTTCTATCTGGAAAGTCTATTGCTATGAAATACGATGATCCTGGGAGTCCACTTATAACTGTTACAATCAACGATGTAGCAATACCAAATGCACTAGTGGATCTTGGGGCAGCTATTAACGTGATGACTGTGGATGTAATGGAAAATTTAGGACTAACTGATTTACATCCTACAACCATAGTCTTACAAATGGAAAATCAGTCTATAGCCATCCCAAAGGGCATCATTAAGAACATCCCCGTTAAAGTTGATGGATGAGAATATCCATTCGACTTCCAAGTAATTCTGTTGCTTACACCTAAAGATATTTATCCAATAATTCTTGGGAGACCATGGTTGGCCATGGTTTCTGCTAAGATTGATTGCAAGGAAGGGGGAATGACCATTTCACATGGTCAAGATAGTAAAAGCTTATTCTTATATCCCCCTACTAAACCAAATGAGCATAAAAAGATTTGGTTTGATGAACCAGAAGAATCTAGTGGTCAAGACAGTTTGGCCTCACTAGCCTTGGTAGTAATTTAAAAACATAGAGAAGAATTGGACGAAGAGTTAGTAAGCGATGTAGAACGCCTTGCTATAACCCCAAATGAGGAAGAAATGATGGATGCTCCAAGAATTTTTGGGCAGCCAATTGATATAAGCAGGATGGAGCAAAGCTACACTATGATGGGAATGCCTTGTCCCTTAGCAAACATGATTCCTAGAACAAGTCATTTCTTTGAAGTTATCACGAGGTTTCACCGACTTATACCTCATAGTTGTCCTCTCAATACCTTGTTACGACCAATTTATACCATCATGGTCCATCCCAGAAAAAAATCAATCATGCTATTACCAAGAAAAACTTTGAACATCAATAGTTGGCTGACAGAAACACAAGAGGATAGGTTATTCAATGTGTTGATAAAAAGGTCTAAATATTTTTCTTGGGATTATACAAACATGAGGGGAATTCACCCAAGTGTCTGTACTCATCACACCTATATTGACACCATTATAAGGCCTATTTTCTAGCCTCATAGGAGACTCAATCTTTCATTAAAGGATATGGTCAAAATTGAAATTGAGAAACTCCTCTGTGCAGGATTTATTTATCCTATGTCTGATAGTAATTGGGTATCACCTATGGTGGTTTTTCCCAAGAAAAATGGAAAGTGGAGACTCTGTGTAGACTATAGAGAACTCAACAAAGTCACTCATCGAGATTATTTTCCCCTACCATTTGTTGACCAAGTTCTGGACAACTTGGCTCGAAGGAAATATTTCTCCTTTCTAGATGGATTTAGTGGTTACAATCAGATACAAGTTGCCCCAAAAGACTAAGAAAAGACCAAGTTTACTTGCCCTTGGGGCACATTTGCATACAAAGTGCTTCCCTTTGTACTTTGTAATGCCCCAGCGACTTTTCAGAGATCCATTCTTGCTATTTTTTTGCTCTCGTTAATGACTGTGTAGAGGTCTACATGGATGACTTTTCCATCTATGGGTCAACATATGATGAAGCTCTTCAAAACCTAGACTGAGTTTTACAAGTGTGTGAGGAAAATAGACTATCCCTTAGCCATGAAAAATGTTTAATAATGGTAGAACAAAGAATAGTCTTGGGTCATCATATTTCCTCTTAGGGAATAAAGGTCGACCCCAAGAAAATTGAAGTCATCCAACAGTTGACTATCCCTCAAACACAAACAGATGTTCGAAGTTTTCTTGGACAGTCTAGTTACTACAGAAGGTTCATAGAAGGCTTCAGTAAAATTGTGGCTCCTATGTTCTTTCTTTTATAGAAAGAAGTGGAGTTCGTTTAGACACCTAAGTGTTAGCAATCATTTGAAATAATTAAAGAAAAGCTTATCTCTTCTCCCATACTGCAAGGGCCAAATTGGAGTCTTCCTTTCCATATCTATGCAGATACTTCTGATGATGCTATTGGTGTAGTATTGGGACAAGATGAGAATGGGGGTAAATCTGCCATATATTTCATTAGTAAGAATCTTACATCTGCAGAGAGAAACTATACAATAATAGAGAAAGAATTCCTGGCTATTGTTCACGCCATTAAAAAATTCCACCACTATATTACGAGATATAAGGTTATAGTTTATACAAACCATTCAGCTATAAAATACCTAATGAACAAACTTGTAGTTAATGGTTGAATTATGAGATGGTTATTACTCCTTCAAGAGTTTAATGCTACAATTCTTGACAAACTAGGGAAATATAACGTAGTAGCAAATATTCTGTCATGAATCAAACATGAAGAGGGTGATAGTACTCCTGTACAGGATAAGTTCCTAGATGAAAATCTATTTGCAGTTTCTGTAAAATCACCCTTGTTCGTAGATATCACTAACTATTCAGTTGCTTCAGAGGTACCCCCAGGATTCATGACTAAGCAAAAGAAGTGACTTATTAGGGAAAGTGCCCCATTCAAATGGATTAACAGAATGTTAATTCGTTTTGGACCTGATATGGTCTTAAGAAGATGTGTGAGAGCGGACAAAACCTACAGCTTTCTAAGGTCCTGTCACGATGATCCTTCGTGAGGGCACTACTCTGCAAAGAGAAATTCCCATAAAATCTTAGGCACTGAATATTATTGGCCTTCAATGCATAAAGATATTAAGAACTATGTTCATCGTTGTGATGAATGTCAGAGAGTAGGAAGACCAACTGCTTCTTCGGAAATACATTTACTGCCACAAGTAGTGCTAGAACCATTTGAGAAATGGGGTTTTGATTTTATCAGACCCATAGATCCTTCCTCTCAAGGGAAAGAATACATATTGGTTTGCACTAATTACCTAACAAAATGGGCAGAAGTTCAAACCTTACAACTAGCTAGGGAAGAGCAAGTCACAGACTTCCTCTATAATAAAATCTTCCTTAGATTTGGAGCCCCTTGAACTATCGTTACTAACCAAGGACCCCAATTTATGTCTAAACTGTGCTTGGCATTCACCAACCATTTTCAAGTAAGCCATAGAAAGTCATCACCTTACCACCCTCAGGAAAATGGCCAAGTGGAAGTAACTAATAGAGAACTTGAAATTTTTTTAACAAAAATAGTTTCTTCAGGAAGAAAAGATTGGGCCAGGAAACTCCCTGAAGCTATATGGGCATACAACACAACTTGGAAATCCACGACTGGATTCAGCCCCTATGAGCTCATTTTTGGAAAGAAACCTCTTATTCCCATTGAGTTTGAACTACAAACTCTAAGAATAGTTATGGAACAAGGTCTAGATTTAAAACAAGCCCAAGTTGAACGAGTTATGCAACTAAGTGAATTGGATGAGCTTCACCTAGACGTTGTCCATCAAACTGAATTAATTCAACATCAACAAAAAGTATGGCACGACAAACATATTAAGGAGAGGAAGTTCCATAATGGAGACTGGGCCCTACTATTCAATTCAAGGTACAAATATCATAGAGGAAAGTTCAAGACTCATTGGTTGGGACCTTATGAGATTTTTGAAGTCTTTTCGAATGAAACTATTTGGTTGAAACCAATTGATGGTGACACACGAACCCTCTTAATTAATGGTCATCGCTTACGTGTCTACCATAAGTCAGTCAATAGGGAAGAATTCTCAAGAATGGTGGAAATGTAGGGCGAGGTCCAATGTGTTGACTCTGCCAAGGCCGAGTCTATTTGGTAAAAATGCTTTCTTCTATTAAAAAAAAGAATTAAATAAATTAAAAAAAAAAATTTAATAAAAAAAAAAAGTATATATAAATAATTTCAAAAATGTGTAATAAAAAGACATGTATGCCAAGATATTTTTCCTCATTAATTTTTCTTCTTTTGGACTTAGCTAATTTTTGTTCCATTTTGCAGGACTTCTTAAAAAGGAGGAAAATAACTTCTAGAGCACCCTCCAAAGATGCTCTAGAATGTTATGATCTTAATGCTCGATGCTCCAAAACTTGTACAAAACTCGTCATGTCAAAAAGACATTCCTGCACGAAGGTTCAAGGCTCCCAAAGTTCAAAATTCTTAAGTCTTGTCACTCCACCTTCATTCCATTGCTGCTCCGGCTACATCTTTCGATGATGCTCTGGAACCTTCATTCTATTGTTGATCCGACTGCATCTTTCAGTGATGCTCCGGAACCTTCATTTTGTTGCTGCTTCAACTACATCTTTCGGTGATGCTCTGGAACCTTCATTTCATTTCTACTCCGACTACATCTTTCGGTGATGCTCCAAAACCTTCATTTCATTCCTTCTCCAGCTGCATCTTTCAGCGATGCTCTGGAACATTCATTTCATCACCATCCTGGTTGCACCTTCCACGAATGCTCTGAAACTTTCCTGCCTTCTCCGTTGCAAATACAAACCTCTTGTGTGCTCTGGAACTTATGCACTAGTTTCGAGCGTGATGTCAATTGCGTACTTCAGAACTTGTTCATTCGTATTTCGTCACCTTTTTCATAAATTCAAAATTTCGCGATACATCCATCATTATATCTTGTACACTTGTCTTCCTATTTTGTTTTTTTATCATAAATAAAGCCACCAAGTACCGTAGTCCTCATTAATAGCTTCGTCATCCATAAAATTCCACATTCATGCCATAATAAATCCGTCGTCACATCAGCAAATACCTTCATGTCAACCTATCAAATCTGTAAGGTACAAGATCTTCGAATGATCATAGAATGCAAGTAAATACTAATTTTTGCTTTAAGTAGGTAGTTATTTTTGAATAAAGAATGATTAATTGGTACGAAATTCACTCCCAATTTAGCAACTTGTGCCACTCAGTGATCAACTACTTGTACGGCAAGCCTTTCGCATGCCTTCATGCAGATATAAAATCATTGCTTAGTAAGCTGTAAACAAGACAAATAAGTTATTCCAGAGGCAATATTTTTAAAAGTGTTGTGTGAAAGCCTTGGATCGTGATTGAAATATTTTACAAAGAGGGAAAATATGAAAACGGGGAGTGGTAAAAAGAAGTCAGAGCCAAATTCAGCTGACAAATTGTTGGAATTAAGCAATATCTCCAGACTATTTGAAGAGGTAGGATGGTTGGATTTTATCAGAAAATTCAAAGCATATGATGCAAATCTAGTGAGCTCGTTTACTAAAAACTATTCAAATGGAGAAGTGATACTTCATGGAAATCATTTCAAGGTGAGTCCAAAAATCATTTCCCGTTTGTCTGGGTTAGAAAATTCAGGTATTAAGATAAAAGAAACCTCTCAGATAACGTACCACAAATTATCTGAATTATTTGTTAGAAAGGGAGACCCTCACCCCATGGTAGTAATTAGCACTAGAGGATAGAATAAAGGGTTCCATAGGACCTCCATACTAGAGCCCTGGGGTACTACCATTGCTTGGATCATTAAATATTTTACTTGTGAAGGTCAACTAACTATTGTAGTAGGACCTGCTTTCCGAATGTTGATCCATTTGCGTCATGGGAAAGAGAACCCTACTCTTAGGGTAAATTTGCCTGAATTTTTATATGACTCTCTAAAAAATTCCATAGAAAGATATAAACCAGGGTCATGGCCACTAAAACACCATGGTTTAATTCAATTGATTCGTAAATACCATTTTTGCAAGAAATTTGAGGACAAATGGGAAATTTTTTTAAAGACAATTGAGAAGCCTTCAATCAGAAAAAACAATAGAACCAGGGGAATCATCTCATCAAATTACTTCACCATCTGGAGAAATTTCCCCTAAGAGCTCTCCAGCTCCAGAAGCTCCTAGTCCCACCACCCCTAGTGAGGAAGTACCAAATTTTTTAAGTAATGAATTCAAAACCCCTGATTTTCCAGAGCAAGTTGAGCTTGTTTATTCTGATTTGAGTAACCCCAGAAGAAAAAGAAAAGGGAAACATAGGACACCTACCACCTTCCAAGGTCTCCCTCCATTAAGAAGAAGTAAATGCCTAGCCTTTAAATTATCTAAAACCCCAATGCAGGGTATGGAGGGAAGTTCCAAAAATAAAAAGCCCAAGCGGCCATCTAAGCTTGTTGAGATTTCAAAGCTTGCCAATGTAGAGGAAATACCTCTAGAAAAAGAAGATTTAGTTGAAGAGTGTCCTTCCCACTCTGCATATGTGGAGGAGGTCTTCACTGAAGAAATTCAAGGAAGAGAAAATGAAGGAGATGATGGTATTCCAAGTAATTTTTCCCCTATTGTTAATAGAATTATTGAGATAGTTGAAACAAAGGATAGCATTGCAAAAACAGAGAAATGTAAAATAGAAATTGATAATTTAAAGAAATAATTGTACAAAAGTAATGAACAAGTTGAATTGCAAAAAGAAGAATTGATGGTGCATACAACTGTAATAAATAAAAGGAATCAAGAAATATAGGGTTTGAAACTACAATTACAAAAAGAGGACACAATAATTTATAAGTTGAAAGAACAAATGCAAGAGTTGAGTCAAGAGCATACAACTTATAAAGTTGACATTGTAGAAAAGAATACATAACTTGAAAGGATAAAGAAAAAATTTGTGCTTATGCTCTCAGCCTTTGAAGAAGATAGGAAAACAAAAACTAAAGAATTAAATGCTTCCATCAACAAAGTTATAGAGATGGAACAAGACTTGGTGAAATGCACTATGAGACCAAAGATGTAATCCAAAGAAATCCAAACTGAGTCGGTTATAACCAATTCGTTCCAAGTTCGCATTCCCCCACTGCTAATGAAATGGATGGAACAATGTTATTTCTTAAGAAATGTCCAAACTAAGAATTACAGGCTGAAGAAAGAACTGGTACTCCTGAAGGAGTCATTTCAAAGGGCATACAGAGGAAAACAGGATGCATGTCAACTTGTTGACTGTCTATTAAATTTTCGAAGGCCATCTAGAATGTACTCCATGTTTTTAAACGAACAGTGGATAAGATGGAAATTATTTAGAATCTAAAATGATCATCCTTATGAACCCAATGATAAAGAATTTCTTAAGATATTTTTAGAGTCAACCCCTGAGGATCAAGATCTGATTTATGAATTATTTTTGCATGATTTATTATTAGAAAATCACACAGATTTCTTTATCAATTTGTTTGTTGTAGAGGTAGAATTAAGACCCCTGTTACCCACCATGAGAAACCAGATTCATTGGCAGGAGCGTACAAAAGAGTTTGCACAGGCAGAAAAGATAGTGGTTCTTCAAATAAGGTCACCAAATTCTAGGCCTGGTGGTTTCAAAGACACATTTTTGTCTCTCCTTGTTAATGACAAGATGAAAGAAAATTATGATGACAACCTCAGACAGTGTTACAATAATTTTATGAATCATGGGTAGAAATTGATTGGGAAAGCTTGGCACGCTTGTGAAGAGAGGTTCACTCCATAACCTTCTTACCTCAAGAAAAGAGAGGTCATTTTCCCCTCTTAATCTTAGGTGGTCTTTTAGAAGAGTTGATGCTTTAGTTAAAATCCTAAGAACCCTTAAGAAAAAATAGATGGGAATGAGATACAGGCCTCCCTTGCTACTTAACCCACCTCTTGCTTTCAATATTTCAACTGATCAGAGTGACATACTTTTTAATGAATGGAGGGAGAGTGTGATATTTCATAGAGGGTTCATTTATGACCCTAAAGCTTTTGATGCAACATCAAGAGAGGTACATGATCTTAGTGTCCTATATGAGGAGTGGAATAAAACTTAGGGTTATAATCATGGAGCAAGAGGACCTACTAGGAATTAGGCGGGGGAGGAAATGATGAGGTAAAAATAACCTCATCATAATAAAATCTGAAAAGCTTACTTTTACAAACTCAATCCTAAGTCTGTGCCAATTTATTAAACTTTAGGAGAAATAATTGCTTATTTTAAAGGAAAATTATACAAACTTTCTTTCTTATGATCAATTGAGGAAATTTACCAAGCAAGTTTAATGGGTTGACTTGAGTGTTTTTATAGGGAATAATCAGTCATCTAGCAGCTATTACAAACATTGAACCAGCACGTGCCTTAAGTGTGGTAAAGAATAGATGTTGTGAACCTGCTCCTGAATATCGGGATGACGAACTGAAGATTTAGTTTTTTTTCTTTAAAGTTTGTTATCAAAAACTTCATGGCTCGTCTCGATCCTTCTATATGTTTATGAGCTTTAAATACATGAAAGATAGTTTAAGCTGTTGAAGACTTTTTTAATGGCTATCCACGCCATCTAGAATCTAGGATTTAGTTATAAGTCGTCTATAAAAATGTAACTTCAAAGGAGATTAGGAGGAGAGACTGAATGGTAACGTTATGTTGCTTATATGATTTCTAAATACTGATGAATGAAAGAAATTTCTTCTGTTACTTACAAAGTTTTTGATCTATGAATGATGATAACTATTTGTAATGGAAAGACTCCAAAATTTATAGTTTATGTTTTTTGAGAACGAAGTGTTAACCCGCAAGCTGGCCACTCAAGGGAAGTTAGCTTAAATAGATAAGTATTTTACTATTATGTTATTTTATTTGTTAAAATAGATAAATGTTCAGTAGGAAGTAACTAAGTCTGTTGAGAATCGAGTTTGAAGTTCTAGAGCACCATTGTTTTAGTTAGTGTGGGTTACTTTTCGTAGTTGTTAGAATCTTTTAATGTTTAAAAAGATGTTTCGTATTCTGTTCACTTATTTCTCTACTTCTGTAGTATATCAGTTGTTCAATTTGCTTGTTTCAATGCTTTCTAATTTAGTTGTGATGCTTTCTAAATTAGTTATCTTATTCTTTCTAGCTTAGTATTTCTAGTTTTATTAGAACAGATTGTTTTCCAGCTAAGAAGTTAAATGGCCTTAGATTAAAATTTATTTCAATAGTTTAAAGAAAAACATAAAATATAAAATGAGTTATCCAAACCATCTTCTTCTACAAACTGCCTTGGACACTGCCCATTCGACTAATTGACATTCTATATTCTAAAGTAGTAGGACCTAATGACAGCCTATCACTTTTTGGCACCCTTGTCAAGGACATAGAGATGGGTGGAGAGCCTATAGAGATATTCTTGTCGAACTCCAATCACATTGGCTAACTTGATGTTAGAGTTCTTTGGCCATGCAAGAACTTTTCCTTCAGAGAATGCTACTTGATATCCTTTATCTTCTAAGGCTGAAATTGAGACAAGTTTCCTCTTGATGCCTGGTACAAATAATACATCACTCAACTGCAAGGTGATTCCTGAATCTAAGTGAATAGTGGAGGTCCGAACGCATTTCACATAATAACATGCATTATCTCCAATTATGACTTGAACACTTGTATCTCCCATCTCCAATTCTGAAAGATGTTCTCTAAACCTAGTGATGTGATGAGAGGCACCACTATCAATCAACCAAGTGTTGCTATATGTTGGAATATTGCTTGAAGCATGTTGCTTAGGCCTGGTTGGGCAATCCTTTGCATAGTGACCAAACTTGTCACATATAAAACATTGAACGCAAGATAGGTCCATCTTCTTCTTAAATGAAGGGGCACCATTAGACCCTTTATCTCTATTCCTCTTGAAACACCCTTTCTTTCCTCCTTTCCTTTCTTCTTCGGGATTGAGCAAAAAGGACATGAATGTCATCAGTCATAGAGCTTTGACCAATGCCTCTTGAATCCAACCTTGACTCTTCTTGAATACAATCCTCTCTCAATCGATAAAACTTAGGAAGTTTTGATCTCACATTGATTCCTTGAATGTATGACTCCCAAGATTTAGGAAGACTATTGAGAGCCAACATAGTTAAATCCTTTCTATCAACAATATGCCCAATGGTAGAGAGTTGATCTCTCAACTCAGTGATCTTCATGAAGTATGAGATGACAAATTCTCCTTTCACCATCTTGATATGATGAAGTTGTTGCTTTAATGCAAGAGCTTGACTTGTGTTGTTAATATCATACATCTCTTCCAAAGTCTTGAACATATTTATTGTTGTTTGCAACTTAGAGATGATTGACACAATGTAATATTTCATGGAATCAACCAACATATTTTTCGCCTTAGTGCCATTTCTCTTCCATTGGGGCTTGTCATTCTCTTCAGTAGGTTCATGAACTTCGTTCTCCACGAACTTGGCTAACTCGTTTTCCTCCAAAGTGAGCATCACTCTAAACTTCCAAGATGCAAAGTTTGATGCACCATCAAGTCTATCTTCGACCTTAATCCCGTTCACCATCCTGATGAAAGGATAGATGCAATCAAAGATGATAACAATAATGGAGGATAAAATTTCTTATATAAGTATGATCAGATCTTTCCTTAGACCCACTCTGATACCATGTTAGTTTTTATGATTAGATATATATAACTAACAACAATTAGAAAATGCAGCACTTAAGACAATGAACACAACAAGATACCTTGGGAAAACCCTCCAACTTGATGGAGAAAAACCTAGGCAATATATCTCTTATAAATTGATGTGATAAGAGCGGAAATATGCTTACAACTCAGGCATAACATAATGTTGATTTTGATACAATGAATAATCGTACCTCTCCTAGATGCTGATACAAATGAATATGTTTCTCCTTGAAATCGATTTTCTGCTACAGGAAGATGATTTGTTGCTCACGTACGAGATTTTTCTAGGAATGTGAATTATAATGAATGAACTTGATGATCAAATGGATGTGAATGATCTCTCATATATACCCATCTATAGAAAGGACGCATCTCTTCATGATGCAAGTCAGCCTCTCTAGAAATTCACATCTCTTCAATTCAGCCCCATAAAATTAATTATTAACAATAATTAATGTTTATTTTATTGTTTTTTAGAGAAGCACCTCTTCACATAAGATATCAATCATGTATAAATTAAATAGCCTTTAGTCTATATTTAATTTATTATCTTCATAGACATTTATGCTTGGAAGTAAGAGGTCCGCGATTGCAGTAACATCAACAAAAGCCATCGCCTCTACAACTGATGTAGGTTGTGTAGCTTCATCACGAGCACTCTAATAATTGTACGTGAAAAACAATACCACAAGCACCACAATGGTGGGGTGGATCTTAGGGCCTACACATCTCCTCCACTTCAAGCTCTACTAAAGGCCGCACACACTGTATAATGGCCTATGTGAGCAAGCTAATCGAGTCCAGTGTGTCCACCTCTACAATGTCCTTAACAATGGAAGGAACGACGACATGCTCCACCATGGTTTTGGCCAAGGGTCTCAGTGCCAACTGTGGATTACATCGTGCAACAGGTCTATCATGTGTGGAGCTCCCACCTCTACCCTAATAGTCTAAGATGTCAAAATAATTTGGCATCTTATTGAGGTACCTCATGGTCATTGCATGGAGGTTGGTCAAATACCATCCACCACTACTCCCAAAATTTATTTTTAATTAACTCATGGTGGAACCAATGGATGGGGAACCTCTTGCGTGCATGAGACAAAGGTGTGTTGGTTCTCGGGTCTATAAATAGGGCACACAAGTCGGCTTTGCTAATTTTTTATTTTTTCACATCTACATATGACAAACCACTAGCATAAAATTGTCTCATCTCATTCCTCTTATTTGACCAAAAACTTATTTTCTTGCTCATTTCTCCTACATGAGATACAATTGACTTCAACAATTCAGAAATCCCTCTCCTATAAGGGTGGGTTTTGACATGCTCGGTTAATCTTCCAATTAATTGTTCAATGTCTCTTTCATTGTTTTCAATTTGATTTAGGATATTTTCTTGTGTTCCTTGAGGATGCCTATGAATTGATGGAGGGGTTTTAGGTTGTTCTTGTGTAGGAGGCTCTTCGTGACTAGGTGATTGTGAATTCTCAATATTTGGACGTGGAGATTCATTCCCTGAGAATTAGAACAAAGTTTTATTAAAAAACTTATTTCAATCTACATTCTAAATAAAATTTTAAATAAAAATACATACCTCTTCACAATCTTCGACCTCTTTGATGTGTTGGCAACATCCTCATGAAGAATTGCAAGCTAAGAGTGCAAAAAATGGAAGAGGATTGGTGAGTGCGAGTTGTAGAGAAGAAAACTCCAAGCCAAGCCTTGGGTTCAACAAAAAATGGAGGTTCAAATCCATTTTTGTATTTTAAATCACTTTTCACATTTGGCACTCGCCAAATGGCCTATTTTGACTTTTTTTTTCGTTTTTCTCCAATTTGGCATGAAAATTGTGTGACAGATTGGCACAATCACCCTCATGTTCATCCTTTGTTCCTAGTCTTTTGGCATAATTTAGTTTGGAGGCTTCTTAGACCTTCACTTATATTTATCTCTTTTGGAGAGGAGTTTTTTCCCACTAATTTTTTCTCCTTTTCTCTAGTTTTAAGAGATCTTTTGTTTGTACATGGGTACCTCACCCTGCCTTGTTTGTTAGGACCTATCATTCATTAATCTTTTTACTTTTGAGCTTCTCCCTAAGTTTCACTTAAGGGGGTGTTAGAGTAAAATTTATTTTCTAATTAATTATTTACTCAATTATTAGGTTCATTTTACTCCAATTACTTAAGCTTACTTAGGTCATATTATTTTTATATCTCATGTCATGGGATGGGGACACATTTCATAATCATGTTTTATCCTCACCTAGGGTTTACAAGTTTATTATCCTTTAATAAGGATTCTTTATTATATAATCATTAATATGCACATTAATTATGATTCATGATTTTTTGGATCAATAGATTTTGGCTTCCATAGCTTTGATATTCCCTCTTTTTGTGATAGGTGTTTGGTTGCAAGTGATGTTTGGGAGTTGTGGAGTTCATTTTTCCAACTTCAATATATGTAGCTTTTGTTTCTAGCTTTCATAATCATAAGTTGACTTGGATTCTATATATACTATACCTTCATTTGTAGCTTTTTCTAAGATTTTAATATATGACCAACACGATATTGTTTATATGGGTCTTATAAAGTCATCTAAATCTTAGGCATCATTGGTTATTCAAGTGAAAGAATCAAAACATAATAATAAGAAATAGAAGAAATCAAAGAATAATCCCTATTTAGATCAATCAAAAAATAAATCCTCTTCCATAGAGAAATCATCTAACAAAGTGAAGCATACTTGTTCATATTATAAGAAGCTTGGGCATGATGAACATTCTTATTATAAGAACATTGGTGAGTTGAAGCATCTTCTCAAAAATAATCATATTGATTTTCCTTCTAGAGTGTTAGAGTCAATTTCTTATTCTTCATCAAAAATAGTCTAATAAGGACAAAGGTCATGTTGGTATAGTTACTACATTAGGAAGAAAATTGCAAGCTCTTTGTGCTTCTACAAGTCTTGGATCAGGGAGATGACTTCTATATTTATGAGCATCTCATCATATGGCATCTTCATAATTTATATTGTCTTCTTTTGAGCCTTGTTATATGTCTCCTATTTTGATAAGAAATGATACATACATGAGTGTAATTGGGAAGGGATCTATTGATATTGGGGAGACCGCTTTTAATGATGTTTTGTGTGTACCTCATTTGTCAAACAATATTCTTTCCATTTATCAGATTACACATGGTGGAGATGCGAGGATAGTGGAATTCAATCCTCATTTAGTTTTCATTATACTTGGAGAGTAGAGATAATATTTCTATTGGGATGGCTGATCATTCATCTCAGTTGTGCACCTTTGCTGATTTTTCTTTTGATGATGACATTGTTCCTTCAACTATTGATCACACTTCTAGTGTGGACTATGATTTTGAGGAGACTTTTGGATACTTGAATTTATTTTTTCTCATATCCAATCCTATTCTTGAGCCTTACATTTCATATACTGCATCTTATATTGAATTTGATGATACTTGTGTTGGCGCAAAATTTTTTCCTCTTGTAACTTAGTGCAGTAAGATCTACATCATCTTCCATCTACATCTACTTGGGATGAATACTTTACAATATTTTTTGGTTTTTTTGTTGAGTCCCACATTTCAGATTTGGGAGACACCATTCATTGAATACATATTTTCTTTGATAGAGATTATCCTTCTCTAGTTATTGTGAGGGAGAACTTTGACCCTCTTGTTAATTCTCTACATGATCATTCTTCACCATTTGACATGAGCATGGATTATTTTGGAAAAAAATTGGAGGAGGCTTCTTTGTCACTAGAAAATGATTCTTTGTCTTTGGATTGTGTTCTACATTCATCTCTACTAGATTATGGATTGACATCTTCTACAATGTAGCCTATAATTCCTATTTGGAGTGTGTCAACTTTTGGCATTAGCATGATAACACTTGAGAATTATTCAAAAACATCATATATCATTCTTCTTCCCACATCTTCCTTTTAGTAATGGCAATAAATATTTCCTGTTATCCTAGTTTTTTTTCTTCCTAAAGGGAGGAATGTTGTTTGATGAGATTGGATCGTATTCAACATTCAAAGTCGATCTTCTACCATTGTAGGAGAGTCTCCATTAAGGGGGGTTGCATGGTCTCTCTTATTCTCTTTTGTTAGGGGTATTTTTCCTTATATGTGGTTTCATCCTTCTCATTCTTCATTGAGACTAATTTTTCATCTCTCTCTTTTAGCGAGAATTTTTGTTCCACTGGGTTTTCTCCTTTTCTCCATTTGTGAGATATTGCATTTGTACATGTGTATGTAGTATGGTCTCATATTTGGGACCCATATTTGCATAATTTGCATAATAAGATACTCCCTAAATTGCATTTAAGGGGGGTGTTTGTGTGAATAAAATTCTTGTACCTATCTAATTCCTACTAGGGGACTTATTCACATGTTAAGTTTACTTAGGTCCTATTATTCCTTCTAGAAGACTTAGTTGTCATGTCTAGATCTTATCTTTTTGACATTTATTGTATAAGGTATAGGTTCAAAGGTATAGGCTTTAGGATTGAGGGTTTACTATATAGAATTTAGGGCCCACAGTTGAAGGTATTGGCCCCATGGTTGTAGTTGCACTAAAAGGTTGACCTATGAATTCCTGGTACAACCTCCAAAGTTAATGGATCCATGAGAGGTAGTTCATCCATGTCATGAATCCTAAGGGGAGCACTAACCATCTACTAAAAATATCCCCCTTAGCGTTACCTGAGGGGATTCAAACCTAGCACCTTTGGCTCTAATACTAATTGTTGTCCCCATGGTTCCCATTGCACCAATAGGTTGAACTAGTAATGCCTAATACAACTACCAGATTTATTGGATTCATAGGAGGTGGTTAAGCCATGTCATGAATCCCAATGGGAGTGCTAAGCATTTTCCCATGAAAGGAACATATTTAGGATTGAGGGTTAGGGTATAAGGCTCAGGGTTGAAGATATTGGGTATAGGGTTGAGGGTATTTGGTTTATATTTGAGGGTGTAAGGTATAGGGTTTAGGGTTGAGGGTATAGGGAATAGGGTTAAGGGTATAGGGTTTAGGCTTTAGGGTTGAGGGTATAAGATTTAGGATTTAGGCTTGATTGTATTGGGTATAAGGTATAGGATATAGGGTTTATGGTTGAGGGTATAACATATAGAGTTGAGGGTTGAGGGTTTAAAGTATAGGGTTGAGGTTTGAGGGTATAGGGTATAAGGTTTAGGGTTGAGGATATTAGGTATAGGATTGAGGGTATTGGGTTTATGGTTGAGGGTATATGGTATAGGGTTTAGTGTTGAGGGTATAGGGTTTAGGATTTAGGGTTGATGGTATTGGGTATAAGGTATAGGGTATAGAGTTTAAAATTTATGGTATAAGGTATAGGGTTAAGGGTTTAGGGTGTAGAATTTAGGGTTTAGGATTTAAGGCATAGGGTTGAGGTTGAGGGTATAGGGTCAAGAGTGTTTAGGGTATAGGGTTTATGGTTGAGGATATTTGGTATAGGGTTAAGAGTATTGGGTTTATAGTTGAGGGTATAAGGTATATGGTTTATAAAAACTAAAAAGATATCGTTAGATTCGCTTTCTAGTTAGGGTTTTGCTTGCATTAGAACTCAATCACTTTGATCACTCTACTTTGCTTCTTCACTACTTTTCTCTTCTCAAATTCTCATTGAAAATGAATTTGATCAAGTGAAATCACTTATAACCCTTTTGATATTGACCTAATTTTGCATTTAATACTTTAGTCAATAAAGCTAGAAAACCCTAACTATATGCATGTAGTCAACTTCAAACACCCCAAAAAAATTTGCAACTCAATATTTTCTACCAGGTTCTCCAATAGATCAAGCACATTGATTTATACCTCATATCTACTTGTTGAAACATAGACATCATTTCTCTGGTAAGGGATGAAAGATTTATATTAAAGCTCCCCTTGAGCCAAATCTCTCAACTTAGTTTCTAGAGGAAAATTTTGCATCGAATGTTGGTACAAACTCATTCTTAACCTCTATCTCTTACTTATTTTTCAAAATATTGTCCCTCTCTTTCTTTGTATCTACCGAATCAATCTTTTGTATTGGATCATTCTTCTTTACTAGATTATAAGGTTCTTTATATTTTTGTTTCTTCAAAACTTAGAAATGTGTCTAGGCCTATTGTAATTGTATCATATGACATTCATTTGACCAAACTTACTTTCATTCATTTTAGATCTGCATTGATTAGCATTATGCCCAAATCCATTGTATGTATAACAGTAGCCATTGAAATATTGAACCATTTTGTAATATTTTCTACTAGCTTCTCCAATAGATCAAGCACACTGATTTATACCTCATATCTACTTGTTGAAACATAAACACCATTTCTCTGGTAAGGGATGAAAGATTTCTATTAAAGCTCCCCTTGAGCCAAATCTCTCAACTTAGTTTCTAGAGGAAAATTTTTCATTGAATGCTGGTACAAACTCATTCTTAACCTCTATCTCTTCCTTCTTTTTCAAAATATTGTCCCTCTCTTTCTTTGTATCTACCGAATCAATCTTTTGCATTGGATCATTCTTCTTTACTAGATTATAAGATTCTTTATATTTTTGTTTCTGCGGAACTTAGAAATGTGTCCAAGCCTATTGTAATTGTATCATATGACATTATTTTGACCAAACTTACTTCCATTCATTTTAGATCTGCATTGATTAGCTTTATTCCCAAATCCATTGTATGTATAACAATAGCCATTGAAAGATTGAACCATTCTACAATATTTTCTACCAGGTTCTCCAATAGATCAAGCACATTGATTTATACCTCATATCTACTTGTTGAAATGTAAACATCATTTCTCTGGTAAGGGATGAAAGAATTCTATTAAAGCTCCCCTTGAGCCAAATCTCTCAACTTAGTTTCTAGAGGAAAATTTTGCATCAAATGCTAGTACAAACTCATTCTTAACCTCTATCTCTTCCTTCTTTTTCAAAACATTATCCCTCTCTTTCTTTGTATCTATCGAATCAATCTTTTGTATTGGATCATTCTTCTTTACTAGATTATAAGGTTCTTTATATTTTTGTTTCTACAAAACTTAGAAATGTGTCCAGGCCTATTGCAATTGTATCATATGACATTCTTTTGACCAAACTTATTTCCATTTATTTTAGATCTGCATTGATTAGCTCTATGCCCAAATCCATTGTATGTATAACAGTAGCCATTGAAATATTGAACCATTCTACAATTATTATAACCATTCATCATTTGACTTTTGCATTAATTGGATTTATGACCAAATATTTTACATGTAAAGTGCTGACTGGGAAAATATTGAACATTTTGATTCACGCTACTTCTACATTTCATAGCCTTATGTCTAAATCTATTTCAATAATAATAGAAACCATTAAAATATGGGTACCTTTGTGCATTTGGTTGTTTGATTGGTGGTCTTCTTGTTTCATTCCTTTGATTTTGGATCTACATTTCATTATTCTTTTTGTCTTCATTCTTCCTTTCAAGCTATTTTGTAGTTTGGTCTATCTTTGAGCTTTCTCCCATATCAAACCCTAATCAACCTTTATCTTTATATCCTTTCTGATTTGCAATCATTTCATCAAGCCTTGTAGAACTCATCTTAAATTTTTCTTTGTGATTCCTTTCTTTTTCAATATCTAATCTCAGATTCACAAAGTTTCTTGTTCAAGCTTTTTGCATTCTTCAAATTTTATTTTTACCATTGCATTCAAACATTCTTCAACTCTTTTTCTTTCTTCAAACTTGCACCTTCAGACTGGTAATTGTTTCATTTTCTTGCTTCAACTATTCACTAACCTCCTTATGTCTTTCTCATAATTTTTTGATTTTCTCTCTCAATTTTTTGATGTATTCATCTGCTTCTTTGACATTTTCTTTCAAATCTCTATTTTCACCTTCTTCTAGATCTTCAAGAGAAATTTTGAGTTCTCCATTTATGTCAAATATACAATCTTCTTTTGTAATTCCAACTGTAGGAATCTCTTCTAGAGGAATAGGTAGTCTTCTAATAGTCATGTGTTCAGCCTCCAAGATCTTCCCCAAGCAGTTAAGCTCCTTATAAGGAACCAGGCTTTGATACCAAGGTGATCCCACATAAGTGTCTTACAATTCCATTCACAAAGAAAAAGTACAAAAATGCTCCCAAAAAAAAAAGGGTTTTTAGGTGTTCATTCAAAGGGGGTGTTCAAGCGAACCACAAAAAGGGTTCGCTCAAACATCCACATTTAAGCGAACCCTTTTTTTAATTGCACCTTCACTTGAAGCCCTTTATGGTAGGATTCAAGGGGGAAAAGGAAACAAAAGGGGGATTCGAGTGAACTCCCCTTCTAGCGAACCCCCCTTTGCTTGAAGGGGTAGAGAGGGTTTGCTCGAACCCCCTTTTTTTCCCTTCTCCCCCTCCATGTGAATACAAAAGTTTTGCTTTTGAAGCTCGGGTTGAAGATTAAATTTGAATCAACTTCATATACCCAACTAGATGATTATAGTCCTCAAAACGAGCTATCCATCAAATATAATTTTAATATATTTTGGTTTTATTATGTATCATTTTTTAGTTTAATTAAACATAGGTTTTTCATCAAAAATCAAGCTCTTTGTTTTGCACATGTGGAAAAATAGTAGATTATAAAAAAAATTGAAAAACATGTTTGCGCTAGGCATTGATGTCCTTGATCCAACAAAAAAAGAGAATTTTGATCTATACAAAGAGAGTTATGTTGTATACAGTCCACCTATGTCTAAATTGTAATTGGTTTGACTTCAAAACTTAATTAAGAAGAAAAATTCAATAAAATCTATGAAACTAAATGAACGTGTTGGATATTGTAGTTACAAATCTAAATTCGAAAAAAATAGAATTTTATCCTTCATAGAAATAAAATTATGTTGTATACGGTGAACATCACTCTTTGAAAATAGTGTTTACTATTAAAAACTAGTTTTCAAAGGAGATGGAAAAATAAATACAAGTTGATTCCAAAAATTAAAAAATATATATATTTAGAATCTACAGAAAAAAATTTACAAATCACTAGTTTGTATCATCTTAAAATTCCTCATGGTTTAGCAACTATAGGTGCCCGAAAGTAAAGATTTAGTTAAAAAAAATCAGTTTGATGTCAAGTTTGGCCAAAAAGTGTAACCCACTATTGTGGGATCACCCAGGTCCAATTGTTGAACAACCAGAATACTGAGAGGGGGGTGAATCAGTATTCTTTTAAACCACTTAAGAATGTAAACATCTAATTCTCATAGCATACTTAATTTACAACAATGAATGAAAGCATGAAAACAACCAACAACATCACATAACACATGAACACCATATTTTTATGTGGAAAACTCAAAATGGGAAAAACCATAGTGAGGATTAGCTCACAATATATTATCTTATTATAGTTTATTACTTAAGAGCTCATTGCAGGTGGACTCACTAACCAATGAGAAAATAAAAGATAGAAGAGAGTGGTGACACACAACCAAATTTTAATTGTTACAAAATGCATCTACAACATGTTGGAGTATAGTTACATTGAAGCTCAATATACTAACTTCATACACTTCATACTAATCTGCATTATTACTTTGCTCTTCTCTATATTTTCCTTATATTCACACAACTCGTATCAATTGATATTCATCATACACGTGCACACACACCAAAACATCAAAAATATATTACATATATATCCACTTTATCCACAAACACGTATATCATCAATTAGGTCGGCCTAAATTGGATGTATTATATATAATGTAACTTATCGACTCAATATACATACATACACTCTTTATGCCAAGATTCAAAACTAATAACAATTTGAAATAGGTCAGCATGGACCCAAAATAGCTCATACATAACAATTCAACACTTATTCAAACTTTGTAATACACAAAACTCATTAGGTTAGTACCGACGATGACCTAATATCAAAATTTTCAAATTGTGCACCCACATTTGGACATGCCAATCTCCAAAATCATTGCCATCTAGAATACACACTCTTCTAACTCCTCACAACATCTCCATAAAACTATAAAGCAAGATTCCAATCCACGAAGAAGTGTGGATTCACCAAAATATATGCACTAAACTAGAAAATGCTTGTTACTATCAAGTCGATACATTATCATTCATAACTTCAACACCAAGAGCCAACACAATATGAAATTTTGATTTAGACTCTTCTAACAACCATCAAAATGAGAACCAATGCGGACCCAAAAACCAAATGTCTTATATATTGAAATACATGTATTGACACTTAGTCAATTTATCTTTCACCTGTCCTCATTGGATCAAACCTTCTTGCAAATGTCCACTAGATTACTATACTCAAACATGCTCAAGTTGTACAAACTGATCTGCACAAAGGTCTTTATACCAAATCACAATGTTGACATCAATGACAACACTACAATTTATAATTGCACAACTTTTTCTCATCCCACATGCTCATGTTGCCAACAAATGCATTAATGAAGAAATCCTTATTCTTCCAATAGGCTAGGCATAAAGACCCAAGTTGATAGGCCTAAAATTGAGCAAGTCGGGATACCTTCCATTATGATGGAGAGTATTGAGATTGAGACCCTATAGTCTATCAACTTGCTCACTCAGACCCTTTTAAAACACACTAGTATTTTAGCATATAGTGGTGAGTGCGCAGATACTAGGTGTAATGTAGTAAAATTCATACCCTTGCATTTTCACACTTGTTTGGGCCCACCTTGCTTTGTTTATGCTTCTTTATGGCTTAATTGGTCTTATTTTGTGTCCACAAGCCCTATGAATTGCATCTTTTTCTGGCTAATCCTGACATTCTCCAATGCATGTATATGATAATCCCAATGATTCTCATCTATGTGTCCCTGATTTTGGATCGGGACTAAAATTCCACCTAGGGCGTCTTTCTCCCCCTAAGGTCTCGAGACCTTGATTTTGAGGCATCTTAATTGGACCTCTTTTTGGTGTTTGTGCCTCAAGTTTCATGACTTGGGACTAAGACGCCACCTAGGGCGTCTTAGTCCTCCTTGAGTCATTTTTGGGATTTAATTTCAAATTTTGGCGAGATTTAGCCTCCTTTTATTTAATGAATTCATATGTTGGCTTGGTGTGATATAATTTTGGGATATTAAGCATGAGTATAAATACAAGGTGCATTCATTTGTTTTCATCCTAAGCATTCATGAGATCATCTAGCAACTTGAGTATTCATTCCTAAGGAAAATTTATGAGATCAAGAGCATTCAAGAGCATATCATCAAGCATTTGGAGCCATCATCAAGATTCACGCATAATATCAAAGATCTTGCATCATGTGTGTTGTTGTGCTAACATTTGTGATTTTGATTCAAGCTAGCAAGAAATTCAAGATCTATCAAGCATTTTCTTTGATTCAAGATTCATATCCATTGTAGCCATTTCACACAAGTTTGTAGATTTTATAAGGGTTTGGCGAGTTGTAGCATTTCATGTTGTTCATTCACAATTTCCTTCATTACTTTATTTCATTTCAAGGTTTAATTATCAACAAGGGGTTTGACCAAGGCAAACCCCCATTCACTAACAATTAGCTAGTTTTTCCCATCTTGCATATTTGTGTTTGCAAGTTTAGGTTGAATTCTTGAAGATAATTTGGAGTACAAAGTTGCAAAGTTGCATTGCAAAGTTGTCATCTTCACGAAAACTCACCTACGGGTTAGATTCAAAAGTTTTAGAGCCTGAGATCCGAGAAGAAGCAAGTGCAAACCTGGGAGCTCAGAATCACATTCAAATTTTTAATAAATTCAAAATGGTACTAATATGCCACTCCCAAGAATATTTTATAGAGATTATTTCAAATCTTGTTTCGGCATCCGAAGATTTTGTATTTTCCTTGAAAACAACAGTGGGACTAATGCGCCATTCTGGGTGTCTTAGTCCTCGAAGGCACATTTTGGCAGCTTCTTTGCATTTCTGGAATCCTCCCAACATCTCCAAAATTCCCAGGTACACACATCATATCTCCCTATTGCATAATTTCATTATTTTCATACCTCATTTAGCTTTCATAACTAGGGTTTGTAGGTTGAATGTTCATTTGTCTTTTTCAAGCATTTGCTTGGTGGTGAACCCCTTAAATTCTAAAAGAAGCCTTCCTAGGTCTTCCTCATTGTAAATTGTGAATTGACTCACCTTGTTAGGTAGTTATTCAATCCAATTAGGATTCCTACGACATAATTGGATGACCTAGATAGAATAGGAAGTCACCCCCTTTCCATTTTATTTATGTTTCATTTCGGTGAACCCGACTTCTTTGAACATTATTTTTCTGATTTGGAGTCCATAAAATTCCTAGATCTAGATTGCATATTGCATTAGTGAAAGTGCATATAGGTTGCATTTTTTCTTTCCTGTATCATTTCATTTCATTGAAAAACTGAAAAATTGCATTGTTCATCCTCTTAATTGCATTTAGAAACATTGTTATTGCATTAAAAATTGAAAATTTCCATTCAAATCTTGCATTCTATTGCTTTATATTAGTTTCTTTTCTTTACATCTATTTTCATAGTTTTCTATTTTCAAGCATCAAGTCCTTGGGTAGGCAGCCTAAGAAAGTTGTTAACAAACCAAAATTTTCTTTTTTTTTGAGAAAAACCTCTACTAGGACTAAAACACCCTTCTTGGCATCTTAGTCCCTCCCAACGTTTTTTTCTCTAGAATCCTCTCTTTGTTGTTTGTTGTCTATTTCAGCCTCTGGAAATTTAGAATCTCACTAGGAGGACCAAGACGCCCTTATTTGCATCTTAGTCCTTGTTGACTTTGACTCTCCATTTTCAGGGTCTGAAATTGATTTTATGTGTTCAGTTTTCTATTCGAGTTTGCATAATAGTTTTTATCTCAATTTATTTTATTTCACGTTCATTTGTTCAACCTTGCATCATGGATATGTGCTTTGGAAAGTTGTGGATGTCCCTAAAATCTCTGGTAGATGTGTCAAGTTGTGCATTTGGTAATGACCCTAATTATATTGAACACACTCATACTCAATCAACTCCTAATGCATGTTCTCCTTGTGATGTTTACATCATTGTAGAAGATGATGTTAGCATGAATATGTTCCTCAATGATTTCCTTAAAAATCTTGAAGATAATGCATCCTTTTACCCATCCATGAAACAACCAAATTCCCCTACAATACCACCTCTTGAGATGTTTGGTTACTTACATCCTAAATATAAAGCAAAAACTGACCCTAAGTTCCCTATAATAGGTGAGCCTAGTTCCTCTAAATAATTAAACACTCAACCATTTTATGATAACAAAGTAACAAACACCCCAATCAATCTTGAAGAAACATATGGCAAAGGATTCACAATCTTGAGTAAACAAGGATGTAATACAAGTGAACATGAAATTCATCAACTCCTAGAGAAAGTTCCAACTATTGAAAACACAAAAGTGTTGGGATGTTTGCCTTAGCTTTTTGGCATGTTTCTCCTTTGGCCTTGGCTTTTCCTTCATGTTTATGGAATTTACCGCCATATCGTGGCGGTCTTCCATTCTGCTCTAGCGGTGTCGCGGTGAAGGGTTTGGTGGTTACCTTGTTACCGTGCGCAGTCTCCTTCGTCACTGCGGTGGCCGCGGTAATGGTCTTTCCTTTTGGCTTTGGCGGTTACCGCCATACCGCAGGCAATGGGTCCACTCACCATGGTAGCACAGTGAGACTGCTTGCGGTGGTCTTGGCAGTTACCGCCACCACCACGGTCAGTGAGTTCACTCACTGCGGTGGCCGCGATAAGACCACCAGCGATCTGGCTGGTGGTTACCGTGGTCATTCAAGTGATTGACCGTGGTGGCCATGGTAAGACCGCCAGTGGCCTGGCTGATGGTTACCGCTGTATCGTGATCAGTCAAGTGACTGACCGCGGTAGTCACGGTAAGACCGCCAGCGGTCAGCCATACCGTGAGGCGAGCCGATTGGTGCTGCGGTAGTGCGGTGGCGGTCTGTGGCCTAGAGCTCGAAGGAGCTCAGATGGCTTACCGCCATACCGCAAGGCGTGTTGGTTTGGGCTACAGTAGTGTGCTAGGAGGTCGGGACAGAGTTTGACCGAGTTGGCCTCAATGGCAGTGCGGCAGGTGAATGACAGGTTGGCAAGTGGCAGGTTGACTGGATCTGGTTGGCCGAAGACATTGAAAGGATAGGGCAGCGATAGTGCGATAAATGGTGGAGTGAGCTTAGGCAAGCTCACTGCCATACCGTGGTTGGGTCATATGGACTCAACGGTAACACGATAGGAGCTCAAACAGGCTCGGAACTCGGTTGACCGAGTTGGACCGATTTGACTGACTGTCAGATGCGACTAGTGAATGGATGGTGGACACGTGGCTTGGCTCAGCAGGTTGTTTGGCTAAATTCCAAAAGTAGTTATTGCTGCTGACTCAAGGTGGTGAACAAGAACCCGATTAAGGCAAGAAGTTATTGCTTGGGTGGCTCGATGCAAAGGAGATCTGTGTAGATTGGATGCATGACTGGTTGTTCGATAACTGAGGGTCAATGATTGGTTGGATCATTGAATGTGATGTATGGCTCGGTCAGAGATATACATTAATATATGTAAACCAAAATGTGACGGATAGGTTGAGCCATGGACAGAGAGACACGTGAAGTGTGTTCGAGCAGTATGCTAAGGCATTGTAACTATGAGCACTCTGTCTCTAGGATCTGAATGATGTGAACCTACTGTGAGACCAAGTGGTTGTGTTGGCTGAGAGGCTGGCTGTGACAGTCAGTTATGAGGAGCTAAAGGGAATCTACACTGTGTGCTGTGAAGGTGCTAGAACAGTGTGAAGGTTCTGGTTTTGTGTTGCCTGCCATTCTCTAGATGAACAAGATGTGACTCCTATATAGGCTATGAGCTTGAGATTGTATTGTAACTATTTTCTATTGTTGAATAATACAATGGCTCGATCTTTTGGAGTGTGGGGTTTTTTACCCGAAAGGGTTTTCCCTAGGTATATCTGTGTTTCATCCTTTTTGTCTTTCATGGTTATCTATCTGTGTTGAATCTTTTATTGTTTTGTATTTACTTCTCTCAGAGGATCAATGGGGGATACTCTGTGCCTACTTCTGCTTTATGGTACAATAGTGTGTGTCTTTGGAGTGATTTTGAATTAAAATCACTAAGGCACTGTTGTCTTAGATGCCTATCTTGATGACAGAACCGACTTCGTATCCCCAACAAGTGGTAGCAGAGCATGTTTGTAGGAGGTTGAGGCTTGATGATACCAACCAGTGGTATCAAAGTCTTCTCCTGGTTGCTGAAGTTATGGGTTTTCTCCTATGAAGATTTCTTAGCCTGGCAAGCTTGAGGAAGTCTGGAGAAATTGGTTGGTGATTGATCCTTCGATGAGTGCAAGTGTGTGCTTCATTGATTCAACACATAGTTTGAAAGACATTGGAGAAGTATGGAGTTGAACATGTTGTGGCAATGTGATCTAAAGCTCCTGGCTGATAACAAAGTTCCTGATGCAAAGGGCGTGAGATGTGCTTATGGTTGTGTTGCAGCAAAGTGTGGTGTTCATATTGGGTTTTTGTGTGAGAGGCTCCCTGGTGGTATGGATTTGCTTGTGTTGTTGTTCATGCATGGAGTATTTAGCTTGTGCTGGGTGTTTTGACTTAGCACTGAAGGAGGTTTCTCTGTTAATCTGATTGCATGGAGGTTATGAAGTGAGCATGGTGGTCTGCAATTTCTGGATAGCCTAGCTCTCTCATGTGCTTGTGCATGACTGTGGCATTGGAACTGGTCTGAAATGGACCTATGGTTCATGTGTGCTTGTGTCTTGCACTTGCATGGTTTTAGATCCATGTCCTTGGCTTTGGAGGTTTTGTGTAGATTTTCCTAAAAAGTCTATGTTGCATTTTCATGTTCTTTCATTGTTCTAGTAACCGTGATGGTTGTGTGTAGACTCCTGAGTCATCCAGATGAGAAATGAAGATGGAGATGCATGGGTGTTTTATAAACACTGTAGTTTTGTAGGTTTTACACGGTCAAGGAAAAATTGCGTTGTGTGGAGCTGCTATCTACTATTTTTCTAGATCCTGGTTTTTGGGGTGTGAGTGGAAGAGATAGTTCCAGCTCAACATGTCTTTGAGGAGGTGTGATGTCTTCTCTGCATGCGAGTGTTGGTATGTGTTTTTCTCATTCAACATTCCTATGGTGTGTTCTTAATGGTTGCTTGGACTATGGTGCTTATGTTGGCAAATCAAATCTGGTCTTTGATCTGGTGTTTGAGTCATGGTTGTCTACATGGTTGTTCTCTTTGAGATCTCAGTTTTGCAATTTGCCAGTGTAATAATAGACTTGCAGGGTTTTCATTTGAAGTGGATCTCTGAGTTATGTGGTTGATAGATTAGCTACCTATTGACTGCTGTGAGACAACTTGGGAGTGGACTATCTATATCCATGAGATTTATTTTGTGTTGTTGCAAATCTATTAGCTGACCTTGTCTGTGGTCACTTGTGCATTGGTGTAGCTATTTTGAGATGAGAGGACGGATGGCATTGGAGTACCTAAATAGTCAGTTATGGGGACCTATAGCATGAGAGTCGCATTGTCATGAAGAGCTTATTACACTAGTTAGTGTAAGCTTTTGATAGTGATGTGGTCAGTCATGGTGCTTGGAAAGCTCGGTGTCACATTGTAGTGGGAGCTTTAGCAATGACTAGTGTCCTTCTTTGCTGTTGCAATTGCTATGTTCTTTTGCATCTGCATGTTCACTATTTGAAGGTGTGCAACATCTTGGAGCCATGGAAGACATTGTTAGTTTTGGCTGAGTTGCTGGTGGTGCTTGACAGGTGATGTTGTTTTTGGTTTAGAGTTGTTTGCTTTATGTCATGGTTACTCTTTCTTAGAGTTTTGGCATTTTGTTGTGCTCTTGAGACCATAGCTTGTTCACTTGAAGCATTGTATCTCCTAATAGAGATGTGTAGATCATGGTGTCATGATAAGTTCCTGTTCTAGGTTTGGAGCTTTGACAGTGGTCTGGGGATTCTCTATGTTTTGAGTGCATTGGTCATATGTTGGTGGACTTCATGGTTGCTGCAGTATTGCAGATTGGAGTCGGCATGAGATGACAGGTTGTTGATACTCATGGATGCATGGAGAATAAGGTGAGGTTGGAATTCTTATGAGAATGTTGTTGTTATAGCTGAAAGTCTGAGAAGCCTGCACCTTGGTTGAATGCAAATTCAACAAAGACCTTGAAGGAGAATGCTCTTAGGTAAGTCATGGTGGCTTGTATATCTTGGATGAGCATGTTTTCCTCCCTCCTTGGTCTTCTTGGTGGTAATGTTTATTTGAAAGGTATTCACCCATTATATATTTCAAATGTGTGTTATGCTTTATCTTTCATGGATATGAATCTTGATTTGTTTTAAGATTCTGTAGGATTCATAATGAAAGGTGGACAGCATTGTGTATCTCCTTGTTATTTTGAGGACTGATTGGAGATGGTTATATGGGTAAGTCTGGTCTTTTGTAAGGTGCTTACATCCATGGTTTTGTTGGGTGTTGTTAAACCTTTCCCTTTGGGATGTGAAGAAGATCATTCTTGTCACATCTGGCATTTAGAAATGTATGTAGGAGGATGCTACATGTTTTGATTTGTAGTTTCTCTCTAACTTGGTCTTGTTCTTTTGACTTTAGATGTGAGTTTCCTTTTGTGGTGCCGATTTGGTCATAGTTTGTGGTCATGTATTGTCACTTGGGTGATGACACGAGGGTGCCTATGCTTCTTTCTTCAGTTAGGTTTGGAGGAGTTTGGAAGAACTACGGAAGATAGTTGAGAGAAACATTTCTTGTAGCAGGTGGTTGCAGGTGGTGCAGATCTGTGTGGCAGTTCCTTGGGACTACATGGTTACATTTCTTTGTGTAGGGTTTGGTGGACTTGGTATGCTTGGATCACTTGTGATGATGCTTTGTTTGCATTCATATGGACAGTACCCTTGTAGTGGGAGTACCTGGACATGTGTAGTCTTTTGACTAGTTGGCACATGGTGCTTATTTTTCTGTTTGATGGGTTAGTTGTGTGATGGCATGAGTTCAATGATGGTCATACCTTTTAGGTATGGGTGGTTGGATGATTCAACATGAGCTATGGGTGCTGGTTTTCAATCATGTGGGTTTTGATCAGTTCGATGAGGGCAGTCAATTTTATGGTTGTTGTTCTAGCTGGTTGGTTTCTTGTTCTGGAGAATGGTCTTGGTGTTCGCATTATGTTTTGCTGTTGTTGGATTGGTGCCTTTTCTGCCTGGAGGATCAGATGTTTGTGTTCTGGAGATTAGTGCATATACACCTTGGCTTCTTCCTTTTCCTATGTTGGATGTTTGGAGCTGTAGCCTGAGATGGTGGACATTTTTTGAATGTTGTTGCAGGGGTCTTGGTTGGAGCATGGAAGCATTGTTTTGGTCCTTGTTCGAGTTTTGGAGGATGCCTGAAAGCCTACGTCAAGTGGGAGATTGTTGGGATGTTTGCCTTAGCTTTCTCGCATGTTTCTCCTTCGGCCTTGGCTTTTCCTTCATGTTGATGGCGTTTATCACCATACCACAGCGGTCTTCCATTCTGCTCTGGTAGTACCATGGTGAAGGGTTTGGCGGTTACCTCATTACCATGTGCAGTCTCCTTCCTCACTACAGTGGCTGCAGTAATGGTCTTTCCTTTTGGCTTTGGTAGTTACCGCCATACCATAGGCAGTGGGTCCACTCACCACGGTAGCATAGTGAGACCACCTGCAGTGGTCCTGGCAATTACCGCCACCACTGCAGTCAGTGAGTTCACTCATCGCGGTGGCCACGGTAAGACCACCAACGGCCTGGTTGGTGGTTACCGTTGTACCACGGTCAATCAAGTGACTGACTACGGTGGCCACGATAAGACCGCCAGCGGCCCAGTTGGTGGTTACCAGTGTATTGCGGTCAGTCAAGTGATTGACCGCAGTGGCTGCAATAAGACCACTAGCGGTTAGCCATGGCTATTACCACCATACCGTGAAGCACACCGATTGGGGTTGGGGTAGCACAGTGGTGGTCTATGGGCCAAAGCTCAAAGGAACTCGGATGGCTTACCGCCATACCGTGAGGCGTGTTGGTCTGGGCTATTGTAGCGCAATAGGAGCTCAGATAAGCTCGGGGAAAAGTTTGATCGAGTTGGACTCGGTGGCAGTGCGGCAGGTGAATGACAGGTTGAGTGCATCTAGTTGGCCGAAGACATTGAAGGGACAGGGCAACGGTACTGCGATAAATGGCAGAGTGAGCTCGGGTGAGCTTGCCACCATACCGTGGCTGGGTCGTATGGACTCGACGATAACGCGGTAGGAGCTCGGACGGGCTCGAAACTTGGTTGATCGAGTTGGACTGGTTTGACCAACTATCAGATGTGACCAATGAATGGATGGTGGACACGTGGCTCAACACAGCAGGTTGTTTGGCTAAATGCCAAAAGCAGTTATTGTTGCTAACTCAGGGTGGCGAACAGGAACCCGATTAAGGCAAGAAGTTATTGCCTGGGTGGATCAATGCAAAGGAGATCTATGTAGATTGTATGCATGCCTGGCTATTCAATGCATGAACCTGAGGGTCAGCGATTGGTTGGATCATTGAATTCGATGTGTGGATCGTTCAGAGATATACATTAATATATGTAAACCAAAAGGTGACAGACAGGTTCAGCCATGGACAGAGAGAGACGTGAAGTGTGTTCAAGTAGTATGCTAAGGCATTATAACTACGAGCACTCTATCTCTAGGATCTAAACGATGTGAACCTGCTGTGAGACCAAATGGTTGTGCTGGCCAAGAGGCTGGTCATGACAGTCAATTATGAGGAGCTGAAGGGAATCTACACTGTGTGCTGTGAAGGTGTTGGAACAGTGTGAAGGTTCTGGTTTTGTGTTGTCTGCCATTCTCCAAATGAACAAGATGTGACTCCTGTATAGGCTATGAGCCTGAGATTGTATTGTAACTATTTTCTATTGCTGAATAATACAATGGCTTGATCTTTTGGAGTGTGAGGTTTTTAACCCAAAAGGGTTTTCCCCACATATATTTTTGTGTCATCCTTTTTGTCTTTCATGGTTATCTATTTGTGTTGAATCTTTTATTGTTTTGCATTTACTTCTCTTAGAGGATCAATGGGGGATACTCTGTGCCTGCTTTTGCTTTATGGTACAGTAGTGTGTGTCTTTGGAGTGATTTTGAATTAAAATCACTAAGGCATTGTTGTCTTAGATGCCTATCTTGATGAGAGAACTGACTCTGTATCCCCAACAAGGGCTAGGATATCAAGATCCCCCTCACAATGTAAGAATACCTAGAGAATACCTAAAGCTTCGTAGTGATGGTATGGTGATCTTTGATTCACCTCCTGATATGAATTTCCTTCTTCCTATATAAGAACCCATGACTCATAACAATGATAAGGATGATAGGATCTCTTTAGGTCCTCCTCTTCCTCCTTAGTCAACTATAGAAGTTGGTGAATCTAGCAAATGCAAAATACCTTACAAATTACAAAAATTATAACCTCCTCATCCACCACCTGAAATTGAACAAAAACTACAACTACTCCTCAACAAAGGATTCATAACATTACCACCTATGAATATATTAGTGTTTTATCCTAAAGATGAAAAAGTCCCACATTGCACATTTCACTGAACTCTCAGACATAGTACCGATGAGTGTCATGCATTCAAGTTAGTATTACAAAACTTTCACTTTGATGGCAATGATTGTCATCCAGTGATTGCATAGCTTGTCCTTTCCCCCCCCATTGTCATGTAATAGTTGTAGAATCTTGACATTATCACTATTACATGACACTTCTCATCACCTACCTCGGCCCATTCTTGTCTTGCACTTAGTGGGGAAAAGAGGCGGATGGCCTTGTCCTAGTAAGGCATTTATCATTTTCCCTTCAGTCTGTTATCTACCTTCTACTTAAGCAAACTAAGATTTGGAGGTAGATAGCTTACTTTAGGTTGACTCGCCTGTGCCTTACTAGCCTTTCTTTTAATTTTTTCCTACATGTGCGTATTGTGATCCCCTATGATGTTTTGTTTGATGTTTCTCTTTCTTTTTGCATTCCTCTATTTGTACCTTCATTCTTTTGTGTGTTGTAATCTCTTCGCCTTTTCATTTATCTTTACTTTTCCTTTCATTTTTTTCTTGTGTTTTCGTTTTGGGGATGACTCAAGGCGTCGAGATACCCTATGTCTCTTCC
This sequence comes from Sequoiadendron giganteum, assembly GCA_007115665.2. Classification (NCBI taxonomy): domain Eukaryota; kingdom Viridiplantae; phylum Streptophyta; class Pinopsida; order Cupressales; family Cupressaceae; genus Sequoiadendron; species Sequoiadendron giganteum. The sequence continues at coordinate 256,584,215 of CM021104.1, read as the reverse complement.
ATGTTGACCGAAAATGATTTTCTTTGTTTTCACTCTCTTTGTGTCATTCTTCTAGTTCTATGTGTATTTGAGGAATGATGACAATTTCAAGCTCTCTAATATTACTGCAGCAAAGACAGATACTGACCTTGAATCCATAGATCCCTTATGTGTTTTTGGGGGGCAACCCTCTTTTCCTTTTCATCTTTTGGCTACTTTAAAGTAATTTCTCACAGCATGGTGTTGGCGATTCCTTTAAAGTGGGGGCATACATTGACATTATTTTGATTGCATTTTTCTTTTTTCATGTTCCTTGATGCGATTTTCTAATTCACACGATGTATTTTTCCTCTTTGTGGTGAAATTTGGAGTAATGTCCTTCAAGAGTGTGACCTATCTTAGCATATTATATTCCCCTTAGTGGTGATGTGATGCACTTCATCCCCTAAGTGGTGAATCTTTTATCCTTTGATTGGTCCTCTTTTGGAGACATTAAGAACAATGTCCCCTAAGAGTAAGACCTCACATGAACTAAGAAAAATCCCTTTGAACATCTTTCTTTCTTATTGTGTTTCATTTTCTATTTTTGTCTTTATTAAAGTCATGGAGGTATGGATTTGATATGGAATTCCTAGGGCTCACCTAGTGAACAACTAGCTTCACTAGCCCTTGTGAGCATGCATTTTTGTACCTTATTAAATTCATGGAGGTATGGCTTTGATATGGTCCCCCTAGGGCTCACCTAGTGGAAAACTAGTCCCCACTAGCCTTTGTGAGCATGCACTTTTATTTGTATAGTGGATAATGCATTCCACTTCCAAATCCTCATTAAGCCTAGACCCGATCCACCACATTCGACGACCAGTCGAAGCTTGATCCGTTGCAGTTCTTTTCCGTTTTCCTTTTTCCTTTTTTTGATGGTGTATGTTTATCATCTAATTTTAGCTTCATATATCATCTACAAATGTGTTCCTTTGTGCCTATGTTGGTCTACCATAGGATCTTGATCCTAGGGGCTTGATCATCCCTCTTGATCGTTGTCATCTTATCTTACTGGCATTTGTACATTTCAACCCCTCTTGACTACATGGTTGGCTACTTTAGTGTGAGTTTGAAGCAAGTTCATCCTCTCACTAAAGTGGGGGCTAAATTTAGTGTAGTAAAATGAATACCCTTGCATTTTCACACTTGTTTGGGCTTGCCTTGCTTTTTTTATGCTTCTTTATGGCTTAATTGGTCTTATTTTGTGTCCACAAGCCCTATGAATTGCATCTTTTTCTGGCTAATCCTGAAATTCTCCAATGCATAAATGATCTAATCCCAATGATTCTCATCTATGTGTCACTGATTTTTGGTCAGGACTAAATTCCACCTAGGCCATCTTTGTCCCCTTGAGGTCCCAAGACCCTGATTTTGAGGCATCTTAATTGGGCCCCTTTTTGGTGTTTGTGCCCCAAGTCATGACTTGGGACTAAGATGCCACTTAGGGCATCTTAGTCCTCTTTGAGTCATTTTTGGGATTTAATTTCAAATTTTGGTGGGATCTAGCCTCCTTTTATTCAACCAATTCATATGATGGCTTGGTGTGATATAATTTTGGGACATTAAGCATAAGTAAGTATAAATACAAGGTTCATTCATTCATTTCCATCCTAAGCATTCATGAGATCATCTAGCAACTTGAGTATTCATTCCTAAGGAAAATTTATGAGATCCAGAGTATTCAAGAGAAGATCATCAAGCATTTGGAGCCATCATCAAGATTCAAGCATCATATCAAATATCTTCTTGCATCATGTGTGTTATTGTGCTAACATTTGTGATGTAGGGTTTTTATTCAAGCTAGCAAGCAATTCAAGATCTATGAAGAATTTTCTTTGATTTAAGATCCATATCCATTGCAACCATTTCACACAAGTTTGTAGACTTTACAAGGGTTTGGTGAGTTGTAGCATTTCATGTTGTTCATTCACCATTTCCTTCATTACTTTATTTCATTTCAAGGTTTAATTACCAACAACGATTTTGACCAAGGTAAACCCCCATTCACTAACAATCAACTAGTTTTTCCCATCTTGCATATTTGTGTTTGCAGGTTTAGGTTGAAGTCTTGAAGATCATTTGGAGTGAAAAGTTGCAAAGCTACATTGGAAAGTTGTCATCTTCATGGAAACTCACCTACAAGTCAGATATGGAATTTTTAGAGCTTGAGATTCGAGAAGAAGTAAGCATAGACATGGGAGCTTAGGTTCACATTCAAAATTTTCAGAAATCCAAAATGAGACTAATACACCACCTTGGGCATCTTAGTCCTCCTAGGCATATTTTTCAGAGATTCTTTTAGAGCTGATTCTGACATCCGAAGATTTTGTATTTGCCCCAAAAAATAGCAGTGGGACTAATATGCCATTCTGGGCATCTTATTCCTCCAAGGCACATTTTGGCAACTTCTTTTCATTTCTAGAATCCTCGTAGCATCTCCAAAATTCCCAGGTACACACATCATATCTCCCTATTGCATAATTTCATTATTTTCCTACCTCATTTATCTTGCATAACTAGGGTTTGTAGGTTGAATGTTCATTTCTCTTTTCCAATCATTTTCTTAGTGGCGAACCCCTTAAAGTCTAAAAGAACCCTTCCTAGGTCTTCCTCATTGTGAATTGACTCACCTCTTGAGGTTTTTAGTGAGTCCAATTATGATTCCTAGGACATAATTGAATGACCTAAATAGAATAGGAAGTCACCCCCTTCCCATTTGATTTACGGTTCACCAGGTCTCTAAATTCGCCTCACATTTTTTGAAACTACATGCCATTTGTTATTATGGGTCTGAATATGATCGATGTGCATATGACCACCAGCAAGCCACATCCATATTAGATGAATTGGTGTTCACATTTGATATGTTGGATTTGACATTTGGTCTTGATAGACAAGTAAACTTAAATAAGGTTAAATTCAATTTTCTATATTCATTTTGAAATGCAAGATTAACTAAATTACTAATTTGGTTGTAATAAAATTTTAAGGTCAAAGTGTTCATCCTATGTATGATGGTCCTTTAGCTCTCGATTGCATGACCACATTGATTCCATAGGTATGCAATTAGTAAAGAAAAGTAAATATAGCTCATTTAAACATATTTTTACTTTATATGAATTTGGTAATATTAAAATTCACATTTGATGTTGAACAAGTGGATATTGGGACTTCAATATTAGGACCTATTATTTCAAGTGGCCATAAATATTTCACTGAGGTAAGATTGACTATTTTTAATCATTATGTTTGTAGAATAATGTTAGGTATATTTTGGTAATTTAACATGTTGTTTCATTTTTAGTTGATGACATCAATTCATACTCCTTGTGATATTCATCGCACAATGGAGGAAGGTGTTTTTGCAACAATTTTATCTTTGATTCTTTTGATAGAGGTATGAGCTAGATTTAGTAAATTTCATACTATTTTTGTTTTATCCCATGTCTATTAGTGCAAATTTGAATTATATTAATGTATAGTGTAATTTGTTTCTTGATTATTGTCACATGGGGTCACAAATCCATTTCATTCACCTCTCCCTAAAATAGACGAAGAGGGGAAATGATCTCTTGAGATCGAGATTATTAGTTGGTGCTAAGTGATTATTTCATTATATGTCATTTTATACTTTACTCTTTATATATTAATTTGTGTATATTTTTTATTTATTGGCTGGAGCTCCAAAATAGTTATGAGAGGAAGTCAAGTTAGTGAGTTTGAAAGCAACCATTGCCGCTTGTCTCTCCATCCACTTGACAATCAAAGGGTCATCAACTCTTCCCTTATAGTGGAGAGTATTGATTACATTATGGATTTTTTATATGCCTATATGGCATTTTTTTACATATATTTTTTATTACTAACATGTGACCTTGTACGCATACATGGTTTTTTCATAAGCATATATAGAAGTATTGTACAAATATTATACTTTTTATGGCATATAACATGTATGCCTATATGAACTTTTAGTTAATATAAATTTGATTTACGAGTACATATTATGTTTACAAAAGTTGTGTGTGTACTATGTATTTGGTATTTTCATGATCATGGTATCTTAATATAGTTATTTTTGCCTAAATTATAATATCTTATATGAGTTGTCTTGAGGTTTGGTGTCCTTTTTTCTTCATTGAACTTTATGGTGATGAGGGTCAAGGCTACATCAATTCTTGTACCACATGTGCAATTGTTAAATAAAAACCAAGGTTGATACACACCTAGATACTAGTTCCAAAGAGACTATGAGAATATATTTCCATGAAATTAATCCTAGTCTACTCTAATACAAGGAATACAAATAATTACATTTTTTAACTATTTGATAGGTTCTCAAAGACGGTAATTATGATTGCTTTAAATATTTAACAATCTTAGTTCATAAAATAACTCAAATATAATTTCAAAATGCCTAAATATAGTTTGAAATCCTAGAAATTGCCCATTTAAGTAGAGATATTAGACACTTAAGAAAAATTTAAAAGCAATTTAGTCTATACAAGAGAAATAATTAAGTATATTGTATTACATCCCTAGATTGATGGGTAAATGAAAGCAGTAAATAGGATGACAGTGCATCTTCTCATGGTGTACAATTCAAACAAGTAGTAAACATAAGATGAAAGTATTCCTTTTATCCAACACAAGTACAATAGAGTTATACACAACTCTACAATGCACAACCCTTTGCAAGTCTACTTAGATTTCCAACCTATTACACATATTTACGTATCTTAATCTATTCCACCATCAATAGTAGTAAATAATTCGATAGACGTATATATATATATATATAGCCACAACAAATTAAAAAGTTACAATCACACATCTTTCTCAAGAGTATTAAATGTAGGTGATGGAGAAATAAATGATAATATATTTACTATTTTAGTTGTATGTCCCTCTCAATATTTGAACTAATCTATCTCACAAATATTTTACACATGCACATAGCTTCATGTACACATTTTGATGCAAGGACTTCTGAAGGTCATAAATTTTGACCCTGGAGTCTATTTGGACTAAAATATTATGTGGAGAAGTGTCCCAAAGAGTAGAGTCCAATGCCAATTGAATCTATTTGATTGGACCATGCCTTGACACTTTTCTAGAGTCAATTCACAACATATTTCTTAACATTAACATTGGAAACAAAAAGAACATAGAAGCACAAAAGATTTGATTAATTTTCCTTCATTATCCTCCTTCCATTCTGCCCTACAACTGAAAATAAAACCCCTTATAACAATAATCTTAAAATTAACTTTTTTGGTAGATTTTTATAAAATCATGATTTTTCCATTTTTGATAATTTTGTATGTTTATTCGCACAACTACAAAAATTACTAATTATTTAAAGCTAACAAGAGTGACACTATTTGTCAAATAAATTTTTTAATTAAAAACAAGAATTAAAAATTAACTAAAAAATGCAAATTGGGAAATCTCAAAGAAAACACTTAAAGTCTAATTTTAGGCCTCATATAAAGGAATTTAGCTCCATAAAAGTATCGAAACTTGGTCCAATCAAATAAATTCAATTGAAATTGGATTCTACTTTTTGAGATACTTCTCCATGTAAAATTTCAGTTCAAATAAACACCCAAGTCAAAAGTTATGACCTCTATAAATCCCTACATCAATTATTATATGTTTTAATCATGTTTAATGATGTTTATGGGTGAATATATACTATATTATTGTTGGCCTATTTTGTCCTTCATTTAAAAAAACTAAGCACAAGTTACTCGTGTTGTATTAAAAATCTTGGTTTGCTCATAGTATCTTCTAGCAAAGGTTTAAAATGTTTTCGTTGGAAGGTAAAACTTTGTAAAGTATTGTTTGTATTCCAAAGGCATTCATATTTCAAACTTATAGGTCGAGGCTTTAAATACCTTTTGAGCTTGTTAAAATTATTCAATGACCTTATCAATTTGATAAGCTCACGTACACAACATGAAACGAGTTCCTTGTTCGAAAATGTCAAAATCTTGGAGGTTTTTAGGTTTGTGTTGCCCAGCTACTGAGTAAGTCCTCCTATCTTCAAGGAATGGAGGACATAGTTTTCTTCTCAGGCGAGGAACATGTTGCAGACCTTCACCTCCAAGTTGAAGATTCTTTGTCAAGCATAAACATGAACGTGAAGTATGAATAATGATATGGACTTTGTGGCGGTAGATAGACAATAAATAACAAAAGAAATTTGTTGCAGAGAAGTCTCATATGAAGGACCATGCACAAGGGTTTCAAAGAAGAGGCAAGTCTGCTACCCTTGTGAAAATTTTATTATTGTTTAGAAAAAGATACATGTGGTCTTCAAGTTAGGAAAAGTTTTGGTGATATGTTTTTGTTGTATTGGTTAGAAAATGCATCTATAAGTATAAATACCCTATGACAGTCATCTTAGGAACCAATTGATGGTCTAAACAACTCGGTAAGATACTAGTAGCTTCAAGGTAGTCTTGAGTCATTCATATAGATAGACAAACCTCTACAAAGTTTCACAAAGTTATATGGTCACTAAAGGGCATGTTTTGATCATGATCTAATCCCACACAAGTTTTTTTGTTGTGATAAACATACCTGCACTATTTTTGGGTGTGAAGTTTCATTGTCAAAGTTGATGAGCTCCTAACAAATTTGACTGGCATGAAAGTCATTAATGTTGGGGAAATATTTCAGTACAATCCCAACAAAACTGACAGATAAAGTTGTTGCCTATACACCTGACCACTATGAAGCCCTCTCATTAAGATAAACTCTCAGCAGAAATTGTATGGCCCTGACTTTTTGGACTGCAAAACTTATATAATTAAGATAGTGTTTGATGAGGATGTAGCAGAATGTAAGCCTAAATATGGAAGGCTCATCTGGTCCCGATGCATGGCCTCACCAAGTCCTTAATCATCAACCACGAGATCTTCAGTAATTCTCTCAGAAGCTTCATTCTGAAGATCTAGTACCTGAATCAGTGAGATGAGGCTGCAAAGAGAAACATCGACAAATTCAAATGTGTTTGATGTTAGAGGATGCCACACATATCTTGGATCTTTTAAGGGCATGGATTGCACCCCATATGATGCTAACTTTTTTTCCAGGCGTTATGGTCATCCACAAATGATCCTCTTTGGAGCCCATTTGGTTTTGTTTTTGAGGCATGTTCTTGTTGGTGATGCAATGGATGTAATTAGGGAGAAACTTCATTTTATTGGTGACTTGATTCTTAATACGTATACAATCTTTCTCTTTTCACATAAGCGTGAGGAATTAGTTGGTGTATATGTTTCCCAGTTTGCACCATATCTTAGTGTGGAGCTTTAGGTGAACATGATAGAGTTGAGGTACTTTCATTATTCTATTCTGTTTGATGTACTTGAAACCACCATACCCCACGACCATCTTGAGAGGATTTGTTTGGGCTAGGATATATTGAATGTTGTTGCTTGTGAGGGATTGGAGAGAGTAGAAAGACTACAAAGATACAAGCAGTAAACAAGGACAAAACTTTTGAAGCAAGATACAGAAAGGAGAAAAGATACAAACCTACAATAATATTGGGAGAGTTCTTGAAACAAAGACAACACAGTGACCAGCAACTGTGGCTACGATATCAGAAGGATTGCATGAAAGGACACCAAGGATCATGAAGCTGCATAGTAATCTATATAGAATGGTTGCACAAAGCTCATATGGTCTAGACTCCTTATTACATACCACACTATGGCATGGGGGATATATGCAAAGATATCCAGCTACATATTGATCATTTTATTTAAGCATAATTCATTTTGTAGTATTTGTCAAACACTGATAGAGATTGCACAGATCAATTAGATGGAGATTTTGCTATAGCCAAGGGGTATTAGAGACCACATTAGCTGGAGGGGTGCAAACACAGAGGGCAGTAATCTTACAGAGGGAAGAGGGTGGTTATCTCAATAATAGGCCCTAGATCAGGTTGTCTATTAGCATGCTAGTCAAACTATGTTAAACCTACAGAAGATTTATCTAAGGCGTACAAGGAATTGCTGGAGGGTGAACTTTGTAAAATTCCACAGATTGGGGTTGTCTGCAAGAAGTACAAGACTTACACATATTTGGATGAAACACACAATATTGGAGCCTGTCAATATTACAAGCCTGGAAGGCAGTTCTAGAACAACTTGTTAATGAATCAAGTACTGTTAATGGTATTGGACCATTGGTAGTGTTATTAGCGAGGAAATTAGGCAAGAGAAGAGTGAAACTTTTCTTAAAAAGGACAAATAAAATGTTTTGGTTTTGTGTGTTCGTGTCATCAAAGGTCTGATAAATCTTGGCAATACATGCTTCTTCAATTCTATTTTGTAAAATATGCTTGCTTTGGATGCGCTTTGAGATCATTTTACCCAACCAAAATGTAGAATTTTTGGGATAGGTATCTTTCTCTTGGAGAAATCTTTACATGGAAACTAGACTGGAAAAGAAACAAGGTGATAAAGCAAGTGAGCAGGATTCTAGCTTGTTAAATTCAAACACTAAGAAAGGACTGTTAGTAGATAATAGTCAATGAAAAAATAGTGCAAAATGACAGTGGTTTAGTGAACAAGGAGAGGGCAGGAACCTTGCTACTTAAAGCACCTAAAGGTTGGAGTTGGAAGAAGGCTTCGGAGGAGAAGAAATAAGACAATGATATAGAAAAGGGATAGAGGATCCTATTGAGCAAGACATAGAATTTAAAGAAAAAAGTATACAAGCTATAGCAGATGACAGTTCAAAGTTATTCGTGTGATAGAGACACATGACAATGTGGTTCAAATCCAACACAGAGAAGTCAGATTTTATCATAAAAATGACAATGGAAAGACAGATTTTCAGCCATGATAGTCATAGAGGATTGTAATCATATGGTATAGTAAGCAGTGATAGAGCATATCAAGACATGACAGAGAAAAGATGAAGGTTATGGGCTTGTTGAAGAGGTATAAATGGTGATAGGAGATAAGTAATAGTAGAGTAATAGGACAGTCATTTTGAAGATTGCACTCTATAGATGAGGAGGTCTCATCAACAAAGTGCATGAAGACTTTCTAATAGACTGTCCACCATGAATAATTTCTAAGAGGTTGTGCAGTGAATGAAGACCTTTTAAAAAGTCTCTCCACAATGAAAACTATAGGGATAGTGAGAGATGCATTGGACAATCACAATCATCATGAGGTCTATAATACAGTCTAGAAAAGTGAATCTAATTTGAAAGACATGCAGATAGAAGAACATAAAAAAAGAGCAGCCAAAAGAATGTATGACAGTCTAAACAAGAAATCCTTGCCACTGTGAACAGGTCTACATATTAGAAACAAAGTGAGTTCTCATGATTCTTCGCTTAGTTGTCGTAATAAGATTTTGGAATATACCATTACTGGCAATGCTTATGGCATTACTATCATCACTGTTATATTTGTGGCAACATGCCTTGTGAATCTTGTTGCAGTCTTTGTGTGGCAAAAGATTGTTATATCGGCTATGGTTTTTCTTCTATTTTTTGGATCCATTGAAGGAATCTACTCATCAGCCTCTTTTGCAAAAGTACTTCACGGAGTTTGGGCTCTTCTTGTTTTGACAATAGTACAATGGATACAAGGGATAAAAGCCACTAAACAGAGAGGATGGTCTGAAGCACAATCCTCATATATAATGTGTGTTGGAGAATATGGTAAGAGATACTATACATTATAGTATTGTGAATGAAGAAACAAGGAAGTTTGAACCAAGCAGCCTGAAATGCACTTATGTTAAAGCTGGAAACATAGAAGGCTACCTGTGATGCTTTTGAGATGGACCTTTAAAAAGTTTGAAGCCATGAAAGGATAGATAGAGAAGGTCCATAGAGTTAAAAGCATACAAAAGGAAGTACAAAGAATGGAAAGGTTTGATCTCGATTCCTACATAAACAAGTTAAGATGAGAGGTATGAAACAACTCCAGCAAATTGTGGCCTGAACAGTTTTAGTGTGTAGTCAAGCTAGGGAATAGTGAAGTTGAGATGCTACTTGTAGATCTTGAGGACTCACTTTCTTCATATTTGTCTATATAGGAGGAGTTTTCTGATGACAATGGAAATGATTTAGGTGATGATGTGTCTAGACTAAGTAATAGCATGATGATTACTGAAATGGTATGACAATTTAGTGAAAAGAGAGATCACAGTGATTTGAGAACAATGTGCTAGAATATAATGAAAGACAAGCATTTGACCATTCCAAACCTTCTCCCACATAACCTATTTGCAAGTTTGAAGAAGCTCCAGCAGTTGAAGGAAAGTAATGAGCAATTATGGACAGTGACAAACATCTAGGGGTAGTTTGGTGGATTGTGCATAACAGATGGAGAGAATATAGGGTGGTTATTTGACTTAGTTTGAACCTTTTGAGGGCATTTAGGAACTGTTTAAGCGAATTGGTTGATAGATAAGGTCAAAGCAAGAAGTTTTCTTTACTTAAACACCTTTTTGGAGCATTTTAAAGGGTTGGAAAGTGGGATAACTATTTTGGACGCCCAAGAAGTTTGATCCAGTAAGCTGATGCAACACTTGTCTTTCTTTCCTCAACACTGTTTCCTAATCTCTAGCAAGTTGTCGACTAGCTTATAAGAAATCTTAATGGTAGATTTCAGCCAGTTCTTACTCTCTTAGCATTGTATTTTAACTTGTTTTCAAAGTTCTTTCAAGTTGGAGTAGTTTTGTAACTCCATTTTCAAGCATGTATAAGAGTATGTAACACTTTCTTGATCAATAAAAATAAGCTATTTTACTTTCTTGTTTATTGTGCAAATCTTTTAAGATAGTTGATGTAATCTTGTGGTGATATTTTTTTCCCTTGATTTTTGGCCTATTTTCTTTGACTTTATGTAGAAAGTATGCATTTTTGTAGGTCATAACTTTTGTTAACAAGTTCAGAATAGAGTTTAAGTTGTGATAGCACTCATAGATCCTTCTAAATGCTATCTTTGACATAGTAAACCTTGCTATGAAACACTTTTACAAATACATATGAAATACTGAGTTGTGTATGTGTTGGGTTTAAATTGTTGATCATTTTGTGTTTTCAAACAACAGTATAGGCTTTGAAATCATTGTGGTGTGCATCACCTTATTAGTCTTAGGTTTCATTTTATGTTTCTTTTTCACCCTTTTCTCAACATGCAGTAGTAGGAAAGGTTAATTAGGTGAAGTCTTAAAGGGAACTAGCCCTCTCTGGAGGTTGATCTCCACAATCTGAGCCCACACGTAGGGAGATCATCCCATGTTTCACAAGGTGGATGAGTGATTCTATTAGCTCATCAAGGGTGCACACTTTAGTGACAACAATTATCATAATGCATGAATTCCCTATCATTTCTTTGAGCCCATCTCAATATTAGTATTGAGTAAGTATGGCATTATATTCTTTTTTTATATGTTTGGGCTTTGTAGTTCCTTCTTTTAAGGAGCTACTGTAGCCTTGTTCTTTGTTTCTTGGGATATATTCCTTTGGGAAGATCTCATGAGGCCAAGTTGGTGCTCAAAATCCTTTGAGTTTTTATCTTGAAATATTTCATAATAGATCATAAATAAACAAATGTATGCCTCATTGAGTTTTTGAAAGTTGAGTAGGTTTTCCTAATCCTTAGATCATTTTTATGTTTTTTTCTATTTCATGGTATCAAAATTTGTAAGAATTATACTATCAAAGTGTTGGAAGTAAATCATACTATTGATGGTGAAAATGACACAAACAACGTTAAAATGGAATATTTCTACTCTATTTCTCCTGAAAAAGAAAGACAACATGTAGTAGCCTAACTCCCAAGGTCTTGGTAGTTGGTTCTCAACTGTTTGGTGTCACTCAATCTGTTCATGCAACTGTAATATTCAAGGGGCCTGTGCCGGTAACAAAAGATTCAAGTGATGACTCATTTTTACCGAACTGTTTTTAGTAAATTAATGGGGTTTCAAACAAAAGAAAAAGATAGATCAAAGGGGTAAACCAGTAAGTATGAATCAAATTTATCTAGCATCTGGACATATATCTTCGAATAATGAATGTTCTTCCAATCAAATAAAAAAAAACCATAAGATGACACAATCTATAGCATAATCTATACCACTGCATACATTTTAGGTCCTTAATTAACTTCACAATTACACATCACAAATATTTCAAGGATTTCAAAACAACACACATTCATTCATCATCAAGATTATAGATCAACAAACTTTAATAACTTCAATTCAATGATAATCCAACAAGATAATCCTTAAATTTGGTTCCTTCTAATGACTTTCATCACATAAGAAACTAGAATGCTTCAGCACAATCACTGGCATTCAGATAGATTATAACTTATCAGCCTTATCAAATAAAACAACTCTATTGTAATACCATATTGCATAAACCTATAATTCTATTAACTGTAAAATATCAAGTACAAAGTATCTCTGTAATCACTACAAAATTCTATCTCCTAAAATCAGGTAAGCCAATCCTATTCTCAATTAGCTGACCTTTACAATATGATACCCACAGGGTATTTATAGATTATACAAAGTTCGAACTCTACTTCTATTTTAAGTCACCCACCCTTTTAGGAACAAAAACTTTCTTAGAAACTTAGATCGATTTGATCTTGAGTTCTTACATTAGACATTCAGTTCAACTGGAGAATAGAAAAATAGAAGAGAAACATGTCATGCGCCTCAACTGTCACTGTTGCATGCAACATGCAAAGAAGAAGAAAGTCAAGCATGCAGAAGATTTATGCATGTGAAGCTGGATCTGTGATCAACTCATCATAACTGGTGAAAACTTGCTATAATGTATCTAATTCTGGCCCATCAACCCAGCTATCTTCAAAAATTGATTCGATCCAATTCTACTGCAGCAAACTCCTTCATACCTTTCATCTTTGTCAACTCTCTTCTAGCAGCTTTTATTTCTTCTTTGACATCCATTAGTCGGTCTATCATCAAATCTTCTCCATCATCTTCTTTCTGCATGAGTCCTCTAAGTCTTTCATCCCATTTCTCTTTTATTTGACTCAAAGGCATACCTTCCTTTGTCAATACATTTACATCTACAATGATAGCAATGATAGCTCCCAGCTCCTCAAACTGCTCAGTTAGATTATTAACAGCCTCTTGAACCTCATTCCTATGTTTACATAAGAAGTCTGCCCTAAATCGAAGTATACGAGAGGTTTTTCCAACAAAATCTTTATTTTCCTCCTCAAGTATGGACTATTCAAGAAGAGTAGTCAAAGGCAATGTATTAACCTTCTCCAATTTCTAACTATACTCTTTATACTCCTCTTTTTGTTTCTCCGATGCTTCAATGTATTGGTGCATTTCTCTCATCAATTCCTCAATGCCTTTGTAAACTTCTAAACCCTCAACCAAAACTTCACCTACTTCCCAATTCAATTTGTCTATCCATCTGTATACCATCTCCGCTTTCCCTCTTACCTGCACCAAATCATCTACCTCCTTTTTGCTTAACAAAATAGGAGTCTCAATGGTTGTTACTTGTTGTGATCTCAGAGAGGAGACACTTTTCGAAAATGAATGTAATTGATCCAACTGAGCCTTTAGCTCATCTTTCTTCTGTTTGTCCTTTATCATTCTTGACTTGGTTGTTGAAGCCACCACATCAATTAGGTTCATCTGCTGATTCCTAGTGGGCCTTCCCAAGTTGACAGTACTCAACTGATAATCTATTAGTTGCATGTCCCCTACCTCCTTTTATGTCATTGGCATGGCACACTTAGCAACAATCTCTCCTTTATTCGTGAGTCTGGTAGAGTGTAGGATTTTGGCCTTCTTTTTAGGCCTCTCTTGCTCGATCTCCTTCATCATATCCTCCCAATTGAGAGATTGTGAAGGTGTTACTGCCCTTTTCTGCAGGTCTAGTTTTAACCAAGTGGGAGCACATGGAGCAGTAGTCATCATAGAAGAAGAAGAGGCAATAGTAGTATAAGGTGGATGCACACTCTCTTGGGGTTGAGAATCAACCCTTGATTTCTCTTGTTGTTCTTGCACTGTATGCATCTGCACAAATCTTTCAGCTGCTTCCCTATCCTTTTGTTCTTGTCTTTTCTTATCTTCCTCTTCTTTCCTCAACCTCTCTTCCTCCAACCGATTTCTCTTCGCTTTTTCCTTTTCCAACCTTTCTTTTTCTAATTTTTCCTTCTATATTCTTTCTCTTTCTAGAGCTTCCCTTTCCAATTTCTCTTTCTATAAAGCCTCTAGTTTTTCCCTTTCTAATCTTTCTACCTCCAAAGCCTTAAGTTTTTCTGCATTTGCTTCTTGTTCTTCTTGTTTCTTAACCAGCTCTTCGGCTTCTCTGTCCTTTTGTAATTGTTCTGCTCCTTCTTCCTTTTGGCAAGCTTCCTCTGCAAGTTTTAACTTAGCAACCAAGATCTCCTTTTCCCTCTAGTTCCTTGCCTTCTCTTCCTCAAGCTCATGAATCTTCTATATTAGTTCCAACTTGTCATTCTCTTCTTTAACCTTGAGTTCATATTCTTGTTGCCTTCTTTGTCTCTCTACTTCAGCAGCTGCTGCCTTATCTTTACTTTGTCTAGTTTTTAATTGTTGCTGGTGTAGTATAGCATCAGCTTGTACCTTAGCATCAATTTCCTTTTGTTTCTTCGCTGTAGCCCTTGCATTAGAATTTCCTTTTGCCTCTTCAAACAACTTCCATTGATCTTCTTGTGTCAAAATCTGCTAAATATCCTCCTCTAGAGGCATGTTTTCTTGCATATCTTTCTCTGACTTAGTTTCATCTGAATCTGTTCCAACCTCATGAATCTCCCTCTCCACTTCTTTTCCCTTGGTCGTTCAGCCATGCTATGAAGAGCTCCCTCTTGAACTTCTCCTCTCAGTTGTTTTGTAAGTGGGATTTGTGCGGAAGACTCGCCTAATGTAGGTGTTGAAACAACAGACCCTACTGGAACATCCCCTTCTTGTGTTTCCTCTTCATCCCCTGCCACTTCAAGTTCTATCTCATCAATATCTAGGGGAAAGAACTCCAAAGGCTCTTTAGGTGGTGTCTTCCTTTTGATCCTTTTGTATCCCTTACCCTTTTTAGGGGCTGGTCCTTGAGGAGTCTGGGTTCTTAGCACTAACCATTGCACACTCCTATCCAACACCGTCCTTCCAATCCGCTTAATATCAATGGTTTCTTCATTGTCCTAATCAATTGGATCCAGACTCTTGGTGCCAATGCTCAAAGCCTCATAGGATGGATCCAATACAATTCCATCATCCACCAATGTTTCAGGAATATTTTCTTTAGCACCAAGCTTGGACATGAGTGAGATAGATAGCCTTTCATAATTCTTCTTCCTTAGATCATACTCATCTTGTCGGTCACTCCAAAAGTCTTCTAACAAATTGAAATGTCTGGTAAACACCGAAGGCAACAAGGCATACATCTTACCCTTTGGATCAAAATACTTACAAGCCATGTATAATCCCAATTTCAACTGTATTATCTCCCTGCAAAAAACCTTTGCTCCTACTAGATGTTGACAGCTATATTCACCCAACTTCATGGGAAACTTATGACATTCGGTTTTATGTTTTATCCCAAACCGAGCATTAACTCCAAGAGCCTAATATACAAACTACATCAACACTATTCTATTATTGCAGCACCTTGGAAGCAAATGTGGATGGCCTTCAAAACTAGCTAACCTGGAATATGTGAATTTGGGGTATTGAATGTACCAACATCCCCATTCAGCAATGAATGCCATGGCTTCTTGACTCAACCTATACCCTGCATCTCCATTCAATTTATTAATGACTACATATATAAATGCATCATTGACTCTTCTGAATTGAGTCTCAAAAACTTGTACAGACAACTGGTCATAGTGTTCCCACACTTTCTTCTATCCATCCAAGGCTCCCATTATGCCCACTCTGTTCAAACCTGGGAAGATACCCAACCTTGCTGCTGCATACACAATATAAGGGGTCATAAAGAAACACATAGTCTCTCTGATGTTACCCAGTTGATTATGGATAGCATTTGATACGATCATAGGCCAATCAAACTGTTGTTTTCCATTTAAAATTATCTGGATGAAAGGAAACATCCACTCCTTGAACCGAAATATATCTCTCTTCCCAAAAACTCTAGACAACATCATAATTATATCTGATACCTCTTTGTAGAAATCTGCCCTCTTTGGCTGGTCTACAAGCTTGCTTAAAGATTTATTTTCTGTCTTCAACCACTTCTTGTTCAAATGAGATTTATTAGAGTCGTTATACTGACCATATTTCTCCAAGGCCTCTGCCTCATCCAACTACACCAAGCTTTTAGAATCAGAGACATTGAATATACTTTGCAATGCTTGAGGAGTAAGGTCAATGATCACATTTTTCTAGGAATCCATGCACTATCTAGTAATAGGATTGTAGGCACTTGCAGCTGTTAAGATCAACTCTGGGCATTGGATTGACATAGGAAATACAGTAATATGGGCTAAACCAGAAGCAAGAATTCTTTGTGTCCTTCCTATTAGATCTTCCTATTCCGCAAAGGTGTTCGCATATAGCTCCTCGAAGTTGTACTAGCCCAAGTTCGTATCAGTGATGTCTGACCAGTCAGATTCCACCTTGCTCACCTTCACCACAAGACTCCTATGATTATACCTCAAGGTATAAGGTAGTTGTTTAGGCTTGATCTTCTTTGGTTTAGGCACTACCTTTCATGTTCTTGCAGGCCGATTCCTTTGAGCAGCTTCTGCCGATGTTCCTAACATTTTCTAACTTCCCTACAACAAAAACCTCTAATTAGATCTCTGAATATCATCATAAAACATGCTTTAAAACCATACCTTTCATGTATACATTGGAGGCAGAACCAGGTAGAAACATATTCTAAACAGTCTCTTTTAACACACTGCCAGAATCGGAGTCGAAACTAGAATGGACACTCTACTAATAAGAAGCGGGGCTTGGAGCCGAAATTGGAATGGTGACCGGAACCGGAACCGGAATGGAAACTGACTCTGTTTCCTTCAGATTTTCTATTTTCATTTTCGGGTTCGGTTCCACTCCCGCTTCTGCTAGGTAAACATTTTCATAAAGTAAATCTCCTCGCTATGGGCGAAGTCAGAGATAGGATGGAAACTAGAATCGATACCTTTTGAAAAACATAATTCTCAAGTTCAAAATTGATTCTAATCTCGCTTCCGACCAGGTTGACCCTGACATCATCCAAGACTTTAATCAATTTAATACAGAACTTCATGGTTTCAAACTAGGCGATTTTCAAAATGACATGGGGCTAACCTAGAACTTGATAAACAATTCCCATATGATCAGGGGCGACTGTATTTTAGGGCATCATACTTTAATCCTTAAAACGTGATCACAGAAACGAACGAAACCCTAATCTAGAAAAAACGATAAAACTAGGGCACAGATTAAGCCTTCCTATTTTACCAGAATGAATACGTGACAAAACCCTAAGTACATACGAGATTCAATTAACCCTAACTCACTATAAATAATTAATCTACCTCACTATAAATCCCTAATCCAACTAATCACCATTTAAAACCTAAATTTAAACTAACTTACTGCAAATCAAAATAGCACGACGCGATCACGACTAAAATGTGAAAGTGACCGTGCCCTAGAAGAAAAAAAAAAAACAAAAGCAAAAGCAAAAGAAATGAAGAATAACCAGACAAACAAATAAAGCAAGAACCCACGCAAACAAACTTACTAAGAACCACAAATTTCATTAAAACGAAATGATTCAAAGCATGAGCAAACACAAAAACGTAACAGTAAATAAACAAAGAACAATAATGACAAGAAACCCTACCTCAAACACAAAAGAACCCAGCTAACCTTTTGAACTGATCCGCTGGCAATAATCTTCTCCTCCTTCAATTGATTCGCTCAAATGAACTCCATCGTTGCTCTTCCTTGCTCTTCAAGTTTTTAACAATGATAATAATGATACGTTTGATCCTTAATGAAGGTAAAAATCAGAGTTCTTACCTACACGAGCAGTTGTCATTAATGCATTAAATGCAATCGGGCGGAGTCAGAACTGAAAGAGAACCAACACTTCACTGTAGTGCGACTTCAGTCAAAAATTCAACAATCCAAAAGCGGCGGGGGTGGAATCGGAATGGAGACTGATTCAAAAACTTAAGAAATTTCCTTACTTAATTCCCATTCCGATTTCGGTTCCGCCAATAAAGCAGAAAACAAAACTCAACACAAAAAGTAAAACAAAAGAACAACATAATAAAACTTAACACAAGCACTAAGCCTAAAACCAAAAGTTGAAAAGTGGAGGTGGAGGCGAAAATGAATTTAGATTTTGCAATTTTTAATAAAAGCCAACTTAACGCCCACTCTGGCTCTGAGTCCGATGAAGACAAAACAATTGACCAAAAGAAAAGACTATCGAGATGGGGCCTGGAACGAGTTTTGATTTGAAGTTTTAGAACCCGATTTGGTTCTAGATCCGATTCCGATAGACTAAATCAAAAAATAAATAAAGTGTTGAAAGGAGAAAGACTCAAGACTTTTTTTGAAAAACAACAAGAGATGAAAATAAACAAAGGGGGACCCATTTTTACCAAGGCAAAAGATGGGGTGGTTATGCAAGGCATAATAAATGGCGACTCGGCTGGGAAAATGGTTTACCCATTTTCAAAATACCCAAAGAAAATTTCAGTCACCCAAAAACTACTTGGCTTATAAACACTTTAACTTGAATAAGATCAGATATATGCAAGATAAGTTTGAGTTTGAATCTCAAATGTTATGTGCTCCTGAGTTATTTTTGAATCTGAGTGTGTGCTTATATTGTGCATCATTCTTTGTAGATACTTTCTCTATTTGTGAACAACTATATCTAAGATCCAAGTTACATAAGTTGAGTCATTTAACTATCATGCAGTAAAATCCTGGGTATTGCTCCGCTACCAGACAGGCATCCATAGCCCGACGGAGATGCCTCTAGTTCTCACAAAGCATTGCTCTACTGCCAGGCAGGCGTCCATAGCCCCGATAGAGATACTTGATTACCCACTTGATATTTGAGCTTGCCTTTTCTTTCTTTCTTTTCTTTCTCTTTTTTTTTTTACTTCACTTGTGAAAATTCTTTTATGCATCTTTCTCAAATACTCAGATTCAATGAATCTAAAATGTCGGTTGAGAACTACAATGGATTTCGTGATAGTCTTGGAATTGGATTTTTCACTTGAATCACAGGTAGAGTCATTATAAAACAAATAGGTAATTACTCATGCATATGTTTTTCTAATTTGGTGGCAGATCTTTGATCACAATTCATGAGATATTCACATTATATCTTCTATCCTTAATAACTTTTCCAACCCAAACTAGAATGATCATAAAACATAAGTTTCAGAATAAAATCCTTTTCAATGATTATGATGAGAATACCTAAACCAATTTCTCTCCTAGTACCAATAGTATACTTTTAATAACAACACCCTAACTTGAGATGAGCAAAATGAGGATCCCCAATGAAACAAGACAAAACAAAACAAACAAACAAAACAAAGAAAGAAAACAAAAAAAACAAAACAAAAACTAAAAAAAAAAAGAAAAAAAAAAGAAAAGCCTAAACAGAAACTTAATTACATATGATACAGTATAGTACATTCTTTTCCAAAACATCAGACCTTCTATGCACCAAAATAGTGCTTGAGAAACTGACCATTAATTGGTAATGGAACATGATCTCTTGTTAAGGTACTCAAATGAAAAGCATTCTCGACTAATATTTCGGCCACTTGATAAGGACCTAACCAAAGTCTGTCAAATTTTTGGTGGTCTCCCTTCTTTTCTCTAGCCTTATCCCATAATAACACAAGATCTGATATTCTAAAGGCTTTTATCTTGGCTCTTTTGTCAAACCAACATTTTACAATAGCCTGAAGTTTAGAGAATTGCCGCAAAGCAGCATCTCTTTGTTCTTCCATGTTTAATAAATTAAGCAGTCTAACCTCTATCCTATCATCCTTGGTATAAAACTCCTGCATGAATTTCAGAGTAGGTATTTGTAAATGAATGGGGAAAATTGGATCTTGGCCATAGATTAGCTTAAAAGGTGAATTCCCTAGGGCTACTTTAATTTTGGTTCGATCTGCCCATAAGGCAAATCTCAACTGGGTGTGCCAGTCCCTAGGGTTACTTTCTAACAACTTTTTTATAACTTCCAATAAGTTCTTATTTGTGAACTTAGCCACTCCATTTCTTTGAGGGTAATAATTGGAAGAATATTTCAAAATAATTTTATGTTCATAGGCCCATGAAATGAACTCAGTAGAAGAAAAAGCAGGGCCGTTATCACATACCAGAGAAAATGGAACTCCAAACCTGGTTGTGATATTCTCAGTGAGAAACTTGATGACCACCTCTGTGGTGCTTTTCTTGCAAGGAAGAGCCTCAGTCCAACGTGTGCAGTAGTCAATCACATTCAAGATGAATTTATGACCTACAGAAGAATTTGGATTAATTACACCTACAAAATCAAGTGCCCATTGAGCAAATGGCCTTACCTCATATACCGGTTGTAGGGGCATTGCAGGATTTCTTTCTGTAGATGTGAAAGTTTGGCATACATGACAAGTCCTGTAGTGTTGATGCACATCTCTAAACACATAAGGCCAATAATATTCTAATCTTAAAATTTGATGAGCCAAAGCATCAGCAGATCCATGTCCTGTTCCATGCCTTCCATGAAACTCAGCAATAGCATGCTTTGCTTCTTGCTGATCCAAACAGCGTAGATAGATTCCTTGAAAATTCTTCCTATAGATGGATCCTCCTTTGAGCATATAATGAGCACTCTTCATACTCAATGCTCTCCTTTGAGTAGCATTCATTCCTTCTGGACATTTGTTATTGAGGAGGAAGAAAACTAAATATTTATACTAGGGAGCCTTTGTGAATGATTGAACCGTGTATTGTTGACAAGTAATACTTTTGTCCACTTCTGCCATCGCCTTTGACAAACCTTGGCCTCGAACAAGTTTCATTGGGTGAATCTTCAGGTCAAATTCTTGTAAAATGGCCATCCATTTTACTCTTCATTCCCCTAATTCAATTTGCATTAAAAGAGATTTCACAGCTGGATCTGGAACTATGGCCATCACTTGACTTCAAATTATGTAATGCCTGAACTTCTTCACTGCTCGCACTAATGCAAAGGCTTATTTTTCTATTGGTGAATACCTTACTTCTGCATTCTTAAATGAATAGCTCATAAAAGCAATAGGTCTCTCCTCATTCTCTTCTCTTCTCTGTGTCAAAACTACTGCACATGAATGTTTAGAAGCAAAAGAATAAATGTAGAAAGACTTTAAATAATCTGGGCTTGTCAAAACAGGTACCTTAGATATAGACTGTTTGATCTGCATAAAAGTAGACTTAGCCTCCTCACTCCACTCAATTTTAGCATCCTTCTTCATCATTTCATTGAGGGGTTTGACAATCTCTACAAACCCTGTTATAAACTTCCTAACAAAATTGATCCTTCCAAAGAAAGACCTCATTTCCTTCTTGCTACCTAGCTTTGTCAGTTTCAAGATGGCCTCTACTCGATCCAGATTTATGGATATTCCTTCCTCAGAAATAATGTGACCCAAGAGCTTCACTTCAGACACTCCAAATACACATTTCTTTGGGTTGAGAGAAACACCATAACTTATACATTTCTTTAACGTCTTTTCCAAGTCAGCAGCATGATCTTCTCTATTTTTAGAAAAGATGGTCAAATCATCAACATAGATGATTATACATTTCCCTATCAGATCTTTAAAAGCTACATCCATTTCTCTTTGGAAAGTAGCACCAACATTGATGAGACCAAAAGGCATTCTTTTGTAGGTAAATGTGCCCCATTTTGTAGTGAAAGCAGTCTTCATCCTATCCTCATGACTTACAAGGACCTGATTTTATCCTGAATACCCATCCAAGAAAGACATCATTTAAGATCCATTAACCTTTTACAATACTTCACCAAGGGAAGCTAATGGATAGTTTTCCTTCTCAGATGATTTGTTTAAATTCCTGAAATCCACACATAACCCGATTTCACCATTCTTCTTCCTTACAAGAACTAGATTAGCCACCCAAGTAGAATATCTAACTAAAAAGATTATTCTTGCAGCCAAAAGTTTTTGCACTTCTTTCTGAATTAGAGGCTCAATTAATGCATTAACCGAGCATTGCTTTTGGCGAAATGACTTAGCTTCTGGCTTGAGAGGAATTGTATGTGTGATCACAAATTTATCAAAATTTTTTAAGTCATCATAGCTCCAAGCTATCGCTTCAATATTCTACTTCAAGACCTTGATTATCTCGTCCTTTATTTCTTGAGGACAGGTCTTCCTTATAAGAACGTTCCTTTCTGGGCCCGAGTGAGTCAAATTAACAGATTCATACTTACCTCCCGCACTCTTTGTAGGCATTCTTTGATAAGCTTGTGGATTTGAGTCAAATATTCTTTCTAATGCTATCATCCCTTTTGGGATGTTATTGCTCTTTAAATCCAATATTCCTTCTGGATTGTCACTTTCTGGATCCCAGTCTCCCTGATCCCTCTCAAAATCATCAATTATCTGCCCTTCAAAAATATCAGAATTTTCCAAAAAGGCCAATATATGCTGATCATCATTAAATACCTGAAAGTTTTTGACATTGTCAAGAATTGTTGGGACTAAAATCAACTCCACTGAAAACCTCTTCAAATTTGAGTCTTGCATAGGCTCTAATGTACTAGCAGCAACAACAAGAGCATCTGCAATTTGGTTAGCTTCCCTTGGGATGAGAGTAATCCCAAAGGCATCAAAATCTTCTATTAAATTCCAAACCCTGTTTTTGTATGCAACCAATCTCTTGTTATGGCATGTGTATTGGCTACGTACCTATTTCACGATCACCTAAGAATCTCCCATCACTATAAGAGCATTAACCTTCTTCTTATGAGCAAACATAAGACCATGAGAAAGTGCTTCATATTCAACCACATTGTTAGTGCAACCAAACTGCAATCTATAAGAAGCAAAGTAAGTCTTCCCTTTTGGGTTAGTTAGCTCAATGCCTGCTCCACTTCCTGCTTTAAATTTAGAACCATCAAATTTAAGAGTCCATAATTGGTCTTTGGCTGGGATCTCTTTTCTTTTAGAAGTAACAGGGGATGACTCACTTAAGATGTGTGGCGGCTCAGACTTTTGCTGTTTGTCAGAATTTGTGTTGGGGGAAGGCTCAATTAAATATTTTCTTATATCTTCAATTTGTTCAACAACTACTTCCTGAATGATTTCTTGAGTTAAATTATCATCTAATTCATCTTTCATCAGCACCTTTGGCATTGGTAATGCATCCGGAGTAGGTGTATTAAAAAGGCACTGAGATACCTTAATCTCTTCTTGAATTTCAGAACATAAAATCGGAGTCTCTTCTACTGATGAGGAATTTTCCTTCTGAGAAAGGTTAACCTGAGTAAGAATGGTAGCATCCTTAACTTTAAAAGAGAACTCATTGATGGGAGTCTCAGATTCCTCCTGGCATTTTTATTGGGGCTGATCTATATAACTTAGAATATCCAGCATGACTGACATGTTAATTCCGAATGGTTATGATAGTGAATCCTACACCAATTAGGGAGCAGTAAACTACTCAAGTCAGTGCGTCCTCCTAAAACAAGCCTATCTTGTTGTAACTTTCTTACTAGAACCTGCTGGTTGATGCAGATAATGGAATCACTATGTTCTAAGAGCAAATTATCCTCAGGATTAATTATAGATAAATTAAGGACTTCCTCTTGTTTGTAAACACCTATCTCGATTTCAAAATATGCTACTTCATTTGAAGCATCATATTCTGTGATCACGTGTTTGAGCCTAGGTTCACTTTCAATTCTTATTTGTGTGGCAACTCCTTTCCATGGTAGCCACATGTGCAAGAAATCCAAGGACAGATACCCCCCTATGCTTTTCATTTGCTCTCGACTTAGGAGCATACCATAAGTTTCTGGGATATCAGATACTTGGATATCTATATAGGTCCGGATCCTTGGATCTGATCCAACCTGCACATGCATGTTCTTCAATTCACCTACAACATTGACTTTGGTTTTATCCTATTGAATCACCTTTTTATTGGTTGGAATAAGACTCAATCCTAACTTTTTACAAATTGAAAAAGGCATGACATTCCCTAATGCTCCAAAATCTAATAAACAATTACGCAGACTCTTTCCAAAGATTCTTAAACTTAACAGAAAAAGTGGGGTACTGGTCTTACCTTTATACATAGCTACATTTTTCTCCTTTGTTGGAGTCACCTTACCTTTCCCTTTTAGGCAATTTGCCTCTTCCAAAGCTTTTAATACCAACTCTCGTTGAGCTAGGCACCACTTCATGATGTCAAAGAAAGATAGTGATGTCTTCTGCCTATAATTCTGCAATGAAATCAAACTCTGAATCATTCCTAACTTGATATTTAGGAAAAGGAGGCAGATTACCTCTATTCTGAGAATCAGAAGGTCCCTTTGGTGGTGGTGGATTGTTATCTGCGTTCTGGTTAGGTGGGACCATGTTATTAGGGGGTGCAGATGTAGTGAATGGGCCCTTATTATGATTTCTCAGAAAGTGACCTCCTTTGGATTGAAAAGCTTGAGCATCATATACATCTTCCTCTGGCTCATTATCTCTTTGCATAGGGAATTGATATTTTTCTTCAATGGTTTCGTAAGTCATGGTAGTGCTGATTGGCCCATTATCCTGATTGGAATTTCTTGCTAGAGGATGGGCATCAGCCTGTGCAATTTTCACAATTTTCTCCATTTTTGGGCAATTGACCTCAGAATGTGTTGCTGTATCATGCAACCTACACCAATTGGTCATAAAATTAAAATCAACAACATTAGCAGTATGTGGCCTTTCCTCTCCTGTTTGATAATTATGGGGAACTCCCCCGTTGTTAGGCCCAATGTTCCACTATCTATTGTTGTTGTTGTTATTATTGAACCTCTGATTATATCCTTTGTTTTGATTTTGATAATTTTGATTTGAGGAGTTCTGATTCTGGAAATTCCTATTGGTGTTCTGATTAGAGTAATTGCCCTGATAGTTATAACCTCCTTGATTGTTGTAATTCTAGTTTTGATTATGGGGAGGGTTTTTCCTGAGCTATTCCATGTCATTTGACATCTGAGAGAGTCTTTTTGAGGGTCTCTAACTTCCTTGTGAGTTGAACAGTTTGTTCATTCTGCACATTTTGGACTATGGCTAGGAAATGGACATGGGTTGATCCTCCCCCTTGTTGTGGTTGATTTTGAGGTTGCTGTTGTTGAGGTTGATGAGAGGAATCTTGTATTCCATTG
>CM021104.1:256420144-256558674 GCA_007115665.2 Sequoiadendron giganteum | reverse complement strand
TAACTGGTGAAGACTTGCTATAATGTATCTAATTCTGGCCCATCAACCCAGCTATCTTCAAATTTGATTCATTCCAATTCTGCTGCAGCAAACTCCTTCATACCTTTCATCTTTGTCAACTCTCTTCTAGCAGCTTTTATTTCTTCTTTAACATCCATTAGTCGATCTATTATCAAATCTTCTCCATCATCTTCTTTCTGCATGATTCCTCTAAGTCTTTCATCCTATTTCTCTTTTATTTGACTCAAAGGCATGCCTTCCTTTGTTAATACATTTACATCTACAATGATAGCAATGAGTGCTCAGTCAGATTATTAATAGCCTCTTGAACCTCATTCCTATGTTTACACAAGAATTCTTCTATGAATCGAAGTATACAAGAGGTTTTTCCAACAAAATCTTTATTTTCCTCCTCAAGTATGGACTGTTTAAGAAGAGTAGTCAAAGGAAATGTATTAACCTTCTCCAATTTCTAACTATACTCTTTATACTCCTCTTCTTGTTTCTCCGATGCTTCAATGTATTGGTGCATTTCTCTCATCAATTCCTCAGTGCCTTTGTAAAATTCAAAACCCTCAACCAAAACTTCACCTACTTCCCGATTCAACTTGTCTATCCATCTATCTACCATCTTCGCTTTACCTCTTACCTGCACCAAATCATCTACCTCCTTTTTTCTTAACAAAATAGGAGTCTCAATGGCCATTACTTGTTGTAATCTCGGAGAGGAGACACTTTTCAAAAATGAATGTAATTGATCCAACTGAGCCTTCAACTCATCTTTCTTTTGTTTATCGTTTATCATTCTTGACTTGGTTGTTGAAGCCACCACATCAATTAGGTTCATTTGCTGATTCCTAGTGGGCCTTCCTAAGTTAACAATACTCAGCTGATAATCTGTTAGCTGCATGTCCCCTACCTCCTTTTCTGTCATTGGCATGGCACACTCAGTAACAATCTCTCCTTTGTCCGTGAGTCTAGTAGTGTGTAAGATTTTGGCCTTCTTTTTAGGCCTCTCTTGTTTGATCTCCTTCATCATATCCTCCCAATTGAGAGGTTGTGAAGGTGTTACTGCCCTTTTCTGCAGGTCTAGTTTTAACCAAGTGGGAGCACATGGAGCAGTAGTCATCATAGAAGAAGAAGAGGCAATAGTAGTATAAGGTGGTTGCACACTTACTTGGGGTTGAGAATAAACCCTTGATTGCTCTTGTTGTTCTTGCACTGTATGCATCTGCACAAGTCTTTCAGTCTCTTCCCTATCTTTCTGTTCTTGCCTCTTCTTATCTTCCTCTTCTTTCCTCAACCTCTCTTCCTCCAACCGATTTCTCTCCACTTTTTCCTTTTCCAACCTTTCTTTTTCTAATTTTTCCTTCTCTATTCTTTCTCTTTCTAGAGCTTCCCTTTCCAATTTCTCTTTCTCTAAGGCCTCTAGTCTTTCCCTTTCTAATCTTTTTGCCTCCAAAGCCTTAAGTTTTTCTGCCTTTGCTTCTTCTTCTTCTTGTTTCTTAATCAGCTCTTCGGCTTCTCTTTCCTTTTGTAATTGTTCTGCTCCTTCTTCCTTTTGGTGAGCTTCCTCTGCAAGTTTTAACTTAGCAACCAAGATTTCCTTTTCCCTCCAGTTCCTTGCCTTCTCTTCCTCAAGGTCATGAATCTTCTGTATTAGTTCCAACTTGTCATTCTCTTCTTTGACCTTGAGTTCATATTCTTGTTGCCTTCTTTGTCTCTCTACTTCATTAGCTACTGCATTAACTTTACTTTGTCTAGTTTTTAATTGTTGTTGATGTAGTATAGCATCAGCTTGTACCTTAGCATCAATTTCCTTTGTTTCTTCGCTGTAGCCCTTGCATCAGAATTTCTTTTCGCCTCTTCAAACAACTTCCATTGATCTTCTTGTGTCAAAATCTGCTCAATATCCTCCTCTAGAGGCATGTTTTCTTGCATATCTTTCTCTAACTCAGTTTCATCTGAATCCATTCCAACCTCATGAATCTCCCTCTCCACTTCTTTTCCCTTGGCCGTTTCAGCCATGCTATGAAGAGCTCCCTCTTGAACTTCTCCTCTCTGCTGTTTTGTAAGTGGGATTTGTGTGGAAGACTCACCTAATGTAGGTGTTGAAACAACAGATCTTACTGGAACATCCCCTTCTTGTGTTTCCTCTTCATCCCCTGCTGCTTCAAGTTCTATCTCCTCAATATCTGGGGGAAATAACTCCAAAGGCCCTTTAGGAGGTGTCTTCCTTTTGATCCTTTTGCATCCCTTACCCTTTTTAGGGACTGGTCCTTGAGGATTCTGGGTTCTTAGCACTAACCATTTCACACTCCTATCCAACACTGTCCTTCCGATCCGCTTAATATCAATGGTTTCTTCACTGTCCCAGTCAATTGGATCCAGATTCTTGGTGCCAATGTTCAAAGCCTCATAGGATGGATCCAATACAATTCCATCATCCACTAATGTGTCAGGAATATTTTCTTTAACACTAAGCTCTAACATGAGTGAGACAGATAGCCTTTCATAATTCTTCTTCCTTAGATCATACTCATCTTGCCGGTCACTCCAGAAGTCTTCTAGCAAATTGAAATGTCTAGTAAACAGCAAGGCAACAAGGCATACATCTTACCCTTTGGATCAAAATACTTACGAGCCGTGTATAATCCCAATTTCAACTGTATTAGCTCCCTGCAAACAACCTTTGCTCCTACTAGATGTTGACAACTATATTCACCCAACTTCATGGGAAACTTATGACATCCGATTTTATGTTTTATCCCAAACCGAGCATTAACTCCAAGAGCCTGATATACAAACTCCATCAACACTATTCTATTATTGCAGCACCTTGGAAGCAAATGTGGATGGCCTTCAAAACCAGCTAACCTGAAATATGTGAATTTGGGGTATTGAATGTACCAACATCCCCATTCAACAATGAATGCCATGGCTTCTTGACTCAACCTATACCCTGCATCTCCATTCAATTTATTAATGACTACATATATAAATGCATCATTGACTCTTCTGAATTGAGTCTCAGAAACTTGTAGAGACAACTGGTCATAGTGTTCCCACACTTTCTTTTGTCCATCCAAGGCTCCCATTATGCCCACTCTGTTCAAACCTGGGAAAACACCCAACCTTTTCGCTGCATACACAATGTAAGAAGTCATAAAGAAACACTTAGTCTCTCTGATGTTTCCCAGTTGATTATGGATAGCATTTGATATGATCATAGGCCAATCAAACTATTTTTTTCCATTTAAAATTATCTGGATGAAAGGAAACATCCACTCCTTGAACCGAAATGTATCTCTCTTCCCAAAAACTCTAGACAACATCATAATTATATATGATACCTCTTTGTAGAAATCTGCCCTCTTTGGCTGGTCTACAAGCTTGCTTAAAAATTTCTTTTCTGTCTTCAACCACTTCTTGTTCAAATGAGATTTATTGGAGTCCTTATACTGACTATATTTCTCTAAGGCCTTTGCCTCTTCCAACTGCACCAAGTTCTTAGGATCCGGGACATTGAATATACTTTGCAATGCTTGAGGGGTAAGATCAATGATCACATTGTTCTGAGAATCCATGCACTGTCTGGTAATAGGATTGTAGGCACTTGCAACTGTTAAGATCAATTCTGGGCATTGGATTGACAACGGAAATACAGTAATATGGGCTAAACCAAAATCAAGAATTCTTTGTGTCCTTCCTATTAGATCTTCCCATTCCGCAAAGGTGTCTGCACGTAGCTCCTCGAAGTTGTACTGGCACAAGTTTGTATCAATGATGTCTGACCAGTCAGATTCCACCTTGCTCACCTTCACCACAAGACTCCTATGATTATACCTCAAGGTATAAGGTAGTTGTTCAAGCTTGATCTTCTTTGGTTTAGGTGTTGCCTTTGATGTTCCTGCAGGCCGATTCCTTTGAGTAGCTTCTCTTGATGTTCCTGACATTTTCTAACTTTCTTGCAACAAAACCTCCAATTAAATCTTTGAATATCATCATAAAACATGCTTTTAAAAGGATACCTTTCATGTATACATCAGAGGCGGAACCAGGCAGAAACATATTCTAAACAATCTCTTTTACACACTGCCAGAATCGGAGTCGAAATAGGAATGGACACTCTACTAATAAGAAGCGGGTTTGGAGCCAGAATTGGAACTGGAATCGGAATAGAAACTGATTCAGATTTCCTTCAGATTTTCTAATTTTCATATTCGGGTTCGGCTTCGCTCCCGCTTCCGCTAGGTAAACATTTCCATAAAGTAAAGCTCCTCACTATGGGCGGAGTCGAAGACGGAATGGAAACTAGAATCGGTACCTTTTAGAAAACCAATTTTTCAAGTTCAAAAATGATTATGATCCCGCTTCCACCCATGTTGACCATGACATCATAAATGACTTTATCAATTTAAATGCAGAACTTCATGGTTTCGAACTAGACGATTCTTAAAATGACATGGGGATAACTTGGAACTCGATAAAACCATCCCCATATGACCAGGGGCGACTGTATTTTAGGGCATCATATTTTAATCCTTAAAACGTGATCACAGAAACACACGAAACCCTAATCTAGAAAAAATGATAAAACTAGGGCACGGATTAACCCTTCCTATTTTACTAGACTGAATACGCGATAAAACCCTAAGTAAAAACGAGATTCAATTAACCCTAACTCACTGTAAATCATTAATCTACCTCATTGTAAATCCCTAATCCAACTAATCACCATTTAAAACCTAAATTTAATCTAACTTACTACAAATCAAAATAGCACGACGTGATCATGACTAAAACATGCAAGCGACCGTGCCCTAGAACAAAAAAAGAACCAAAAACAAAAGCAAAAGAAATGAAGAATAACCAGACAAACAAATAAAGCAAGAACCTATGCAAACAAACTTACTAAGAACCACGAATTTCATTAAAACGAAATGATTCAAAGCACGAGCAAACACAAAAATGTAACAGTAAATAAACGAAGAACAATAATGACAAGAAACCCTACCTCGAACACAAAAGAACCCAGCTAACCTTCTGAACTGATCCGCAAGCAATAATATTCTCCTCCTTCAATCGATTCGCTCAAATGAACTCTATCGCTGCTCTTCCTTGCTCTTCAAGTTTTTAACAATGATACGTTTAATCCTTAATGAAGGTAAAAAAAATAGAGTTCTTACCTACACGAGCAGTTGTCATTAATGCATTAAATGCAATCGGGCGGAGTCAAAACCAAAAGAGAACCAACACTTCATTGTAGTGCGACTTCAATCAAAAAGTCAACGATCCAAAAACAGCGAGGGCGGAATCGGAATGGAGACTGATTCAGAAACTTAAGAAATTTCCTTACTTCGTTCCCATTCCGGTTTCGAGCCCGCTAATAAAGCAGAAAATAAAACTCAACACAAAAAGTAAAACAAAAAAACGACATAATAAAACTTAACACAAGCACTAAGACTAAAACCAAAAGTTGAAAAGCGGAGGCAGAGGCGGAAATGAATTTAGATTTTGCAATTTTCAATAAACGCCAACTTAATGCCCACTCCGGCTCCGAGTCCAATGAAGACAAAACAACTGACCAAAATAAAAGACTATCGGGATGTGGCCCGAAACAAGTTTTGATTTGAAGTTTCAGAACCCGATTTGGTTCCGGCTCCGATTCCGACAGACTAAATCAAAAATAAACAAAGTGTTGAAAGGAGAAAGACTCCAGACTTTGTTTGAAAAACAACAAGAGATGAAAATAAACAAAGGGGGACCCATTTTGACCAAGGCAAAAGATGGGGTGGTTATGCAAGGCATAACAAATGGCGACTCGGCTGGGAAAATGGTTTACCTATTTTCAAAATACCCAAAGAAAATTTTAGTCACCCAAAAACTACTTGGCTTATAAACACCTTACCTTGAATGAGATCAGATATTTGTAGGATAATCTTGAGTTTGAATCTCAGATGTTATGTGCTCATGAGTTATTTCTGAATCTGAGTGTGTGCTTATATTGTGCATCATTCTTTGTAGATACTTTCTCTGCTTGTGAACAACTATACCTAAGTTTCAAGCTACATAAGTTGAGTCCTTTAACTATCGTGCAGTAAAATCCTGGGTATTGCTCCGCTGCCAGATAGGCATCCATAGCCCCGACGGAGATACCTCTAGTCCTCTCAAAGCATTGCTCTACTGCCAGACAGACGTCCATAGCCCCGATAGAGATACTTGGTTACCCACTTGATATTGAGCTTGCTTTTCTTTCTTTCTTTCTCTTTCTTCTTTTTTTTTGGATGGGAAACTCTTTTATGCATCTCTCAATACTCAGATTCAATGAATCTAAAATGTGGGTTGAGTACTACAATGGATTTCATGATAGTCTTGGAATCTGATTTTTCACTTGAAACAAAGATAGAGTCATTCTAAAACAAATAGGTAATTACTCATGTAGATGTTTTTCTAATTTGGTGACAGATCTTTGATCACAATTCATGAGATATTCACATTTACATCTTCTATCCTTAATAACTTTTCCAACCCAAACTAGAATGATCATAAAACATAAGTTTTAGAATGAAATCCTTTTCAATGATTATAATGAGAATACCTAAACCATTTTCTCTCCTAGTACCAATAGTATACTTTGAATAACAACCCCCTAACTTGAGATGAGCAAAATAAGAATCCCCAACGAAACAAGACAAAACAAAACAAACAAACAAAACAAAGAAAGAAAACAAAACAAAAACCCAAAACTAAAACTAAAAATGAAAAAAAAACAAAAACCTAAACAAAAACTTAATTACATATGATACAGTATAGTACATTCTTTTCCAAAACATCAGACCTTCTATGCACCAAAATAGTGCTTGAGAAACTGACCATTAATTGGTAATGGAACATGCTCTCCTATTAAGGTACTCAAACGAAAAGCATTCTCGCCTAATATTTCAGCCACTTGATAAGGACCTAACCAAAGTCTATCAAATTTTTGGTGATCTCCCTTCTTTTCTCTAGCCTTATCCCATAATAAAACAAGATCTGATATTCTAAAGGCTTTTATCTTGGCTCTTTTGTCAAACCAGCGTTTAACAACAGCCTGATGTTTAGAGAATTGCTGCAAAACAACATCTCTTTGTTCTTCCATGTTTAATAAATTAAGCAGTCTAACCTCAATCCTATCATCCTTGGAGTAAAACTCTTGCATAAACTTCAGAACAGGTATTTGTAAATGAATGGGGAAAATTGGATCTTGGCCATAGACTAACTTAAAAGGTGAATTCTCTAGGGCTGCTTTGATTCTGGTTCGATCTACCCATAAGGCAAATCTCAACTGGGTGTGCCAGTCCCTAGGGTTACTTTCTAACAACTTTTTTATAACTTCCAATAAGTTCTTATTTGTGGACTCAACCACTCCATTTCCCTGAGGGTAATAATTGGAAGAATATTTCAAAATAATTTTATGTTCATAGGCCCATGAAATGAACTCAGCAAAAGAAAAAGCAGGGTCGTTATCACATACCAGAGCAAATGGAACTCCAAACCTGGTTGTGATGTTCTCAGTTAGAAACTTGATAACCACCTTCGTGGTACTATTCTTGCAAGGCAGGGCCTCCGTCCAACATGTGCAGCAATCTTTTGTAGTCAAGATGAATTTATGACCTGCAAAAGAATTTGGATTAATTACACCTACAAAATCAAGTGCCCATTGAGCAAATGGCCTTACCTCATATACTGGTTATAGGGGCATTGCAGGATTTCTTTCTCTAGATGCGGAGATTTGGCATACATGACAAGTCTTGTAGTGCTGATGTGCATCTCTAAACACATAAGGCCAATAATAGCCTGATCTTAAAATTTGATGAGCCAAAGCATCAGTAGATCCATGTCCAGTTCCATGCCTTCCATGAAACTCAACAATAGCATGCTTTGCTTCTTGCTGATCCAAACAACGTAGATAGATTCTTTGAAAATTCTTCCTCTAGATGGATCCTCCTTTGAGGATATAATGAGCACTCTTCATCCTCAATGCTCTCCTTTGAGTAGCATTCATTCGTTCTGGACATTTGTTATTGAGGAGGAAGAAAACTAAATCTGTATACCAGGGATCCTTAGTGAATGATTGGACCGTGTATTGTTGACAAGTAATACTTTTGTCCACTTCCACCATCACCTTTGACAAACCTTGGCCTTGAACAAGTTTCATTGGGTGAATTTCCAGGTCAAATTCTTGTAAAATGGCCATCCATTTTCCTCTTCATTCCCCTAATTCACTTTGCATCAGAAGAGATTTCACACCTGGATCTGGAACTATGGCCATCACTTGACTTTGAATTATGTAATGCTTGAACTTCTTCACTACTCGCACTAATGCAAAGGCTTGTTTTTCTATTGGTGAATACCTTACTTTTGCATTCTTAAATGGAGAGCTCATAAAAGCAATAGGTCTCTCCTCGTTCTCTTCTCTTCTATGTGTCAAAACTGCTACACATGAATGTTCATAAGCAAAAGAATAAATGTAGAAGGGCTTTAAATAATCTGGGCTTGTCAAAATAGGTGCCTCAGATATAGATTGTTTGATCTGCATAAAAGCAAACTTAGCCTCTTCACTCCACTCAATTTTGGCATCCTTCTTCATCATTTCATTGAGGGGTTTAACAATCTCTACAAACCCTGTTATAAACTTCCTAACAAAATTGATCATTCCAAAGAAAGACCTCATTTCCTTCTTGCTACCTAGCTTTGTTAGTTTCAAGATGGCCTCTACTCGATCAAGATCTATGGATATCCCTTCCTTAGAAATAATGTGACCCAAGAGCTTCCCTTCAGATACTCCAAATATACACTTCTTTGGGTTGACAGAAACACCATAACTTACACGTTTCTTTAACACCTTTTTCAAGTCAACAACATGATCTTCTCTATTTTTAGAGAAGATAGTCAAATCATCAACATAGATGATTATATATTTCCCTATTAGATCTTTAAAAGCTACATCCATTGCTCTTTGGAAAGTAGCACCAGCATTGATGAGACCAAAAGGCATTCTTCTGTAGGCAAACGTGCCCCATTTTGTAGTCCAAGCAGTCTTCATCCTATCCTCATGACTTACAAGGATCTGATTGTATCCTGAATACCCATCCAAGAAAGACATCATCTGAGATCCATTAACCTTTTGCAATACTTCATCAAGGGAAGGTAATGGATAGTTGTCCTTCTCAGATGCCTTGTTTAAATTCCTGAAATCCACACATAACCTGATCTCACCATTCTTCTTCTTTACAAAAACTAGATTAGCCACCCAAGTAGAATGTCTAACTGGAAAGATTATTCTTGCAGCCAAAATTTTCTACATTTCTTTCTGAATTAGAGGCTCAATTAATGCATTAATCAGACGTTGCTTTTGGTGAAAAAACTTAGCTTCTGGCTTGAGAGGAATTGTATGAGTGATCACAGATGTATCAAAATTTTTCAAGTCATCATAGCTCCAAGCAATAGCTTCAATATTCTTCTTCAATACTTTGATCATTTCATCCTTAATTTCCTCGGGACAAGTCTTCCCTATAAAAACGTTCTTTTTTGGGCCTGAGTGATTCAAACTAACAGATTCATACTTACCTCCCTCACTCTTTGTAGGCACTCTTTGATAAGCTTGTAGATCTGAATCAAATATTCTTTCTAATGCTATCATCCCTTTTGGGATGTTATTGCTCTTTAAATCCAATATCCCTTCTAGACTGTTATTTTCTGGATCCCAATCTCCCTGATCTCTATCAGATTCATCAATTATCTGCCCTTCAAAAACATCAAAATTTTCCAAAAAGGCCAATATATGCTGATCATCATTAAATACCTAGAAGTGTTTGACATTATCGGGAACAGCTGGGACCGAAATCAACTCCACTGAAAACCTCTTAAGATTCGAATCTTGCATAGGCTCTAATGTACTAGCAGCAACAACAAGAGCATCTACAATTTGATTTGCTTCCCTTGGGATAAGATTAATCCCAAAGGAATCAAAATTTTCAATCAAATTCCAAACCCTGTTTCTATATGCAACCAATCTTTTATTATGGCATGTGTATTGGCTACGTACCTATTTCACAATCATCTTAGAATCTCCCATCACTGTAATAGCAGTAACCTTCTTCTTATGAGAAAACATAAGCCCATGAGCGAGTGCTTCATACTCTGCCACATTATTCGTGCATCCAAACTGTAATCTGTAAGAAGCAAAATAAGTCTTTCCTTTTGGATTAGCTAGTTCAATCCCTACTCCACTTCCTGCTTTAGATTTAGAACCATTAAATTTAAGAGTCCATAACTAATCTTTGGCTGGAAGTTCCTTCTTCTTAGGTATAACAAGGGATGACTGACTTGTGACATGTGGTGGCTCAGACTTTAGCTATTTATCAGAATGTAACTCGGGACAGAGTTGAGTTGAGGATTTTTCTATGTTTTCAGCCTGTCCAGGAATTACTTCCTGAACACCCTCTTGAGTCAAATTAAAATCCAACTCACTTCTTATCAATTCCTTGGGTATTGGAAAAGTATGTGGGGCAGGTGTATCAAATAGGAACTGGGACATCTCAACTTCGTTTTGAACTTCAGAACAAACAACTTGAGTCTGTTCTTCTGGTGAAAGGCCTTCCTGTTGAGAAAGACTAGCCCGTGTAAGAATAGTTGCATCCTTAACTTTGAAAGAGAACTCATTGATGGGAGTCTCAGATTCCTCATGGCATTTTCGTTGGGCCTGATCTATATAACTTAGAATATCCAGGCATGACTGACATGTTAATTCCGAATGGTTATGATAGTGAATCCTACACCAATTAGGGACCAGTAAACTACTCAAGTTAGTGCCTCCTCCTAAAACCAGCCTATCTTGTTGCAATTTTCTTACTAGAACCTGTTGGTTGATGTAGATCATGGAATCACTATGTTCTAAGAGCAAATTATCCTCATGATTAATTACAAATAAAGTAAGGACTTCCTCTTGTTTGTAAACACCTATCTCAGTCTCAAAGAATGCTACTTCATTTGAAGCATCATATTCTGTGATCATGTGTTTGAGCCTAGGTTCACTTTCAATTCTTATCTGTGGCAACTCCTTTCCATGGTAACCACATGTGCAAGAAGTCTAAGGATAGATACCCCCCTATGCATTTCATTAGCTCTCGACTTAGGAGCATACCGTAAGTTTTTGGGATATTAGCTACTTGGATATCTATATAGGTCTGGATCCTTGGATCTGATCCAACCTACACATGCAAGTTCTTCAACTCACCTACAACATTGACTTCGATTTTATCCAATTGAATCACCTTTTTATTGGTTGGAATGGGACTCAATCCTAACTTTTTACAACTTGAAAAAGGCATGTCATTCCCTGATGCTCCAGAATCTAATAAACAATTATGCAGATTCTTTCCAAGGATTCTTAAACTTAATAGAAAAGGTGGGGTATTGGTCTTACCTTTATACATAGCTGCATTTGTCTCCTTTTCTGGAGTTATCTTACCTTTCCCCTTTAGGCGATCTGCCTCTTCCAAAGCTTTCAATACCACCTCCCGTTGAGCTGGGCACCACTTCATGATGTCAAAGAAAGACAGTGATGTCTTCTACCTTTGTAATTCCGCAACAAAATCAAACTCTGAATCATTCCTAACTTGATATTTAGGAAAAGGAGGCGGATTACCTCTATTCTGAGAATCAGAAGGTCCCTTTGGTGGAGGTAGATTGTTATCTACATTCTGATTTGGTGGAACCATGTTGTTAGGGGGTGCAGATGTAGTGAATGACCCTTTATTCTGATTCCTTAGAAAGTGACCACCCTTGGATTGGAAAGCTTGAGCATCATAGACATCTTCCTCTGGCTCATTATCCCCTTGCATGGGGAATTGATATTTTTCTTCAATGGTTTCATAAGTCATGGCAGTGCTGACTGCCCCATTGTCCTGATTGGAATTTCCTACTGGAGGATGGGCATCAGCCTGTGCAATTTTCACAATTTTCTCCATTTCTGGGCAACTGACTTCAGAATGTGCTATTGTATCATGTAGCCTACACCAATTGGTCATAAAATTCAAATCAGCAACATTAACAGTATGTGGTCTTTCCTCACCTATTTGGAAATTATGGGGAACTCCCCTGTTGTTAGACCCAGTATTTCGCTACCTATTGTTGTTGTTGTTGTTGTTATTGAACCTCTTATTGTATCCTCTATTTTGATTTTGATAATTTTGATTTGAGGAGTTCTAATTCTGTAAATTCCGATTGGTGTTCTAATTTTGGGTTTGATTGGAGTAATTTCCCTGAGTGTTATACCCTCCCTGATTGTTATAATTCTAGTTTTGGTTGGGAGGAGGGTTTTACCTAACCTGTGCCATGTCATTTGACATCTGAGAGAGCGTCTTCTTGAGAGTCTCTAACTCACTTGTGAGTTGAACAGTTTGTTCATTCTGCACATTTTGGACTATGGATGGGGAATGGACATGGGTTGATCCTCCTATCTGTTGTGGTTGATTTTGAGGTTGATGTTGAGTTTGATGGGAGTGATCTTGCATGCCATTGCTGAAGAAAGGCACAGTAGGTGGAGCTTGCAACTCAAATGCAGGTCCATATTGGGAATAAGACATCCTAGGGACAGTGTTGTATAAGGGTGGATTAGGCATCTGATAATTCATAGGAGGAAGAGTCACTCTTAAACCTCTGGATTGCAGACTTATCTGCTATTGCAATTTGATAGCCAAATGATAAATTTTAGACAGAGAGTCTATCTCATTAGGTTGATAAGTTCTTTCCAAGAACATGCCAATCAAAGGATCAACAACTCTCAGATACGCCTATATGGCCATACCCTTTGGCACTAAGTAAGGCTCTTGTAGCCTATGATACATCCTTTGGAACCTAGTGTTGAACAAGGGCAGTGGTTCATGATGTTCCTTTTTGATGGTGGCAAACTGGTGATATAATATTGCAGGGTCTACATAAACCCTGAATTGATTAATGAAAGAATTTTCTAAATCTGTCCAACCCAAAATAGATCCTTGGGGCAGATTTAGATACCAATTATATGCCATATCTCCTAAACAGTAGGGAAACAATCTACATACCACATCTTGATGAGCAACCTGAGCTTGTGTGCAAGCATCTTTGAATGCTTGTATATGTTCCTCAACACTTCTCGATTCTCCATGCATGTATTTCAGACAAAACTTCTCTAGGTTCTTTGGTAAATCATGGAATCCCCCAGGAATAGTCCTTAACGAAGAGGGATTATTCACAAAATAAGCCATTGGTGGGATGGGTTGAGCAAGTGGTGATACAGGCTGAATTGGTGGAGACCTAGGCCTACTTGGTGGTGGTGATGTAGGTGGAAAGGATCATGGTGTAGGTGGAATTGGTGGAAATCCAGGTGGAGTAAGTGGTGGTGGCAAGGTAGGTATCTCTGCCCTACGAGCACGAGGTCTAGGTCTGACCGGGGTTTGCAATTCTTGTAATGGTTCAGGATCAGCAAAAGATCTAAAAATCCTTTCGTATTTGTCCGGTGAGAACGACCCTATGCGAGCCAGCTTGTTCTTTTCAGGCCCTCCTTCTAGCGCCAATTTATGTTGATGGTGAAAATGACACAAACAACGTTAAAACAGAAAATTTCTAATCTATTTCTCCTGAAAAGGAAAGACAACATGTAGTAGCCTAACTCCCAATGTCCTGATAGTTGGTTCTCAACTATTTGGTGTCACTCAATCGCTTCATGCAACTGTAATATTCAAGGGGCCTATGCTGGTAACAAAAGATTCAAGCAATGACTCATTTTTACCGAACTATTTGTAGTAAATCAATGGGGTTTCAAACAAAAGAAAAATATAGATCAAAGGGGTAAACCGGTAAGTATGAATCAAATTTATCTAGCATCCGGACATATATCTTCGAATAATGAATGTTCTTCCAATCAGATAAAAAAAAAACCATAAGATGACACAATCTATAGCATAATCTATACCACTGCATACATTTTAGGTGCTTAATTAACTTCACAATTATGTACATCACAAATATTTCAAGGATTTCAAAACAACACACATTCATTCATCATCAAGATTATAGATCAACAGACTTTAATAACTTCAATTCAATGATCATCCAACAAGATAATCTTTAAATATGGTTCCTTCTAATGACTATCATCCCATAAGAAACTAGCATGCTTTAGCAAAATCATTGGCATTTAGATAGATTATAACTTATCAGCCTTATCAAATAAAACAACTCTATTGTAATACCATATTGCGTAAACCTGTAATTCTATTAACTGTAAAATATCAAGTACAAAGTATCTCTGTAATCACTACAAAATTCTATCTCCTAAAATCAGGTAAGCCAATCCTATTCTCAATTAGCCGACCTTTACAATATGATACCCATAGGGTATTTGTAGATTATACAAAGTTCGAACTCTACTTCTATTTTTAGTCACCCACCCTTTTAGGAAAAAAAAATTTGTTGGAAACTCAGATCGATTTGATCTTGAGTTCTTACATTAGACATTCGGTTCAACTGGAAAATAGAAAAATAGAAGAGAAACATGTCATGTGCCTCAACTGTCAGTGTTGCATGCAACATGCAAAGAAGAAGAAAGTCATGCATGCAGAAGATTTATGCATGTGAAGCTGGATCTGTGATGAACTCATCATAACTAGCAAAGACTTGTTGTAATGTATTTAATTCTAGCCCATCAACCCAGCTATCTTCAAATTTGATTTGATCCAATTCTACTGCAGCAAACTCCTTCATACCTTTCATCTTTGTCAACTCTCTTCTAGCAGCTTTTATTTCTTCTTTGAAATCCATTAGTCGATCTATCATCAAATCTTCTCCATCATCTTCTTTCTGCATGAGTCCTCTAAGTCTTTCATCCCATTTCTCTTTTATTTGACTCAAAGGCATGCCTTCCTTTGTCAATACATTTACATCTACAATGATAGCAATGACTGATCCTAGCTCCTCAAACTGCTCAATTAGATTATTAACAGCCTCTTGAATCTTATTCCTATGTTTACATAAGAAGTCTGCCCTGAATCGAAGTATACGAGAGGTTTTTCCAACAAAATCTTTATTTTCCTCCTCAAGTATGGACTGTTCAAGAAGAGTAGTCAAAGGCAATGTATTAACCTTCTCCAATTTCTGACTATACTCTTTACACTCCTCTTCTTGTTTCTCCGATGCTTCAATGTATTGGTGCATTTCTCTCATCAATTCCTTAGTGCCTTTGTAAACTTCTAAACCCTCAACCAAAACTTCACCTACTTCCCGATTCAATTTGTCTATCCATCTATCTACCATCTCCGCTTTACCTCTTACCTGCACCAAATCATCTACCTCCTTTTTTCTTAACAAAATAGGAATCTCAATGGCCGTTACTTGTTGAGATCTCAAAAAGGAGACACTTTTCAAAAATGAATGTAATTGATCCAACTGAGCCTTTAGCTCATCTTTCCTCTGTTTGTCCTTTATCATTCTTGACTTGGTTGTTGAAGCCACCACATCAATTAGGTTCATCTACCGATTCCTAGTGGGCCTTCCCAAGTTGACAGTACTCAACTGATAATCTGTTAGCTACATGTCCCCTACCTCCTTTTCTATCATTGGCATGGCACCCTCAGCAACAATCTCTCCTTTATTCGTGAGTCTGGTAGAGTATAGGCTTTTGGCCTTCTTTTTAGGCCTCTCTTGCTCGATCTCCTTCATCATATCCTCCCAATTGATAAGTTGTGAAGGTGTTACTGCCCTTTTTTGTAGGTCTAGTTTTAACCAAGTGGGAGCACATGGAGTGGTAGTCATCATAGAAGAAGAAGAGGCAATAGTAGTATAAGGTGGTTGCAAACTTTCTTGGGGTTGAGAATAAACCCTTGATTTCTCTTGTTGTTCTTGCACTGTATGCATCTGTACAAGCCTTTCAGACTCTTCCCTATCCTTTTGTTCTTGTCTTTTCTTATCTTCCTCCTCTTTCCTCAACCTCTCTTCCTCCAACCGATTTCTCTCCGCTTTTTCCTTTTCCAACCTTTCTTTTTCAAATTTTTCCTTCTCTATTCTTTCTCTTTCTAGAACTTCCCCTTCAAATTTCTTTTTCTCTAAAGCCTCTAGTTTTTCCCTTTCTAATCTTTCTACCTTTGCTTCTTCTTCTTCTTGTTTCTTAACCAGCTCTTCGGCTTCTCTGTCCTTTTGTAATTGTTCTGCTCCTTCTTCCTTTCGGCAAGCTTCCTCTGCAAGTTTTAACTTAACAACCAAGATCTCCTTTTCCCTCTAGTTCCTTGCCTTCTCTTCCTCAAGCTCATGAATCTTCAGTATTATTTCTAACTTGTCATTCTCTTCTTCAACCTTGAGTTCATATTCTTATTGCCTTCTTTGTCTCTCTACTTCAGCAGCTACTGCCTTATCTTTACTTTGTCTAGTTTTTAATTGTTGCTGGTGCAGTATAGCATCAGCTTGTACCTTAGCATCAATTTCCTTTTGTTTCTCCGCTGCAGCCCTTGCATCAGAATTTCTTTTCGCCTCTTAAAACAACTTCCATTGATCTTCTTGTGTCAAAATCTGCTCAATATCCTCCTCTAGAGGCATGTTTTCTTGCATATCTTTCTCTGACTCAATTTCATCTGAATCCGTTCCAACCTCATGAATCTCCCTCTCCACTTCTTTTCCCTTGGTTGTTTCAGCCATGCTATGAAGAGCTCCCTCTTGAACTTCTCCTTTCAGTTGTTTTGTAAGTGGGATTTGTGCGAAAGAGTCACCTAATGTAGGTGTTGAAATAATAGATCCTACTGGAACATCCCCTTCTTGTGTTTCCTC
The DNA here is from genome assembly GCA_007115665.2 of Sequoiadendron giganteum. Taxonomy (NCBI): domain Eukaryota; kingdom Viridiplantae; phylum Streptophyta; class Pinopsida; order Cupressales; family Cupressaceae; genus Sequoiadendron; species Sequoiadendron giganteum. Next base: position 256,541,832 of record CM021104.1, on the reverse strand, counting down.
TTCATCCCCTGCTGCTTCAAGTTCTATCTCATCAATATTTGGGGGAAAGAACTCCAAAGGCTCTTTAGGTGGTGTCTTCCTTTTGATCCTTTTGTATCCCTTACCCTTTTTAGGGACTGGTCCTTGAGGAGTCTGGGTTCTTAGCACTAACCATTGCACACTCTTATCCAACACCGTCCTTCCAATTCGCTTAATATCAATGGTTTCTTCACTATCCCAGTCAATTGGATCCAGACTCTTGGTGCCAATGCTCAAAGCCTCATAGGATGGATCCAATACAATTCCATCATCCACCAATGTTTCAGGAATATTTTCTTTAGCACCAAGCTCAGACATGAGTGAGACAGATAGCCTTTCATAATTCTTCTTCCTTAGATCATACTCATCTTGCCGGTCACTCCAAAATTCTTCTAACAAATTGAAATGTCTGGTAAACACCGAAGGCAGCAAGGCATACATCTTACCCTTTGGATCAAAATACTTATGAGCCATGTATAATCCCAATTTTAACTGTATTACCTCCCTGCAAACAACCTTTGCTCCTACTAGATGTTGACAGTTATACTCACCCAACTTCATGGGAAACTTATGACATCCAATTTTATATTTTATCCCAAACCGAGCATTAACTCCAAGAGCCTGATATACAAACTACATCAACACTATTCTATTATTGCAACACCTTGGAAGCAAATGTGGATGGCCTTCAAAACTAGCTAACCTGGAATATGTGAATTTGGGGTATTGAATGTACCAACATCCCCATTCAGCAATGAATGCCATGGCTTCTTGACTCAACCTATACCCTGCATCTCCATTCAATTTATTAATGACTACATATATAAATGCATCATTGACTCTTCTGAATTGAGTCTCAAAAACTTGTACAGACAACTGGTCATAGTGTTCCCACACTTTCTTTTGTCCATCCAAGGCTCCCATTATGCCCACTCTATTCAAACCTGGGAAGATACCCAACCTTGCTGCTGCATACACAATATAAGAGGTCATAAAGAAACACATAGTCTCTCGGATGTTATCCAGTTGATTATGGATAGCATTTGATACGATCATAGGCCAATCAAACTATTGTTTTCCATTTAAAATTATCTGGATGAAAGGAAACATCCACTCCTTGAACCGAAATATATCTCTCTTCCCAAAAACTCTAGACAGCATCATAATTATATCTGATACCTCTTTGTAGAAATCTACCCTCTTTGGCTGGTCTACAGGCTTGCTTAAAGATTTATTTTCTGTCTTCAACCACTTCTTTTTCAAATGAGATTTATTAGAGTCCTTATACTGACCATATTTCTCCAAGGCCTCTGCCTCATCCAACTGCACCATGTTTTTAGGATCAGGGACATTGACTATACTTTGCAATGCTTGAGAAGTAAGATCAATGATCACATTATTCTGGGAATCCATGCACTATCTACTAACAGGATTGTAGGCACTTGCAACTGTTAAGATCAACTTTCTGCATTGGATTGACATGGGAAATACAGTAATATGGGCTAAACCAGAATCAAGAATTCTTTGTGTCCTTCCTGTTAGATCTTCCCGTTCCGCAAAGGTGTCTGCATATAGCTCCTCGAAGTTGTACTAGCCCAAGTTCGTATCAGTGATGTATGACCAGTCAGATTCCACCTTGCTCACCTTCACTAGAGGACTCCTATGATTATACCTCAAGGTATAAGGTAGTTGTTCAAGCTTGATCTTCTTTGGTTTAGGCACTGCCTTTGATGTTCCTGCAGGCTGATTCCTTTGAGCAACTTCTCCATATGTTCCTGACATTTTCTAACTTCCCTGCACCAAAGACCTCTAATTAGATCTCTTAATATCATCATAAAACATGCTTTAAAACCATACCTTTCATGTATACATTGGAGGCGGAACCAGTCAAAAACATATTCTAAACAGTCTCTTTCAACACACTGTCGGAATCGAAGTCGAAACTAGAATGGACACTCTACTAATAAGAAGGGGGGCTCAGAGCCGAAATTGGAATGGTGACCGGAACCAGAACCGGAATGGAAACTGACTTTGTTTCCTTCAGATTTTCTATTTTCATTTTCGGGTTCGGTTCCGCTCCCGCTTCTGCTAGGTAAACATTTTCATAAAGTAAATCTCCTCGCTATGGGCAGAGTCAGAGACGGGATGGAAACTAGAATCGATACCTTTTGAAAAACATAATTCTCAAGTTCAAAATCGATTCTGATCCCGCTTCCGACCAGGTTGACCCTGACGTCATCCAAGACTTTAATCAATTTAATACAGAACTTCATGGTTTCAAACTAGGCAATTTTCAAAATGACATGGGGCTAACCTTGAACTCGATAAAACCATCCCCATATGACTGAGGGCGACTATATTTTAGGGCATCATACTTTAATCCTTAAAACGTGATCACAGAAACACATGAAACCCTAATCTAGAAAAAAAGATAAAACTAGGGCACGGATTAAGCCTTCCTATTTTACCAGACTGAATACGTGACAAAACCCTAAGTACAAACGAGATTCAATTAACCGTAACTCACTGTAAATCATTAATCTACCTCACTGTAAATCCCTAATCCAACTAATCACCATTTAAAACCTAAATTTAAATTACTTACTGCAAATAAAAATAGCATGATGCGATCACGACTAAAACATGAAAGCGACCGTGCCCTAGAACAAAAAAGAAAAGCAAAAGAAAAAGCAAAAGAAATGAAGAATAACCAGACAAACAAATAAAGCAAGGATCCATGCAAACAAACTTACTAAGAACCATGAATTTCGTTAAAATGAAATGATTCAAAGCACGAGCAAACATAGAAACATAACAATAAATAAACGAAGAACAATAATGACAAGAAACCCTACCTCGAACACAAAAGAGCCCAAGTAACCTTCTGAACTAATTCGTAGGCAATAATCTTCTCCTCCTTCAATCGATTCGCTCAAATGGACTCCGCCACTGCTCTTCCTTGCTCTTCAATTTTTTAACAATGATAATAATGATACGTTTAATCCTTAATGAAGGTAAAAATCAGAGTTCTTACCTACACGAGCAGTTTTCATTAATGCATTAAATGCAATCGGGCAGAGTCAGAACTGAAAGAGAACCAACACTTCACTGTAGTGCGACTTCAGTCAAAAAGTCAATGATCTGAAAGCGGTAGGGGCAGAATCGGAATGGAGACTGATTCAGAAACTTAAGAAATTTCCTAATTCGTTCCCATTTTGGTTTCGGTTCCGCCAATAAAGCAGAAAACAAAACTCAACACAAAAAGTAAAACAAAAGACCGACATAATAAAACTTAACACAAGCACTAAGACTAAAACCGAAAGTTGAAAAGCGGAGGCGGAGGCGGAAATGAATTTAGATTTTGCAATTTTCAATAAATGCCAACTTAACGCCCACTCTGGCTCCGAGTCCAATGAAGACAAAACAACTGACCAAAAGAAAAGACTACCAGGATGGGGCCCAAAACGAGTTTTGATTTGAAGTTTCAGAACTCGATTTGGTTTCGGATCCAATTCCGACAGAGTAAATAAAAAATAAACTAAGTGTTGAAAGGAGAAAGACTCCAGACTTTGTTTGAAAAACAACAAGAGATGAAAATAAACAAAGGGGGACCCATTTTGACCAAGGCAAAATATGGGGTGGTTATGCAAGGCATAACACATACTTAAGAGAACTCCAATACCAAAGTGTTAGGATATTGGACTTTAGAGAACTATGATACTAGTGTGTTGTGTATCAGACTTTTAGAGAAGACAGATACCAAGTTATTTGTATTAAACTTTAGTAAGGTTCAATATCGGGTTGTCAATCCTAGGAGAAGTTTGCTACAATATTAGACTTTGGGCTCCATTATAAGACTCGTGGGCATCTTGATACCTTATCATCATAGGTTTTGGGTGACCCCCCAATAAAAAGGATAGATTTTATTAGTTGGATTTTTTATTTTTCATATTCTAATGGGATTTGGAGGGTGGTTGGGAAGAGATGATTGCAAGATGTTCTCATTTTATGGGGGACTCTAACTCTCCCCCATTCTTCATTTTTATGTGGACCATTGTGTTTTATCCCATGGTGTTTTTAATTCTTCTACTTGTTTTACTATGCATGGTGCGTGCACATCAACTATGTAATCACATGTTGTTATGACACCTTGAGGATGTATTAGTGTTGTGTGGCTTAGTTAATTCCACTTTTCTATTGTACAATTTTTTGGGTTTTTTTGTATCCTTACATACATATTAGGTGTGTATATTGGAGCATTACAAATATTAAAACTTCTCTTCACACCCAAAAAAAATCAATGATAAAACCCTACGTGTGTAGGAGAAAAAAATCTTAAAAATTGTAAGGCTTTGGATGTAATTTTCACACTCAAATAGGAGTTATAAACACATCAAAAATTTGAGGTAGTTAGAAAATAAATGTAATACATAACAACCAATTTGTGAAAGGTGGTATAAATAAGTAGAATGACAATTTAGAACAATGCCACTAGTATAAAGATGCTTACATAAAGCCTTAGACCTCATGCCTTCATTAAATAGGTTGTTCTTAGTACTAGGAACTGAAACTAAGGAAATATGAAGGAGAAGAATTGGGTGTTGGATGACACAAAATTTATTGAGAAACACCTAGATTTATTAAAAGAAGAATAGGAGGCCACTTTTGGATTTGAACCTCCTCTAATCCTTTTTCTCTACTGTGTGGTTGTTGCCCCTCTACTAAATTGATGTTATGTTCTATTGTTCTTGTTCATTTGGTTGAGACCTCTCTGAGAACATATCTTGTTTACTCTACACTATTTTTTTATTGGTGTGTTGATATTGTATTATTATCTCTTAACTTTTTTCTTGTAAAAGGGATTGAAACCCTTTCAAAACCATTTTTATCTGTAATAAAAAATAATTTTCTAGTTATTAGATAAAATTGAAATAATCCTTGGGAAGATTAAATACTTTTGCTTTTGCTTTCAATCCATTCATTTCCTAAACTTTAACTTCTTCCTTCATTAGGAGTTTATTGTGACATATACCTATGATCACCCTTTCTTGAAAGGATAATATTTTCAATAAGAAATTATCTATTTGAGTGATAGGAATTTCACTTTCCATATTCAAATATAGGCATATGCTATGCATGATCCTTTCTTCATTTCATTCATTGATTAAGAACACCCCTATCTTCTCTTTCCCTTTTCTTAACCATTATAATTTTTCAAATTATTCAAAACTATTTAAATCATCTTCAACATTTATCCTCCATGAGTTTATCAACCAAGGTTTGTGATTCTTCCTTTATGAAGCTATGAGACTAATATGCAAAGGTTTCTACATGGTGGTTCCCTCCAATCTCAAATTTATCTCAAAATCCCAAGAATATTTTTAAAATCTTAATAGTATAAAACACTTAACTATAAATGATAACATTACTATTAATATCATGTTAAACTCCAAAAAAAAATGAAAACTTACTTTCATGTATCTTGATTTTTATGAAATAAAGATTAACAATAAGAAAAAAATAGAAAAAAGAAACATAAAAAAAAAAATGAAAAATCTCACAAAAATAATTTTATTTAATAATAATACTTTATTCAATACATAGATATTCTTACAACAAATATCCAAGGTGCTATGTCTAGTTGAATCTCTAGAGTTTTAGATTCTGGTGGCAAACTATAATGTATCATCTTGATATCTTGTCTCTCTTTTTCACTTTTCATTTAAATTATACCAATAAAATTTCCTTATGCAACTTTTCAGGCTCTTACTTTATTGGCATGTCATTAAGACTTGGGGTTAATAATTAGAGTTCACAAGACTTGCTTTGATGGAACATCTATGTCACCCTATTTAAAATTTATACTATATCCAATACTTAAATCAACTTTATCAAATAAGTCATTACCAAAGGAAAAGCCTTCAAAAATCTAAAACATATTTAATATTAATTCTAGATTTAGTTTCAAGTTTAATAATATGACAACTTGATTAGCTCCATCATTTGATCAAACTCCAAGCTAAAAATTATACATTTTTCTCCCTTATGTTTGATTAGATGTGATATTTTTTTTATTATAACAATTTTTTTACTTTTAAATAATTTTATATATTTTTATTTTATAATATTATAATTTTATAATTTTATAAATTGTATATTTTATATTTTACTATATAAATTTTATACGACTACAATTAAGTGTGCAGTTGAAACTACAATTCATGCTACTCATTTGAAGTCATTAGTAGTTATATTGCTCACTACTAGTTTATATGGTTTGGGGATAGTTTATAATTCTAGTTTGTTTCTAAGTTTGACTTTTAGTTACTTCAATTTTGAATTTTGATGAGCTTTGTGGTGATTCTTTGAATTTTACAAACTAGTGTAATGTATTGATAACTTAAAGTTGTGTGATGTTTACAAATTCATGTCATAACCATTGTTTGTTGGTATACCAATTTATTTATATGTCTAATAGGGGTGGCCCATACCCACATTTCATTGATAATTTTTAATATATTTTTATTAATTTTATTATTTTACTATTTTTAAAAAATTATAGTTTCTGAATTTTATAAATAATGTAACTTAATTTTTTATAAATAATGTAACTTAGTTTATTTTTTAAAATTATATATAATTTAGTAAAATATTAATAAAAAGTTTCAAAATTATAAAAATAATTACTCTAAACAAATATGAAATATTTTGTAAAAATTTTTTAAAAAGAAAACAAAAGAAGAATACTTAGAAATTTAGTTAAAGAAGAAGTAGATGATTTGATGCATAAGGAGGTCTCTCATTAGGCTTACATGAAGAAGTGCCAAAATAAACAACTAACCTAACCTTTTATACTCTCATTCTATCAAATCTAAGAGGATTTGAATGAACTCCTTCTTGTCAGAAGGTACCATGCAATGAGTTTGAGCATGATTTTTTGCTACATTTTTCATTTTGGCTTAGAAGTGAGACTCACTATTGTCGTTCCACCCATTAGTCTTAAAATATACAACCCTAACTTGTAATTTAGAATAATTTGCACTCTTGTCACTTCCCAATGATTAATGAAAATATAAGGAAGATATCTTAATTTGAAAGTAAGTTTCATATCAATGAACATAAAGATGATCTGGATCAATTCAACACCCACAAATTTGAATTAAAGTAACAGACAATATATTTAAAAATAGAAGTCAATTTCTAAAGAGATGAATGATGATAAAACCATAAAAAAATAATATCATTTATCATCATATGTTAAACAATCTAATCACTATAAATCCAAAAGCAAAAAGACAAAAAAAAGTATGGGTATACATAATTCACCATTACACCTATCTTATAGTCAGCATGGTTATAAACATTAATTAAAATTTGGTCCAAAAATAATGGATGTGCTTCAATTTCGTACTAAATATTGAACGACATCTACATTCTTTCTATAGAAAGAAAAATGATGAGGTAACACAAAGATAAAGACGTCAATGACAAAAGACAACTCGATGGAAAATCAACGTCCAAAGTTTATAAACACCGTCATTTTTCAAGGTTGAAGAAAATGGTAAAAACTTAACTAGAAAACAAAATATCAAGTTTGGTTTTGATTTTCAAAATAATAAAGCTTCGTTATTTTTAAAATAATATTATGATTCAAATCAAGGCCGGACTAAAACATTGACTTTAATTTTTTTATTAAATATAAAAATATTCTAGCTTTTAATTTGATGTAAAAAAATAATGGGTTATGTTTACATTAAAGTAATTAAGAGGTTAGTGTTAATTATATTTTAATTTAAAGTTCGTTAAAGGAATTAAATATAACTAATTAAATGTATAGAAAGAGTTAAATAGGTGTATATTGTGATTTGATATTGATATGGATAAATTTGAATTAATATATTAATAAATATAATTGTTTATCAAAAGTTTGAGTTTAATTGATGAGGATGGTGATATATTTCTCACTATATACTAAGTTGCACATCTTTCAAAGGTGTCATAAGTAAGGGATGCACTATTCACAAAAGTAGGAAGTACAATAATAAGGGACGAGGTTTGAATTGTGTCTCATGTGACTTTGGTTGAATGAATACTCCTTAGTCTTTAGATTTTGTCTTAGGAGTAGATTCACCAAATTCACTCAATTCAAAGACAACAACTACTTAGAATTGTTATTTGAATATTAACGAAATGTAAAAAAATGAGATGAAAGTAATTAAAAACCTCAAATAAAAATAAAATAAAATAATGCAAACTATCTCATCAAATCGCACATGATTATAGTAGATGACTAACAATGTTGCTACCAATATAATCATGTCATGTGTAATAGGATAGCTTGTACAAATTTAGATCATACTCAACAATTAACAATGTACAAGTGGATGTCAAGTCCATCTATAATAACATCTCAATTTTCATCAAATCTAAACTATTTGATTGTGCAAATAATAAATGCATTCTTACAAAATGTCTCATTTACATTCAATATAAGAGTGTCGATAGTTTATTTTTTTATTTTTCAACTCATGGGACCAAACCAACAATGTCGTCATGTCTAGGTGGGTAGATGAATGATAATGGAGGCCTAATTTCATTCTATAGGTGTCTTGATCCATCTAGACTACACAATTCTGATAAAGTTCTTAAGAGTCATGTTGGCAAGAGGAAAAGAGGAACTGCAATCCAAAGATTTGTACCCTAATATCCCTTATGTATTATGTTTTACCCTAGAGGATATAGTGAGAGAAAAGAGTAATTGTGGAAGGGAAAACTATATCTAAATATATTCCATATGTAACTTAAATAAGAACCACATTCATTCATAACATATATATTGATCAACCCTTATATCTCCATATATATTATCATATAATAGTTACAATGAGAAGTCTTTGTCTCTTCTTTGTATTATCATTCTCTTATCTTTTCCCATCTTTCTTACATCTATGACATGCATACATTTATAAATTGTCTCTTAGAGAGACATTACCCTTATAGGGCACCTCTTAGTCTCCTATGTTTGCCTTAAGTTCCACAAGTTATATATACAGTAGCTTTTAGCACTACCCTACACCCTGGTAACATTAGATCCCCCCTTTTAAAATGATGTCTTTACCTAAAGACATGATGTCCAGTTCTCATGAAGAATATGTTTGTAGATAAATTTAATTGCACGAGTGCAGTGTCCCATTGTTACTTTGCTTTCTATAGAACGTTGATGTGTCTTTGGGTGTTGATGTTTGTTGCCTTTACCTCTGCAAGACTAGTGGGTATATGTATTTGTTGTGTTGCATTTTTTGCCTCCCCCAAGATTCAAGTGCACCAATTTTATGATGATTGTTTCCCTAAACTATTTAATTTGTATCTTTATTTTTTCTCTCTACTCCTAGACTTGTTGTAGTTGAGAGTGCGAGTTCTATGTATGTGCTCTTATTACGCCTCTAGGTGAATGATTTGATCCTTCAAGTTCTTAGTGAGGTTGGGCCACTGAAGACAAAATTGATATAGAACATTTTCCTCCACTAGATACTCCCTTCTATGTTCTTTATTTTCACTTCCAATTGGGAGTGAGTTTCCACACACTTCTTTGTTTCCTCTTTTGTTTTCTTTTTCAAAATTTCCACTTGAGCCTCTTGCTTTATGCTATCCTTATGTGACTACAAATTTTCTTGTAGGTCATCTACCAACTATTTGAGTTATTGCGAAAGAGGAAGGGAAGTATCTCTCTTTGCATTTGTGGTATGGTGTTCTACAATATGCTCACTATCTCTTATAGTTGCTCCACACTTTCAACATATTATTGTAATATATCTTCCCTTTTGGTGGCATGGAATATGTTCCCTAAATTAAGTTTATATCGAGGGGAAATGCTTGATAGGTTCACTTGGGAATTGATTACTAGCAACTATAGTAGTTGCAGTGTGGGTGTTGGTTGTAGTTTCTTCTATTGCACTAGAAAATTTCTGATTGATTAGATAGGGGATGTAGATGTAGAGGCTTTTGTAGTGTTTACCTCTTGTTCTCCATCGTCTCCCTTGCTCAGTTGGCTACTTTATGGAGGACATGTTATTTTTTGTCTTTCTCTCTCTTCTTCCAAGAGGGAATCATGGAGCTTTTTGGTAAGCTTTGTTATTTCCTTCTATACCTTATCCATTTCTATTTGTCCCCCCTCCACTAGGGTATCCACCCTTTACTTTGTCTAGATCTCCTTTGCTTCTTCTTGTGCTAATTTGTCCTTTTTTTTTGTATTTAGTCCAATCCCCACATCTTGTATTGCCTTCTCTCTTATTTCTTCTTCTTGTTTTATAGGTTTTTCTCTTTTCTCTCTAAGTGCAAAAATTATTGGTTTTGGGAAGCCTTTAATGACTTCCTCTAAGCTCAAGTGTTAAACCTTTTGATGTACTTAACTAACCAAACATTGTATTATTCTCTCCTTATTCTCTACATCTACCTCTTCATACATGTCAAGGACTTGTGTAAACATGCCATGGTATATTATGACATTTGTTGGGGCTAATACATCAATTGCTTGTTGTAATTGTTCAAGGATCTCCTACTATGGGATTTCCATAGTGTGCTCATTCTTCTTCTTTTGTGTAGGCTTTCATACTTCCTAAACTTCTTCTTCTTCCTCCTCTCTATAAAGTTGGATTATATTCCTTTTTATTACTTTTTTAGGCCTTTCCTTTCAATTTTTATTCTTTAAACTCATTTAAAGCAATTTTTTTGAGACCTCTTGATTGTCTAAGGTGGCCACTATTTGTGAGGATGAGTTATGTCTCTTGGATTACCAGCTTGTCACTCCAGTTAATCTTCTAGACCTTCTTGTTGCTAGTGTGTTGGTTTTTAGAAGCGGCGCAGAGGATGAAGGTTGTGTTGGCCCTTTTGGTGGGGTGCCCTACTGCTTATGTAGTTGATCCTTATTCTTTTTCTAACATTTCCTCTACATTCTTCTTATATATGTTGTCCATAATAAATCTCTATATGTTCCAAATCTCTCTATATTTGGGTCTTTCAGTTTTTTAAGGATAAACATGCAACATATGCATCTACTTACCATTTTTTGACCTCATAAGGGAGCTTGGGAATCAATTTTGTTCTTTCCTCCACCACCTCCATGTATGTATAGTCTTTATCCACTAGAAATATTGTGGTATTTATATATTGTGTAATAGACTCATACAAAATCCGTTCTTTGGCCTATAGTTGTAGTTGGAATCTTTTAAAGAATCCCCAGTATGCGGCAGTGTAGGTTGGTTTATCTTTAAAGTGTTGATTATGGACCTTAATTTGTGCATCTATAGGTAGATTTTTCTTCCATTTCTTCCTTTTAAATGTATGTATTTCATTCAAGAAGTAGAGATATAGGCATATAATTAGTGTATCGTATCAAAATTTATACCAAGAAGATTTTATCTTCTAGATATTCTTTATTAGTTGCTCTCTCATTAACTCATAGAGATCAAAATCCTTCATGTCCAATCATTTGATGTGTGATGTGTATTGTGGTTTTTGTAGCCGAGTCTTCTCTATTTGCATAATATATATTATAGGCAATACCAATAGTGGCATATCGTACTATTGGGTTTGTGATTGCCTGGAGACTTAAGCTTATTTCATTTGGTGTAGGTCTAATCATCTCTTTCATCTTATCATTCTTCACCCCTTTCTTGGCTAGAATTTCCCCTACCATGTACTTAGTCTAGTTATGGCATGAATTGTCTCCTATGTAATCATGTTGGGTGAAAATAGTGTAATCAACTCTTCAAGAGATTACGCCATCTAGACTTTAGCCACAACTATGTGAGATATAATCTTTCCTCTCATAAAGGGGAGGCACCCTTCTTACTACTAATTAGAAGCTATAGTAAACTTAAAGGAATACTTACAAAATTTACACCATACTCATGAAATGGGGGGGGTGTGTTACATTCATACTTCTCTCTTTTTTCAGAGAAGATGTTTACAATGCTTCACCATGAAAAGCTTTAGATCTGATAACTTAAACTTAAACAACAGCAGTAATGCCGATATTTCTATCTTGTCAAAGCACAGCGTAGAAATACCAGGTATGATCTATAATAACAAAAAGGAAAAGGAAAAGGGAAGGCTCACGAAGGCACAAAGTCGTTCCGTAGCCTTTTCAATGTTGAATCCTCTAGAAGTATTGTCCGTTGTATTAGAAGCACAAAGTCTTCTTAGATACAACAATTCCTTGAACCGCATGAATGATTACAAGCACAAAGTCTTGTAGATCCTTAAAAAAAAACCTTCAAACATAAACAAATCCAAACGATAAATGCAACACAAATTTTACATAAACCACTTGAAGCCCTTTCAATCTCATACACTATTCGCCACTGATATAATCAACACACAAGACAATCGATTCCAACACAAAGTCTGGTATGCAATCCTCTTCTTTATTGATTAGATCTAAATTCACAATACTGAACACAAAGTCTCAATGCCTGTTTCAAAGGAGCAGCACTTCGTTGCAAAATATCAAAAGGTCCAAATTACAATAGAAATCTCTCATATATATAGAAAAGAGAGATGAGTAAATTTAAGGAAATAGGGGAGCAAAAATAGGAAACCCTAATCTAACTAGGTGTAATTTATTTCGATGTAATTGCGCTCATATTTTTGGTGCAATTATATTCTACAAAAAGACATTTTTAGGATGTCGCAAATTAGTTACAAAATGCATATTGAAAGGTATCAAAACATTCAACACCGGGAGATCAGGAACCTTCATGGTTCGTTACTTGGGCACGGAAGTCTTCATATTTCTTTCTGGTCTCCTGCATGAATGTATCATCTGAACCAATGGTATAATCCACAATGGTGTGAATTCTCGTGACTGATCTCTTGGTGGATGAAAGAACCTTCTTGCATCTGTCAAGATGCGTTTTAAGGTTATCAAGGGTGAGCCTGATATCACATAGGTCATCTACGGAGGCATATGAAAAGTTTTCACTCTCTATCTAACCCATGATGGCTTCTTTGAAGATCTGTGATAGTTCTGCAGCTGGAAGGAAGATACGGTCTTCTTCGAGAAGCCTGCCTGGCAACTCTTTCATCCTTCTTTCAAGAATGATCCGATGTTCTTCCACATCTTCCTGAACCTGGTGGAGATCTTCTACAAGGGATTTAATTAGTTGAATATGATGCTTCAAAGATTCTCTTACTTCAACATATTTTTCTTTGTCGAGGATAACCCCGGCTTCCACCAGTTTATTGAGCTTTTCCTGTTTCATTTGTATCCAAAATGACAGCCATTTCTCCATCTCTTTAAGCTCTTGAGAAAGAACAAACTTTTCTTTATCCAGCTCTGATTTGATCTAAGCTACTTGGGTAGCTTTCTCATCAGTGGCAATTATGATTTGAGAACCATGTTCTACAACTTTGTTGATGAAGTCATACAATGATTTCCCTTTTGAGAGAAACCTTTTAGCCTTCTTGATAGCTGGGTCCTCAAGATTTACCATTGCGAATGGTTGTGCATTACTTGTAGATCCTGCAAGCTTTTTAACAATAGTGGCATAATGCTCTACCCTTTGTTTATATAGATTGCGAGCTTGCTCCACTTTGTCCAGTCTATCTGCCAAGATATTCAAATTTACCTACGCACATCTTCCTTGGCACTCTCACGAGCAACTTTTCCAAGCTAGACTTTGGTTACTGTGTAATCCTCCATATTAACATCCCCTTCCTCATGAGGTGGAACGCCAATCTCTGCAAACTTCTGACCTACTTTGTCAACCCGAATTCATCAGTACACTTTTGCTTTCTTTTTACCATTGTCCTTTGGTGGAGGTTTTTCTTCAAGATCAAGCTCTTCAGGAGAAATCATCTATTTCTTACATTTTGATACTTGAGATACTAGCCACGGGGGTAGAGAAGAGACAAATGATTTCTGGTTGACTGTCAATTCTTTTGTTACCGCCACTTATGATGGAAGAATGGGTATGGAAACAATTGGCGAGGTATCTGTCATCATTGTTTTAGAAACCTGCACATTGACCTGATTTTGCAGAGAGTCACTCATGAACCTGTTAAATTCTGCCTCTGAATTGAGGTCATAAGATAGTGAAGACAAGCTGGGAATGGATGATGGTGATCTTGAAGGAACACCAACTGTTTGAATACTCGTTACTGAGGGAGCACCCAATGGAATTGATACTACTGGGGGTAGTGCAATGCTTACTATGGGTCTGGCAGATGTAGAAAGAGGTGGCGGAGGAATGTCAATAACAAGAAATGTGAGAGGAATGCTTGAAATTACAGGTGATGATGATTGGGGAAAATCTTCAACTATGTGCTCAGGTGAAGACATAGCTTGTTCTTCATCAAGCCTGAGTTCCTGTTGATCAATTTTCCTGATCCTCTTTCTCTTTCTCACTTTCTTGATCACTTTCAGACTCGTGTTCATCTTCTAAATGTTCTTCTTCATTGGAGTTTGTTTCCTCTGAATCTTCTTCTTCAATGGATTGATCACTTGTACTTTCTTCAGAATCTATCTCTTCGGAAATAGGCTTCTTTCCTTTTGAGTGAGATGGTTCATATTTTGTAGTCCCTTCCTCATGACTGGTTTGAACATTCTTCTTGCCAATGGTGAATTTCATTTTAGGTCCCTTTCTTGAGGAAGTAGGAATAACCACAAATTTATCTTCGATGCAGGGTTCTTGTTGTAGATTTACCTGTGTTCCAGATTCTTCTCCTTATGATTCTATTCTGAAATCTTTCATCTAAAAACCATACTTATGTAACCACTCAGCAGTGTTAGCCAAAATTGGAGCTAACCTTTCTCTAATAGAAATGCTTTCCTTCTTTGACCATTGAACTGCAAGCAAAGGGCTCTTAAAGATCTTTTGTTCATCATAAGCGACATTCAAGATGTCACCCGGATCTGTAAAATCCTCTAGTAGGTCAGCACCACCAAGATCTCTAATCTATTGAACAGTCAACCTGCACCAATCCATCTTCCGAATAACTTCTTCGTCTCTACAATCAGCCCAAATTTCTTCAAAGTGATTTCCATGTTTGTGCCCTTTTTTCAGTTTCTTTCTGACATCTCAGTAATCAAAATAAAGTCTATATTTGTAGTTCCTGATCGTCATGATCTGCATTTCAGCATAGACTGATTTTTCCTTTTGCACACTTTTGATGGTTTATCTATTGATTGTCATTGGAAACTTAAAACCAGGTTTATGAATCCTTCGACGCTCTTTGTGAATTGAGATCAGTTTTCTACATAACTCCATCAGAATCCACTTATCTGAAGGTTATTTGGGCAACATGTAAAGGCAGCTAGTATAAAAGCCTACCCTTATGTAGGTAAAAGTCAGGAATTGAAGATATATGCGTCCGACCTTACTTACCACTCTGTAAGCCTCATCTGATTCTCTCTTTCTTTTGAGAGTTGGATTAAAATCGAAAAGCAAAGGTGCAAAGAAAGCGTCATTGACTCTCCTAAAATGATGATAGCTTTCCTTCAATTCTAGCTGGTAAAAGTAATCATAGACTGGTGTAGAAATTCGATTCCCTTTTGTGGATAGGCCTGGGAACTGTCTCATCACGGCTATAGCGTACACCAAATATGAAGTCATGTAGAACTCTAAGGTGGTTGGTACATTAATTAGCTACTCATGCATTGCATCACTAATTTGTTTGCCCCAATCAATGTGAACCTTTTGCCTTCTTATGATTTGAATGTATTCATACATCCAATCATAAAAATGGGAAGTTTCTGGCAATCCTTTCACCCTGCTCAAGAGTATGATCATGTATTTGACATCTTCTTTGAAGTCAACTTGGGAAGCCCTTTTGGCCATCTCGAAATAGTATGTCGAGGTTCCTTCAACCATTGGCTATTGATCAGATACTTAGCCTTATTTGGATCTGAGTCATAAACCTCCTGTGCCGATTGAACTGAGATGTCAACATACTTCTCCATTTGCGGGATTTTGAAGACTATGTCAAAGAAGTCTAGATCTAGTCTCAAAACCTCATGTCTGGAAGAATTAGTGACACTTCTGCTCTCCCGAATATAGTGAGATGCAACCTAGAGAACAAACTCTGTGTGATGTACAACAGTTGGGAATGAAGAAACCAGCTGAAGATTATTGTGCACAATAGCTCTCAAATAGTCTTCAAGAGGATTTTGTTCAGTTCTTCTGACGAAGTCAAGGAGATCCTAATGGCCAACTTTTGTGTCTTTGATTTCTTCAACCTTTGAAACCACTACCATTGGCGGGTAAACACCTTGGTACTTGTATTTCATCTTGCCTTCAGCTTTTGAAGACGAAGGAGGTTTCTTAGCTATCGTCTGAGTTCAATCACTTCTCTACAAATAAGAGTCAACAACTCGTTAGTCAAAAAGGCCACATTGGGATGCGTGAAGTGAGGAGGAAGTTAAGCAAGCATGGTGCAAGTAATGGGGTACACAAAACGATGCTAGGAACGATCGAGAAGTGATTCAGAGTGAAACAAGCAAGTTCAAGAATGATTTTGACTAAGTTCAGGAAATGGTGCAGAGCGCCCAAAAAAGTGCGTTGTTGCCTTAGTCATTATTTTGGTTTTAGAAAAGAAGTGCAGAGGCGCTGAAAATCAGCACCCTTGCACTTTTTGAAAAATTGTGTTTGGTGCAATGGCGCTGATTTTCAGCGCCTCTACTCTTGGACTTAGAAATTATCATGGAGGCGAAATGGGCGGTTTCTCCTTTGTTTCTTTTTGGGAGAGAAAAGCTCATGGGAGAAGCGTTGAATTTTCAGGTCTTTTCTTGTTAGGTCGATGTTATTGCTGAGAGCGAAGCACAAGAGGCATGAAGAGGAGAAAGGGGTGGGTCATTCACGTTTTACCAATAACCATTGTAAGCCAGAAAAAACGTACAAGGAAGAACACTTTTAGCTTGGAGAGGAAATGCGGAAGCTGGAGAGGAGAAAACGCGAATGACAGAGTAAGGAAAAGGCATGAAAGACAAAGCACGTTTTCACATGACGAGAAAGCGTTCAAAACAAAAAATGAAAACCTAGAATGCTTGATAGTAAAATTGGAAAGAGAAAACGCGAATGACAGATTATGGGAGATAAAAACATACCTGAAATGTGGTGCTTGAAAGATTCGAAACAAACTTGAAAGAAAACCCTTTGGCAGTAAAAACACATTTGGAGAGAGCTTGGCCACCCAACAACAAATAAAAAATGAAGAAAGAATAGCTACCCTCACTCTTAAGTGACTTACAAAATTAAAATGGTGAACTAAGAGTCAACCACCAATCAAGGCGCATAAAATGGCATGAACTGGGAAAAGTGTAAACGAAGTCAAAAAGTGCGCTATCCATAAAAATGACTAAGTATAAAAATTCTGGTGTAAGGGCACCCTTTTTCAGCGCCTTCACACCAAAATTCATTTTCTCTTAAGTGCAAGGGTGCTGAAAAAGTGCGCCTTTGCACTTTTGAGACTTAGTCAAATTTCGCAAAGAGTCAGGGCGCCCTTTTTCCAAAGCTTTGCACTTTCAGCAATTTTTCACTTAAAACACAAAATGAACGCTCACGAAGATACTTGTTTCGAAGGTGTTGGCGAGGT
The DNA here is from genome assembly GCA_007115665.2 of Sequoiadendron giganteum. Taxonomy (NCBI): domain Eukaryota; kingdom Viridiplantae; phylum Streptophyta; class Pinopsida; order Cupressales; family Cupressaceae; genus Sequoiadendron; species Sequoiadendron giganteum. The sequence goes on along the minus strand of CM021104.1, from coordinate 256,524,222 downwards.
GGATGTGGTGAGATTCTCAAATTGACTATATGAGACTTGGGAATGCATTTCAAGGTGGTTTGAAAAATCACCTCGTTTGGCGTGCTTGAACATCACGAACCTAGGAAACAGATAAGTTTCGTAGGGGGGTTATTCGTGGAACAAGCGCTGCTAGTTTCCATGATAACAGCTGGCTCCTATTGGGGATCTTTCTTCAGTCATCTGCTATGGGGAAGAGCAAATGGCGTTCCATCTCCATATGCCAGCAAAAAACTGTTCTCACCGTACAGTTGGTGAATATGGAAATTTTGCTAGTTTCCATGATAACAACTGGCTCCTATTGGGGATCTTTCTTCAGTCGTCCTCTCAAACGAGTGAAGGAAGAAGAAATCTAGTTTTCAAGTGCCTTTATCCATCCATTGGGCTTTGAGTCAAGTGATGATGACAAAACAAAAACAAAAGGACGCAAAGGACTAAAAATAAAAATACTTACCTGTGGAACGCTCATTATTTTACTGTGTAAAATTTTTGAGGTGTTGTCCACTGTGGGGAAGAGCGAATGGCATTCCATCTCGATATGCTAGCAAAAAACTTTCCTCACCTTATAGTTGGTGAATTTGGAAAGGTCTTGTCCACAGTGAGTCAAATTTCTCGTGCATACCTTTTGGCTCTCTCCGTTTATCTCATAGGAGAATGAGGTCACCAATTTGAAAATCCATGGATTTAGCTTTCTTTTCAAAAAGCTTATTTACTTTTTGTTGTGTTCTATGATGCGATCAGCAACTTGAACATGCTTCTCTTCCAATTCGGAAAGATATATTATGCATTTGTCAGCAAAATTATCAAAGGTCTCATCTTCAATAGCCTTTGCCAGCTTGAGGGCTGGAAATTCCAGAGTTATGGGTAATTCAGCATTTAACCCGTACAAGAGTTTAAAAGGAGACATGCCAATTGCCCGCTTGGGAGTGATCATGTCTGCCCACAAGGCATCATACAAAGCCTTATGCCAAAGGCATTGATTTTCTTCTACTAGCTTCCAAATGATGGTCACTAGATTTTTGTTGCTTGATTCAACTTGACCATTACCCTGTGGGTAATAATCAGAAGAATGTGACAAGGTTATGCCATGTTCGAAATAGAACTTAGTGATCTTGTTTGATGAAAAGGCAGAAGCGTTGTCAGCAACAATTTTGTTTAGTACGCCAAACCTGGAAATGATATTCTCTTTCAAGAATTTGCACACTACTTCAAAAGTTGCACGCTTAGTGGGAATCACTTCTACCCACTTGGTGAAATAGTCAGTAGTAGTCAGAACATAAACATCTCGAACACTTGAAGATGGATTAACTGCTCCTATGAAGTCGATTCCCCATTGCTAGAAAGGTTCTTCAATTACCACAGGCTTTAGTGGTAAAGCTGCTAGCTTGGGCCTGCCAACAAATTATTGACATAGCTCACACTTACGTACCCAGGAGTACACGTCTTGGAAGAGTGTAGGCCAATATTATTTCACTCTCATAATTTTGTGAGTGGTGACTGGCGCCGAAAAATGCCCTCCACATGCCAAGTCATGGTATGACTTCAACAACTTTTCTTGTTGTTCCTTATCTACGCATCATAGAAAGGTACCATCAATTGCGCGTTTATACAAGTTGTTGTCCCATAAGACAAAATGAGCTGATTTTAACTTGACAGTCCTTTTTTCTTTTGATGTCAAGTTGTTGGGGCATTCACTATAAGTGAGAAAATGAGCGATGTTAGAATACCAGTCAATGGTGGTGCTGACAAATAACACGAGGGATAGTTTGTCAGAATTTTCTTCAGTGTCTGAAACTTCTTCATCTTCTGAAACTTCTCCATCAGGGTTGTTCTCAACAATGAGTTGACACGACCCACGTCCCCATATCAACTTGGTGGATTTGATCTCCAGATCGTATTCCAGAATCTTGGCAACCTAGTTGCCTCTTTTTGTTCTGAATTCCTGTTGTGTTAGAATTGATTTGACAATTGTATCTGAAACCAAGACCTTGACGTGACTATTCAGGATCTAAAAACAAAAATGCTTAACAGCTTTGACCACGACAAAGGCATGTTTCTCCATCTAAGAATACTTCAACTCATAGTTCTTTAGGGGGTAGCTCATGAATGCAATGGTCGATTCGAAACCTTCATGGTTCTCTTGTACCAAAATGGTTGAAAGTGTATGCTCAGAAGCATAACTATACATTATGAAATCTTTGGTGAAATTAGGACAAACCAGCACAGGAGCATGAGCGATCACCTCCTTGATGTTATCAAAGGTAGCTTTCCCTTCCATAGTCCAGTGGAAAGTGGTATTTCCTTTCATCATGTCCACAATATGAAGAGCTTTTTCTGCAAAGTCTGGGAGGAACCTTCACAGGAAATTTACCTTACCGAAGAATGAGTGAACAACCTTCTTGCTTGATGGTAGGGAGAGGGATCTGATTCCATTGACTCTTTCTGAGTCAATCTTAATTCCTTCGGTGGAGACTATATGGCCAAGTAGTTTTCCCTCTGTAACCCCAAAAATTGACTTTTTTGCGTTGAGGGAAATACCATGTTCACGCCATCTCTCCAAGATTTATCTCAGGTGATTACAGTGCTTGTGACACCTTTTGGAATATACCGTGAGGTCATCAAGATACACCACAATGAACTTTCCCATCATGTCACGGAAAGCTAGGTCCATAGCACATTGGAAGGTAGTGTCAATGTTTATCAAGCCAAAAGGCATCCGACGGTATGCAAAGGTACCCCATGGTGTCATGAAAGAGATCTTGTGTTGATCATCTACGGTAACCTCAGTTTGATTATAACTGGAGAAACTGTCCAACATGCAGAGCATCTCGGATCTAGTCACATTCTGCAAGACTTGATCCATGACAGGGAGAGGGTAGTAGCCTTTAAGTGACAATTGGTTGAGATTTCTAAAATCAACGCAGATGCAGATCTCACCATTCTTCTTGCGTACAGGGACGATATTTTCTATCCATGTCAAATTGTGAATTGGGAAGATTATCCATGCGTTTAGCATCTTCTGGACTTCTGCAAGAATGGTTCCAGAGATCTTTGGGTTGTACTGCCTTTTCTTTTGCTTATAAGGTAAATCTCCAACCTTCAGTGGGATATCATGTTTTACTTCTTTTGGTCGGAAAGATTTGAGATCTTCATATGAAAATGTGAGAACATCCATATATTCCTACAACAGTATGGTGAACTGTTTTCTTTCTTTAGCAGTGCAACATCTGCCGATATTTACCATCTTGGGATCAGCTTCAGTTCCTAGATTGTATTGCTCAACCTCATTAGACGAATTAGAGTCGGCGAGTTGTTGTTTGACATATTGGTCATGTTTCTCAAAGAGCCTTTCTAAAGATACCAACCCCTTAGGGATTTTTTTTCCCTTAAGTTGTAGGAATTCTTCACCGAAATATGGATCTATGCCAGACATAGATTCTCGTAGAGGATAATCACTTCCTTCGAAGTACAATTCATTGAAATTCTCTGCCTTTTCTAAGAAGGCAACTATCTGATGATCATCATTGAAGATCTGCCAGTTCTCTGAATTATCGGGGATGCTCAGATGAAAAACCAACTCGATAGTGTCGGTGGAATCTTGAAAATCCTTGTGCGGGATGAGAAGCATGGCTGATACTGCTAAATAATCAGCCCTTCCATTGTATTCCCTTGGTACCACAGAATTATCAAAAGCATCAAACTCTTCAATGCAATCCCAAACGAGATTAGGGTAATGCCTAAGCCTGTCATTTTTTGTTTGGTACAGGTTTCTTACCTGACATACTATTAACTCAGCATCGCCTTGTGCATGAAGGTTTTTAATACCTTTCTTATGTGCTACTTGCATTCCCAACAACAAGGCTTCATATTCCACGGTGTTGTTGGTATTATCAAATTGTAGCTTGAAAGAAAAAGGGGAGATCTTTCCGTTAGGAGAAATGAAAACTATTCCAGCTCCGAAACCAGTTGAAGAATAGCTACCATTGAACTCTAACAACCAAACATTGTTTGGATCACGGAGGCTAACGGTATCAAAATTTGAAAACTTGTCTTCTAGCAGAGTTTCAGGATCTGATGTCGATGAATCATCTAGTGATGAGTCATTCATCAAAGAAAGAGATTCAACGCTTTCCAACTCATGTGTCATTGAAGATTCACCAACCTCTTGCGTTTGAAGATAATAAGTCCCCATCCCTGAAGATTCAAACAAGATCTGGGCTCTTGGGTCATCTAATTGGGTTATGGAGAATTTGGCTTCTTTCTCAGGAATAAGCTTTTGCATTATGCCCTTTATTGGTATTCTAGCTTCGGACATATCCATACTTAATACTCTCCCAACATCCTTGCAGAAATTCCGCCCGAGGAGAATTCTGTATGATGTTGGTACATCAGCCACTAGGACCGTCATTTTCATATTTTTATCGAGATATGCAGCAAACGCATATTGCGCATCTTTGATCTGACTGATCAAGGGCACTTGTTTATTTTCCATAGAAAAGCAACGGCTAAAAGTCTTGGTCATTTCTAGACCCAAGGTAGTGGCTACTTTGGCGGGCATCACGTTGTTAGATGTACCAGAGTCTATGACACAATTACTTAGTTTGGAACCATTTACTAGCAATGAGATAAAGAATGGATCAATGCATCCAGAAGCAGTTGGGGGATTGGATACCAAATTATTCCGAGGTACCTTTGGTTTAGGAGCAACTGGGACCTCAGGGGGTAAATCCTGAGTTGGAGTAATTCCTTGATCCTTAACAAATTGGACAAGCCTGTCGAATTGGTCAGGATTAGCTTTGAGGTATTCTACCTCAGACATTTGAACCTTGGTTCTTTTCGCATGGTCGATAATGTCAAAGGCTTGGAAATAATTTTATAAACTAGATGTAGTGACTTCACCAATCAGTTTAATGAAAGGCACATTGGTCTTTGGAACCGGGTGATTAGCTTTGAGTACAGCGGGAGTTGGAGTTGAGGAACGTGGTGCACTGGCTTGTGGATTTAGTGCTTTTTTAGGTTGCCAAGGGAGGGGAGATCCTCTTTTGGCAATCGTAACGGGCGGCTTTTCCTTTTCAAGTGGGGCAGCAACTTGAACTTTGTCAACTTATTTTTGTTGATGCTGCATAAAGACAGCGTAAGTGTCTGTCACCAAGTCCTTTGGTTCCTCTTCATCCGTTATCTGCAAGTAGCTGATCTTGGAGTCACCAACCGATTATGTTTCTTCCTCTTGGAAGAGATTGGCATTTTGTTCTTCAGGATAATCTGGCTGAGCATAATCTTCTTGTTCAGTTTCATAATATCCTGCAATAGCATTGGTAGGTGGAGCTTCAAGGGTGAGCCTACCTTTTAGTGTTGGAAGACGATTTTGAGTTTTGTTCCTGACATAATTGGGGAAATTCCTTTTGGGGACATCTTTGTAAGTTGTATTATTGTTGGCCACTTGCTTCTTCAAAGCAAGGAGCTCACTTGCCAACCGCTGCACCATAGGATCAGTGAAGTTGGAATTGGTGCTAGGGGTGGTGGCATTGGATGTTGAAGATCCTAACACTTGCATTCTTTTGTTGGTGTTGGAGTTGCCTTTGGTTTTGATCTCTCCAGCTAAGATCATGTCCTCTTCAAGGCTTGTAGCTAATTGTTGTGCCACTTCAACATTAGCAAGAGTTTCCCTACGTAAGAAGAAACTTACCTTGGGTAACTGGGTATTGGTGAAAAAGCACTTCAAGTTGTGATTCGTAGGTTTAGCATCTTGCTGGATCCGTATCACCAACTTGTTGAATTTTCCCACAAATTCTCTCATAGGTTCATGAGCCTCCTTCTGCATGGTTTTCAATTGTGCTAACAAAGCATGTGCATCTTCAGTGGGCTTGAATCTCTCCTTGAACTTGGTTCAGAGAGTAGCCCAGCTAGTGATCGAAGCGTTGGGAAGAGTGTAAAACCATTCAACAGCAACCCCTTGGAGGGATTCGATGAAGAGCCTCACATAAACATCTTCGTGTTTGATGGCCAAAATGCCACAAACAATGTAGAAGGCAGCGATGTGTTCATCAGGGTGTTGCTTGCCGTCAACGGTGAATTTTAGCAGATGTTTCCTTGAAACACGTGGGAGATCGTGCAGTGGCGCAGCCAAACGAAGGGGACCAAAGGCGTTTCCCCATGGTCCAGCAGGTGGTGCGGCCATTACTAGTTGCACGATAGATGCTTGAGCTGGATGTCTACTGTAGACAGACCAAAAAGGTGGGAAAGTAGATCTTTCTTTCCACGATGGGAAACTCGTAGCATGTTGCAACGGTGACCTCGTTCGTCAAGGAGTAAAAGGAAAGTTACATTGCAGTAAATCCTCAAACAGAGGATCTGTAACTCGTTGAGCCCTCAAACTTCACGTATACCTTCGGTCCACCAGAATGTAGATCTGGAAAAGATGAAGATTTACAGAGAAAAATTTACAAGATACAATAAGAAACTGGAAAGCATATTCACTTCAATCAAAAGTGTGAGGCTTGGATTGCATGATTCTCTCCCAAGCGGAGTTGCCAAAAAACTGTTGGGTGAAAATAGTGTAATCAACTCTTCAATAGATTACGCCATCTAGACTTCAACCACAGCTATGTGAGACATAATCTCTCCTCTTAGAAAGGGGAGGCACCCTTCTTACTGCTAATTAGAAGCTAATAGTAAACTTAAAGGAATACTTACAAAATGTACACTGTACTCATGAAATGGGGGGGGTGTGTTACATTCATACTTCTCTCTTTTTTCAGAGAAGATGTTTACAATGCTTCACGATGAAAAGCTTTAGATCTGATAAGGGTATGTGCAGGATCATGATGGGCCAAAAAGTGACAATGAGAAAAAATCATGTTTTGAATCGGCTCAAAAACACGGAAATGATCGAGTTGACTTTTCTAGGTTCGGGTGTCAGTACTTCTACCTGAACCAAAAACCAAAGCTAGTTTCCACAAATCGGATATCCGATTTTTGGAAACTATATATAAAAAAATAGTTGACTCTAAAACTTCATTTCTCACAGTTTGACACGAGCGCAAAAGGAAAAATCCAAATCCAATATCCGCTCTGATCCGATATCCGATTTGAAAGGTATGTATTTGTTTTTTTCAATCTTGTAATCGATTTTTCAATAGATTCTCTTATGTTTAAGTAGGGTTTATTAAAAAAAATTCAAAAATACAGTTTTCTATTGATTTTTTATTAAAAGTTAATGTTTTGAAATGGATCTTGATTAAAAATTAGTGTTGTTGATGTATTTTTATCAAAAATAAGAGTTTGTTATTGATTTTTGTGAAAAAGTATGGTTTTTTTTGGATTTTTATTAAAAACTAGGGTTTTTTTACAATAATTTCATTTATATTGTGTAATTTCAATTAGTTTAATTAGATTTTAACTTTAATCAGGTATTATGGCTCTGAATGTAAATCCACAAATGCCAAATGCTCCACCACCTCCATAGCCAAATGCTCCACCACCTCTACAGCCACCAATTGAAGACTTAATTGGGGCAATTGAGGGGCATTTGTGAAATTTATCAGACAATGCCTCGATTGAGAGATATGACAAACACATTGAAAGAAATAATTAAAAATATAGAAACTCTCTCCACCCAACATAATTCCTTTTATTTGTGGCGAGAAGAAATGAGGGAATATTATCGATGTGGATTGTCTTACGATGATGTGAAAGAACTCCAAATAACCAAAGCCCAAATAGCCTCTTTATTCATTGACCCCCGCACCGGTTTGTCAGTGAATGTTAATAAAATAAAACTTTCCATAAAATGGTGCATGCATAGGGACATTGTAGCTAACTTTTGGGATCCTTGGTGTATGGTTTTTGATAAACCACCGAACAATAATTCTGACATACCATTTTACTTTATTAAAAAATTATATGCTAAGTTTGTGTTAGGGCATCATGTCAATTACTTTGACATTAAACCCTTCTAGGGCATCGGTGGAGGTATGCCCCAGGATAGACTAGGGGCAGTTAAAGTAGTCCCGCACCCAAATGTTCCCCTTCCTCCCCTTCCTCCCCTTCCTCTACCACCTCCAATATATCATCCAGAGATTATCCAGGATGCATCCACACAGACTATTCAAGCTATTCACTCTTTGAGTGGTCATTTGGTTTTGCATGCTTCTACAATAGCTCAACCACATTTTGGTTATGTTGGTGAAAGCTCGAGTGTTGCTGCATCATCCTCCTCAGGTCCACATAATTGTGTGCCACATACTTGGACTATGTGCCGCCAGATATGCTTGGGTCCTCTTGTACAGCCCGTTGAGCATCCCTTGGACACTTTTGATTGTGACCTCCATGATGTGGACATTATAAATCAGTCGCAGGGGAGTGGAGCGCACCCTACAGAGTCCTCTCCTGCTAGAGAGGGAGATGCTGGAATAGTGACACAGGTAAGATTTAAGTTGTAATTTCATAACTTGCATTTGTTTTTAAATGAATATTAATAAGAGATAGTATCAAGTACTAATATTTATTTACATGGTCTATTTAATAGTTGATTTCTGAGGAGGAGCTCACACGGGTGACTGATAGCACCCTTAGGGCCATTTCATTTGGCTTGGACACACATGCAGTATATATTTTCACACTCACTCATTTACATTTTATATTATATACTTGTTTGTCATTTGAATTGTCATTAATGAAATTATATAATAACTTATATGTTTATCTTGTTTTCCTCCTGTAGGAAATACCCAATGTGAGTGAGGTGCAACCTTGTCTAGACTATGGAGGCACAAATCTAGATGAGGGGAAGGTAATTAAACTCAAATTGGATTGAATTAATATTTTTAAGATCTTATATTGATTATACATACGTCAACATAGATTGGTAGTTTCATATGTACTTGTCAATTTTATTTACAGGCAATTATGAGCTTTACAGATATGTTGACAAGGGACACACCGCCTAAAGGAGTAGTTATTGGAACACCTCAAAGAGTAGGTGTTGAAACACCTCAAAGAGGAGGTGTCGAAACACCTCAAGGAGATAAATAAAAAGATCAACCTAAAGAGGTACATGTGCTTATTTTATTTTGTGTTTGGTAAATAAGTTCTTATTACCAATAATCATATGCTAACTTGGATCAATTTTATGTTTTTGTTCACATATATAGATTGGCATTTCAAAAGTTGATTTGGTATATTCTAGGACTCCTGACCCTTTGAAGAGACGTATATTTTAGGGAATCAAGATTTCAATTTTAGAGTTCAATTAAAATTCAATGTATATTGATTTTGATGTTAATTATTCGATTTTAAATTATATAGTATAACTAATCTCAATTGTGGTTTGAATTTTTCTTGTGCAGCTACCATCAGAGCCAACGAGTGCTTCAAAGAGGCTCCATTTTGATGATCCACCAGTAGTTTAGGATGAGATAGACATTTTGGCATGTAAATTTTGAATACATATTGAGATGGCATATGCCACATTTTGTAAAACTTTGTTTGAGTTGGCGTTGATGCCATTTTTGTATATGGACATACACTTGATTATTGGATAATTTGATATATAGAAGTTGACAATCCAAATTTAATTTGTTCCTCATGTACATGATTAAACTCTTTGAAAATTTTATCTTGAGCAATGGTTAAATATCAATGTACAATAGCTTAAAACTAAAAGGTTATATTATGTAGTTTATATTTAAATCGCTGATTACATTGCATTACACATCTTTCAAACTCAAATCATCAATTCACATTGCATAACTAACAACTAGATGTTCATAGATGAAAAATTTTCAATTACAATATAGTTCTTACAAAGTCAACCTAAGCAGTTATGCAATTACTTCACTTTGCATAACTAAAAACTATGAGCAGTTGTCAATTGCATTCGTTTGTCATTGAATTCTATAAGATCACATTTCTTTGAAGCTTTTTTTCAAATAGTCCACTGCCTTGTCTATGCTACCACATTTTTCATACATGATAGCGATCACATTAATTTGTAATAAATTAAATCATAGCCTATGGCTATTTAATTTATACTCATTTTATTTAAATGGATGAGTCGAACCTTCCTTGATGTTATTTTGTAATTTATTATTTTCAAGAGAGGCCGACCTCCTTGAAGAGTCACCTTATTTTGTATAAATAAGAGGTGATGTTTGTTCATTTCCTTAATCAAGTTCATTCAACATAATTTGCAATCCAAGAAAATTTTTTCACTTAAGCAGCAACACTTCATCTTGTAGCAGCAGGCCAATTTCAAGGAGAAGCATATTCGATTGTATCTTTGCATCTACGAGAGGTGCTATTATTCATTGTATCAAATTCAGCCATGAGTTGGGTCTGAGTTGTAAGAAAATTTATTGTTGTATTTATCGTCTTATGTGTTTCATTTTTTGAGTGCTTTCAGTTGTATTATCTGATCTCTAAGTTGAAGACGGCTAGAGAAATGGTCATATTGTTGATGACAAAGATTTGACCATGTTGGCTCTTAATGGTCTTCCTTCATCTTAGGAGTCTTACATTCAAGGAATCGACGTGAGATCGAAACTTCCCAAGTTTGATCGGTTGAGGGCTCACTGTATTCAAGGGGAGTCAAGGTTGGTTGTGAGAGGTATTGGACGAAGCCCTACAAATGAAGACATTCATGTTCTTTCCACTCAATCCTCGAAGAAGAAAGGAAAAGGAGGAAAGAAAAGATGCTTCAAGAGGAATGGAGATAAAGGGTCAAATGGTGCTCCTGCATTCAAAAAGAAGTGGGACCTCTATCGTGTTTACTGGGATACGATTTGCTCAAAGTCTATCAACTTGGATTTAACATTGGTAGCTCCGCAAACCTATTCAGAATAGAGTGATCTGAAGAGAACATCCCTAAATCTTGAACTCGTAGGACCCAACGGACTGTTCCAACACATCCGAATGGGTACATTTACACTAGGTATGGTTCTCTCTTGCACCCAAATACGTCGAATCGCTCTGAGTTGCATTGGAGCGGCGTTTTCCCTTAAGAGTCCAAAGTGCTAAAAGGCAGCAAACTTTGATGGACTATTTCTCAAAAATCGTGATTCTTACAAACTCTTCGTTTGAGGATATGGGATCATGTTGAGACCATATACAATAACCTCTCTCGGTTTTTGCTATCTCGAAGGAATTTTCCTATGGTGATGAGTTTTTAGTTGAGGGAAAAGTTGCCAGATGCAAGCAGTGTAAAGTTGCAAAGTGGTGCAACTTTCATTCTTGTACTCGTACGACCCAATGGACTGTTCCAACATGTCTGGATGGGTACGTTTACGCTAGGTATGGTTCTCTCTTGCACCCAGATACGTCGAATCACTTCGAGCTACCTCGGAGCGGCATTTTCCCTTAAGAGTCCAAAGTGCTAAACGGTAGCAAACTTTGACGGACTATTTACTAAAAACCATGATGCTTACAGACTCTTCGTCTGAGGATATGGGATCATGTTGAGAGCACCTACAATAACCTCTCTCGGTTTTTTCTATCTCGAAGGCGTTTTCCCATGGTGATGAGTTTTTAGTCGAGGGAAAAGTTGCCAGATGCAAGCAGTGTAAAGTTGCAAAGTGGTGCAACTTTCATTCTCGAACTCGTACGACCCAATGGACTATTCCAACAATTCGGATGGGTGCATTTATGCTAGTTATGGTTCTCTCTTGCACACAGATACGTTGAATCGCTCTGAGCTGCATCGGAGCAGCATTTTCCCTTAAGAGTCCAAAGTGCTAAAAGGAAGCAAACTTTGACGGACTATTTCTCAGAAACCGTGATGCTTACAGACTCTTTTTTTGAGGATATGAGATCATGTTGAGACCATCTACAATAACCTCTCTCAGTTTTTGCTATCTCGAAGGCGTTTTCCTGTGGTGATGAGTTTTCAGTTGAGGGAAAAGTTGCCAAATGCAAGCAGTGTAAAGTTTCAAAGTGGTGCAACTTTCATTCTCAAACTCGTACGACCCAACGAACTATTCCAACACATCTGGATGGGTACATTTACACTAGGTATGGTTCTCTCTTGCACCTAGATACGTTGAATCGCTCTGAGCTGCATTGGAGCGACGTTTTCCCTTAAGAGTCCAAAGTGCTAAAAGGCATAAAACTTTGACGGATTATTTCTTGGAAACTGTGATGCTTACAGACTCTTCATTTGAGGATATGGGATTGTGTTGAGACCATCTACAATAACCTCTCTCTGTTTTTGCAATCTCGAAGGAATTTTCCCGTGGTGATAAGTTTTCAGTTGAGGGAAAAGTTTTCAAATGCAAGCAGTGTAAAGTTGCAAAGTGGTGCAAATTTCATTCTCAAGCTCATACGACCCAACTGACTATTCCAACACATCTAGCTGGGTTTTTTTGTGCTAGGTATGGTTCACTCTTGCACCCAGATACATCGAATCACTCTGAGCTACATCATAGCGGCGTTTTCCCTTAAGAGTCCAAAATGCTAAAAGGCAGCAAACTTTGACAAACTATTTCTCGGAAACCATGATGCTTACAGACTCTTCATCTGAGTATATAGGATCGTGTTGAGACCATCTACAATAACCTCTCTCAGTTTTTGCTATCTCGAAGGAATTTTCCCGTGGTGATGAGTTTTCAGTTGAGGGAAAAGTTGCCAAATGCAAGCAGTGTAAAGTTGCAAAGTGGTGCAACTTTCATTCTCGAACTCGTACGACCCAATAGACTATTCCAACACATCTGGATGGGTACATTTATGCTAGGTATGGTTCTCTCTTGCACCCAGATATGTCAAATCGCTCTGAACTACATCGGAGCGGTGTTTTCCCTTAAGAGTTCAAAGTGTTAAAAGGCAGCAAACTTTGACGGACTATTTCTCAGAAACCGTGATGCTTACAGACTCTTCGTTTGAGGATATGGGATCATGTTGAGACCATCTACAATAACCTCTTTCAGTTTTTGCTATCTTGAAGGTGTTTTCCCATGGTGATGAGTTTTCAGTTGAGGGAAAAGTTGTCAAATGCAAGCAATGTAAAGTTGCAAAGTGGTGCAACTTTCATTCTCGAACTCGTACGACCCAATGGACTATTCCAACACATCTAGATGGGTACATTTACGCTAGGTATGGTTCTCTCTTGCACCCAAATATGTTGAATTGCTCTGAGCTGCATCAGAGCGACGTTTTCCCTTAAGAGTCCAAAGTGCTAAAAGGCAGCAAATTTTGATAGACTGTTTCTCGGAAATCGTGATGCTTACAAACTCTTCGTCTGAGGATATGGGATCACGTTGAGACCATATACAATAACCTCTCTCGGTTTTTGCTATCTCGAAGGTGTTTTCCCGTGGTGATGAGTTTTCAGTTGAGGGAAAAGTTGCCAGATGCAAGCAGTGTAAACTTGCAAAGTGGTGCAAATTTCATTCTCGAACTCGTACGACCCAACGGACTGTTCCAACATGTCTGGATGGGTACGTTTACGCTAGGTATGGTTCTCTCTTGCACCCAAATATGCCGAATCGCTCTGAGCTGCATTGGAGCGACGTTTTCCCTTGAGAGTCCAAAGTGCTAATGTCAATGAAATGTGGGGGTAGAAATATTTAAGGTTGGATCAAGATTCTGCAAGTCCTAGCTCTTTCCCAATCAACTTGAATCAATTACATGGAAAATGAAATTCACAATGAATTTTTTAATTTTTTGTTTTTCAAAAAGGTGGCAAGCCACTGTAATTTGTTATATATAAATAGGAGATATTACAAAACCTGGTTCAAATGAGCATACCGATAGGAAAGAACCGAGAAGAAAACCTCTAGTTGTAGCTCGATTAAGTAAAATGGTAGACATTTGAACCGTATTTCAAAAAACATCACTGGATATAGATTATGCCTATACATAGTTATGACCTTTTTACATTGTTTCACATTTCAAAATTCATTTTTTATAAAATTTGCCTATTTGAGGCATTCAAGGCACAGTCTTCCACAAGAGTAGTATGTTGTCGTTTTTGAGTGACAAGCACCTGTACAAGCCATCAAGGTAACAGTTAAACTACATACAATAGAAAATATGCTTAGAATAACCAATCGATATTATTGTAATTTGTCACATACCTCTCTGAAAGGATCAGAGTTGCCTATTGTTGCAGCAGGTCCATGAGTAATCGTGCCAAGAATATTGCAAAAATTGTCAAATGATAAATCTATATTGTAACAACAAAAAATATGCTTAGACTAACAAATCCATATTAATCTAAACATACTGGATGATGATGAATTGGTAATACAAACTATAAAAGATGCTTTGAATAACCAATCTATATTAAAGTAATATGTCGCATACCTCTTTGAAAGGATTGGAGTTGGCTACTGTTGCAGTAGGTCCATGATCAATCGTGCCAAGAATATCGCAAAAATTTTCAAATGATATATCTATATTGTCACAACAAAAAAGAGGCTTAAGCATTGTACTTTCCATTCTTGAATATGTTATTCAAGTGTGCCTGAAGGTTCATCTCTTTGCTTAAGAGTATCCAATATTGCTTCATGATCAACATTACTAAGTGTCCATAGTTGTTTTGTCTTTGGTTTGGCATGATGCTTCAAAAACTTAACATTTGTTGCTATAACAAGGTGTGAATACATGAGAATGGTTTTGTGTTTCTCGTAGTCTTCAAATGCAAGTATGCCATTCTTTCTAATCATGTATGTTCGCAACCAAGTTCCTGCAACCACAATTGAACCTGTAGGATACACGAACCCATCATCATCTTCCATCGATTGTGTTAGCTTGTGCTTTACCCGCACACATCGAGCCAACCAATATTTTGATCTCTCTTCATTCCCCTGCGATGCAACAACTGCAAAAACATGTCCTAGATGTAGTAGATCTGAAAGCCGGTCATAATCAATTGAACTTTCCATTGTGTAATTTGTCATGGATATAGTTTGAGATAAAGGAGTTAGATACTGTGGAACCCATGTATCCACCCAATCACTTGACTCGCATTGATCCCACTCGCACTGAATACAACTCTGACAAAAACAAGCCAACTGTCGTGTCCAAATGGTCCATGTGCTTGCATATGAGCTTTGAAACGAATGCATATTTGAAGAATCTTTGATTGTATGACAATCCAATCTGCCTCCCATTGTACCCTCCTCAACCAACCAAAAGAATATCTGCACTATTGAATCAAGTGTCCCTCCCTGTGACAATGCTGAACTACACCAATCAACAATAGAACATGCATCACTAAATTTTTCTCCTGAAATCTTCAATTGCTCCTTAACTAGAGCTCTTTTTAAACATGCACCTGCTCCATCATGCTCCCCTTTCCCATGCCTAGCTTCAAAAAAAATCCAAATATTAGGTACACCCCTCTCTACATGCATTCTACTCAACCAATAAAACATACAAGCATTCTTGAATTGACCTGTACAGTTATTTGACCAAATGAGATGTCGGCCCAGTGCTATATCATGCTGTTGCAAGAACTCAAAAAAAATCTTGAAACAATGTTGGACATACTCAGATGAGTGAGATCTATCATCACTCATATAAAAATGATACTCTTTGATTATCTTTCGATCCTCCTCTGTACTATCAGGTGCATGTCTAAACATTATGTGGACAAAAATAGCAATCTAAATGGAATTGTAATACTGAGACTGTACCTCATTTTGTGGTTGCAATGTGTAGTTTTCAGCAAAATCAACCACTAATATAATAGTTCCAATCGGAAAAGAGACCTTACATATCTTGAATTGTTGATCCAACCACTGAGACCTATGACTATGCCTTGCATATTTGTAGAAAAGATTGTCCTTAAAATCTGAAATAAAATCAGCAACACTGCATTCTTTTGTAACCAACTCGCATCTAGAACCTTCACCTCCACTCTGCAAAGTATATTTTACTATCTCATATCTCTTTTTCTCAACAAGATTCTTTCCAAATTCATGTTCCGAACCCTCATGAAAACGTTGAACAAACTTTGACAAGCCACCACATTGTGAGCACTTCACATTTAAACAATCATTTCTATAGAAAAAGGAACCATCATCCCTAGAACATAAAATTAGATCTAGCAAGTCCCTTGATGATTTTGGAAGATGCATTGCACCACACTCCTGTAACATTTCATTAGTATGAAAAGTAGAACGGATATAGCATAATAGTTCATGGTACATTGAAAACTCCACATGGTATTTGCAACAACAAGTATTACGAATCTTAAGAGGCACACAATAAAATGGCTTCAAACCTTCAAAAGTCCTTTGTGAGATTTCCATATTTGGATGTGTTTGATTAAATTTGTTGAACAAGATTGTTTGGCTTGATTCCAAGAAATGTTTAGGATGCAGTGTATAGTCTCGACTGCCAATTCTTAACTTTAAAACATCCTTTGCATTGGGTGATACTCTAGAGTTATCATGTCAAAATTGCTGAATTACCTGCTTTACATTATTGGTTAGCTTCTTATCAACACGTGTAAGCCTTCTGGCAAAAGCCCATGTATCATTTTGAAGAGGATCATCTATTCTTTCTCTTCTTGAAAGTGCTCTATCCAAAGTTTTATGATTTAAGTCAAAATCAATACAAGTTTGTCTCATAAAGCAAGCCTTTTTCAATTGATGGCTTACTAGGGCGGTGGTAATGACTCTCCGAGCAACTCTCTTATCTTTTTCCTTGTTATTTTTTCCAATAGACTTGAGAGCATTAAAAATATTTTTGACAATAATAGAATTTTTTTTGGTCCTCTTGTTCAGACAAATCTTCAATTTGGCTAGCAACGGTCTCATCTTTTGCATCTTTAGCAATTGTACAAAAAGTTGGCATTACTCGGTCAATGTCTTATCGCTAAAATATTGGTTGAAAAGTATTCTATCCCACAATCGAATAGTTTGTGTTGACCTCTTGCCTTCAGAATTGTTTATAATGTTATCATCAATTTCAACTAACCATTTAGGGGTCCTTGAAGGTCTTGAATTTGGAATACCTCTTTCTTCCACACAAGGTTCTTCATTTCTCGTGTAATCTAGTGAAACATAATTTACACTTGCTTCAATATTATGTTCAACATCTTCATTTCCAACATTTTCACCTTGAACATTTTCAATATCAATTTGAACAATTTCATTCCCAATTTCAATATCATGTTCAACATCTTCAATTCCAACATTTTCATTATCAATTTCAATATTTTCATTCCCAATTTCAATATCATGTTCAACATCTTCAATTCCAACATTTTCATTATCAATTTCAAAATTTTCATTCCCAATTTCAATATCATGTTCAACATCTTCAATTCCAACATTTTCACCTTGAAAATTTTCAATATCAATTTGAACATTTTCATTCCCAATTTCAATATCATGTTCTACATTTTCACCTTGAACATATTCAATTTCCTCTTCACTTGAAAGACCATAGGGCTCAGGTTCACCAATATTTAACATACCTTGTCTTTTCTTTCTATGACCTTCTCTATCTCTTTGTCTATATCCTTCAATTTGTTCTTTTGTCAGCTTTCTCTTACGCTTTTGCTTCCGACGACTGCTGCTCCCCATTATACCAAATAAAAGATGCTAAAAAATCATTATGTATGACAAATTTGAGTACAAGAATCTCCAAAAAGTTTATCTTTGTCTCTTCCTGTCTGAAACTGCACGTTTGTCGCCTGCAAAGTGCTGCAAACAGAATGCAGGGTCTGTTGGAATGCACAAAAAAGGCCCACAAATCGGATATCTGATTTGTAAAACATGTTCTGCAATGGTAAGATTTCACCTCTGCACAATGGAGTTTCACAAATCAGATATCCGATTTGTACACACATAGACCAAAGGGAGAGGGAGAGTGGGAGAGGGAGAGAGGGAGGGGGAGAGGGAGAGGGAGAGGGGGAGAGGGAGAGGGAGAGGGAGAGAGAGTGGGAGGGAGGCCGGGGGAGGGAGGGAGACCTTCCATTCCATTCCTTCCATTCCTTCCATTCCTTCCATTCCTTCCTTCCTTCCATTCCTTCCATTCCTTCCATTCCTTCCTTCCTTCCTTCCTTCCATTCCATTCCTTCCATTCCTTCCTTCCTTCCTTCCATTCCTTCCTTAGGGGAGATGGGGGGAGGGAGGGAGGTGGGAGGGAGATATTTTAAGAAGGTTGAGGGGATGGAGGTCCGAGGATGGAGGGAGGGGAGGGAGGGAGGGAGGGAGATAGAGAGGGAGGGGGTGGGAGGGAGGTGGGAGGTGGGAGGGAGGTGGGGGGAGGGGAGGGAGGGAGGAGGGAGGAGAGTGGGAGGGAGGAGAGAGTTTAAGGAGGTTGAGGGAGGGAGAGAGGGAGGAGAGAGAGAGAGAGAGAGAGAGAGGAGTGATAGAGAGAGATACTTGAGAGAGATAGAGGTGGAGAGAGCGAGAGGGAAAGAGATAATATTTAAATATTTTATAAATTGGTAATATATATATATTTAAATAATTATGGATTAACTAAAATATTTAAATATTTATAGATTAATTAAAATATTTAAATATTATACATTTAATAATATATTATATATTAAATACATAATTGTATATTAAATATATTACATTATAAACTTGATTGGATATTATATATCTTAAATTATAAACTTAATTGGATTTTTAAATAATATATTAAAGATTGTATAAATTGTTTTAAAACTGATCTAAAAGATATCATATATTGAATTCAAATCCGATATCCGATATTCTGACACAAAATTTAATGCCTTGGTATTAGGCTTGGTATTAGGCTTGGGATTTGGTTTGGACCTACCAATCCTAAAAGTCAACACATAAAACGTGTTTAACAACTTACCTTGTTTTTCCAGACTTCGCCCATGTGGCTAACGACTTTTATTTTACCTAAAATTGATAAAATGAAAAGGGTTTGTAAAGGAGCTTCTCAGCTTTCAACCAATATAAATTATATTTTCCTTAGAATCTAATAAATAATTATTATTTATTTTTTATTAGAATTACGACTAAAGTCCTGATTGATAGTCTAATAGAAAAACATCTATAGCTTTCAAACGGTATCACATTTTTTGAATCCAAAACATGCGTCACATTCTATGCTTCACATATTATAGGATTTAAAAAAAAAAAAATGAATTCCATTAAGTTTTGACCAAGTTAAGGTGGTCAAACATACGAGTTTTTATATTTCTAAAAAGTTGTAATAAAAAATTCATAATTAATTATTTATTTGAAAAAAAATTACAAAAAAATATGCATCACATCCGGACATGAGTCCTCTACTTATATATAAAATTTTATAAAAAAATATTATGATTTTATTATGGTTAGGGTAGTCAGACAGACACCTACTTTTTATTTTTTACCTGAAATTTTAGTACTACTGCATTGAAATTTCAAATTTTCACCAAATCGATTTTCTTTTTACAAAAATTAACCTAGTAGTTTAGAAACTACATTCAATTCTCCATAGATTCTATTCTTACATATTTTTGAAATAATATAGATAACTTATTCAAATTTTTATGTCAAGTTGCCCAACTCTGATTTTCTGAATTTTCATTGCCACTTAAGGACCTATTTTTTCCATGATGATCCTGCACATACCCATAACTTAAACTTAAACAATAGTAGTAATGATGATATTTCTATCTTTTCAAAGCACAGCATAGAAATACCAGGTATGATCTATAATAACAAAAAGCAAAAGGAAAAGGGAAGGCTCACGAAGGCACAAAGTCGTTCCATAACCTTTTCAATGTTGAATCCTGTAGAAGTATCGTTTGTTGTATTAGAAACACAAAGTCTTCTTAGATACAGAAATTCCTCAAACCGCATGAATAATTAGTGTATCGTATCAAAATTTATACCAAGAAGATTTTATCTTCTAGATATTCTTTATTAGTTGCTCTCTCATTAACTCGTAGAGATCAAAATCCTTCATGTCCAACATCATTTGATGTGTGATGTGTATTGTGGTTTTTGTAGCCGAGTCTTCTCTATTTGCATAATATATATTTTAGGCGATACCAATAGTGGCATATCATACTATTGGGTTTGTGATTGCCTAGAGACTTAAGCTTATTTCATCTGGTGTAGGTCTAATCATCTCTTTCATCTTATCATTCTTCACCCCTTTCTTGGCTAGAATTTCCCCTACCATGTACTTAGTCTAGTTATGGCATGAATTGTCTCCTATGTAATCATGTTGGAAAAAAATAGTGTAATCAACTCTTCAAGAGATTACGCCATCTAGACTTCAGCCACAGCTATCTGAGATATAATCTCTCCTCTCATAAAGGGGAGGCACCCTTCTTACTGCTAATTAGAAGCTATAGTAAACTTAAAGGAATACTTACAAAATGTACACCATACTCATGAAATGGGGGGGGTGTGTTACATTCATACTTCTCTCTTTTTTCAGAGAAGATGTTTACAATGCTTCACGATGAAAAGCTTTAGATCTAATAACTTAAACTTAAACAACAGTAGTAATGTCGATATTTCTATCTTTTCAAAGCATAGCGTAGAAATACCAGGTATGATCTATAATAACAAAAAGCAAAAGGAAAAGGGAAGGCTCACGAAGGCACAAAGTCGTTCCATAGTCTTTTCAATGTTGAATCCTATAGAAGTATCGTTTGTTGTATTAGAAACACAAATTCTTCTTAGATACAGCAATTCCTCGAACCACATGAATGATTACAAGCTCAAATTCTTGTAGATCCTTCAACAAAAACCTTCAAACATAAACAAATTCAACACAAAGTTTACATAAACCACTTGAAGCCATTTCAATCTCATACACTAGTCACCACTGATATAATCAACACAAAAGACAATCAATTCAAACACAAAGTCTGGAATGCAATCCTCTTCATTATTGATTAGATCTAAATTCACAATATTGAACACAAAGTCTCAATGCTTGTTTCAAAGGAGCAGCACTTCATTGCAAAATATCAAAAGGTCCAAATTACAATAGAAATCTCTCATATATATGGAAAAGAGAGATGACTAAATTTAGGGAAATAGGGGAGAAAAAATAGGAAACCCTAATCTAACTAGGTGTAATTTATTTCGATGTAATTGCACTCATATTTTTAGTGCAATTACATTTTACAAAAAGACATTTTTAGGATGTCGCAAATTATTTACAAAATGCATATTGAAAGGTATCAAAACATTCAACACCGGGAGATCAGGAATCTTCATGCTTTGTTGCTTGGGCGCGAAATTCTTCATATTTTTTTCTGGTCTCCTGCATGAATGTATCATCCGGACCAACGGTATAATCCACAATGGTGTGAATTATCGTGACTGATCTCTTGGTGGATGAAAGAACCTTCTTGCATTTGTCAAGATGTGTTTTAAGGCTATCAAGGTTGAGTCTGATATCACATAGGTCATCTATGGAGGTATCTGAAAAGTCTACACTCTCTATCTGACCCATGATGACTTCTTTGAAGATCTGTGATAGTTCTACAGCTAGAAGGAAGATACGGTCTTCTTCGAGAAGCCTACCTGGCAACTCTTTCATCCTTCTTTCAAGAATGATTTGATGTTCTTCCACATCTTCCTGAACCTGGTGGAGATCTTCTACAAGGGATTTAATTAGTTGAATATGATGCTTCAAAGATTCCCTTACATCAAAATATTTTTCTTTGTCGAGGATAACCCCGGCTTCCACCAGTTTATTGAGCTTTGCCTGTTTCATTTGTATCCAAAATGACAAGCATTTCTTCATCTCTTTAAGCTCTTAAGAAAGAACAACCTTTTCTTTATCCAGCTCTGATTTGATCTGAGCTACTTGGGTAGCTTTCTCATTAATGGCAATTATGATTTGAGAACCATGTTCTACAACTTTATTGATGAAGTCATACAACACTTTCCCTTTGGAGAGAAACCTTTCAGCCTTTCTGATAGCTAGGTCCTTAAGATTTACCATTGCCAATGGTTGTGAATTACTTGTAGATCCTGCAAGCTTTTTAACAATAGCGGCATAATGCTCTGCCCTTTGTTTATATAGATCGCGAGCTTGCTCCACTTTGTCCAGTCTATCTGCGAAGATATTCAAAGTTACCTACACATCTGCCTTGGCACTCTCACTAGTAACTTTGCCAAGCTGGACTTTGGTTACTATGTAATCCTCCATATTAACATCCCCTTCCTCATGAGGTGGAACACCAATCTCTTCCAACTTCTGACCTGCTTTGTCAACCTGAATTCGTGAGTACACTTTTGCTTTCTTTTTACCCTTGGTGTTTGGGAGAGGTATTTCTTCAAGATCAAGCTCTTCAAGAGAAATCATCTATTTCTTACATTTTGATATTTGAGATACTAGCCACAGGGTAAGATAAGAGACAAATGATTTTTGGTTGACTATCAATTCTTTTGTTACTGCCACTTCTGATGGAAGAACGGGTATGGAAACAATTGGTGAGGTATCTGTCATCACTGTTTCAGAAACCTACACATTGACCTGATTCTGCAGAGAGTCACTCATGAACTTGTTGAATTTGGCCTCTGAATTGAGGTCATAAAATGGTGAAGACAAGCTAGGAATGGATGATGGTGATCCTAAAGGAACATCAATTGTTTGAATACTCGTTACTAGCGGAGCACCCAGCGAAATTGATGATACTGGGGGTAGTGCAATGCTTACTATGGGTATGGCAGATGTAGAAAGAGGTAGCGGAGGAATGTCAATAACAGGAAATGTGAGAGGAACGCTCAAAATTAAAGGTGATGATGATTCGAGAAAATCTTCAACTACATGCTCGGGTGGAGACATAGCTTTTTCTTCATCAAGCCTGAGTTCCTATTGATCATTTTCCTAATCCTCTTTCTCTTTCTCACTTTCTTGATCACTTTCAGACTCGTGTTCATCTTCTGAATGTTCTTCTTCATTGGAGTCTGTTACCTTTGAATCTTCTTCTTCAGTGGATTGATCACTTCTACTTTCTTTAGAATCTATCTCTTCGGAAATAGGCTTCTTTCCTTTTGAGTGAGATGGTTCAGATTCTATAGTCCCTTCCTCATGAATGGTTTGAACATTCGTCTTGCCAATGGTGAATTTGATTTTAAGGCCCTTTCTTGAGGAACTAGGAATAACCGCAGATTTATCTTTGATGCGGGGTTCTTGTTGTAGATTTACCTATGTTCCAGATTCTTCTCCTTCTGATTCTTTTCTGAAATCTTTCATCTAAAAACCATACTTATGTAACCACTCAGCAGTGTTAGCCAAAATTCAAGGTAACCTTTCTCTGATAAAAATGCTTTCCTTCTTTGATCATTGAATTGCAGGCAAAGGCCACTTAAAGATTTGTTGTTCATCATAAGCAACGTTCAGGATGTCACCTGGATCTGTAAAATCCTCTGGTAGGCCAGCAACACCAAGATCTATGATCTATTGAATAGTCAACCTACACCAATCCATCTTTCGAATAGCTTCTTCATCTCTGCAATCAGCCCAAATGTCTTCAAAGTGATTTCCATGTTTGTGCCCTTTTTTCAGTTTCTTTCTGACATCTCGGTAATCAAAATCAAGTCTATATTTTTAGTTCCTAATCGTCATGATCTGCATTTCAGCATAGACTAATTTTGCCTTTTGCACACTTTTGATGGTTTATCTACTGATTGTCATTGGAAACTTAAAACCAGGTTTATGAATCCTTCGACGCTCTTTGTGAACTGAGATCAATTGTCTACATAACTCCATTAGAATCCACTTATCTGAAGGTTATATGGGCAACATGTAAGGGCAGGTAGTATAAAATCCTACCCTTATGTAGGTAAAAGTCGGGAATTGAAGATATATGCAACTGACCTTACTTACCACTTTGTAAGCCTCATCTGATAATCTCTTTCTTTTGAGAGGGATTAAAATTGAAAAGCAAAGGTGCAAAGAAAGCGTCATTGACTCTCCTAAAATGATGGTAGCTTTCCTTCAATTCTAGCTAGTAAAAGTAGTCATAGACTGGTGTAGAAATTCGATTCCCTTTTGTGGATAGGCCTGGGAACTGTCTCATCATGGCTATAGCGTACACCAAATATGAAGTCATGTAGAACTCCAAGGTGGTTGGTACATTAATTACCTACTCATGCATTGCATCACTGAGTTGTTTGCCCCAATCAATGTGAACCTTTTGCCTTCTTATGATTCGAATGTATTCATATATCCAATCATGAAAATGGGAAGTTCCTGGCAATCCTTTCACCCTGCTCAAGAGTATGATCATGTATTTGACATGTTCTTTGAAGTCAGCTCGGGGAAGCCCTTTCAGCTATCTGGAAATAGTACGTCGAGGTTCCTTCAACCATTGGCTATTGATCAGATACTTAGCCTTATTTGGATTTGAGTCATAAACCTCTTGTGCCGATTGAACTGAGATGTCAACATACTTCTCCATTTGTGGGATTTTGAAGACTATGTCAAAGAAGTCTAGATCTAGTCTCAAAACCTCATGTCCGAAAGAATTAATGACACTTCTTCTCTCCCGAATATAGTGAGATGCAACCTAGAGAACAAACTCTGTGTGATGTGCAGCAGTTGGGAATGAAGAAACCAACTGAAGATTATTGTGCACGATAGCTCTCAAAGAGTCTTCAAGAGGATTTTGTTCAATTCTCCTGACAAAGTCAAGGAGATCCTAATGGCCAACTTTTATGTCTTTGATTTCTTCAACCTTTGAAACCACTACCATTGGCAGGTAAACACCTTGGTACTTGTATTTCATCTTGCCTTCAGCTTTTGAAGACGAAGGAGGTTTCTTAGCTGTCATTTGAGTTCAGTCACTGCTCTACAAATAAGAGTCAACAACTTGTTAGTCAAAAAGGCCACATTGGGATGCACGAAGAGAGGAGGAAGTTGAGCAAGCATGGTGCAAGTAATGGGGTACACAAAACGATGCTAGGAACGATCGAGAAGTGATTCAGAGTGAAACTAGCAAGTTCAAGAATGATTTTGACTAAGTTTAGGAAATGGTGCAGAGGGCCCAAAAAAGTGTGCTCTTGCCTTAGTCATTATTTTGGTTTTAGAAAAGAAGTGCAGAGGCGCTGAAAATCAGTGCCCTTGTACTTTTTGAAAAATTGTTTTTGGTGCAATGGCGCTGATTTTCAGTGCCTCTGCACTTGGACCTAGAAATTATCATGGAGGCGAAATGGGGTGGTTTCTCCTTTGTTTCTTTTTGGGAGAGAAAAGCTCATGGGAGAAGCGTCGAATTTTTAGGTCTTTTCTTGTTAGGTCAATGTTACTATTGAGAGCGGAGCGCAAGAGGCATGAAGAGGAGAAAGAGGTGGGTCATTCACATTTTACCAATAACCATTGTAAGCCAGAAAAAAAGTAGAAGGAAGAATGCTTTTAGCTTGGAGAGGAAACACGAAAGCTTGAGAGGAGAAAATGTGAATGACAGAGCAAGGAAAAGGCATGAAAGACAAAGCGTGTTTTCACATGAGGAGAAAGCGTTCAAAACAAAAAATGAAAACCTAGAATGCTTGATAGCAAAACGGGAAAGAGAAAACACGAATGACAGATTATGGGAGATAAAAACATACCTGAAATGTGGTGCTTGAAAGATTCGAAACAAACTTAAAAGAAAACCCTGTGGTAGTAAAAACGTGTTTGGAGAGAGCTTGGTTGCCCAGCAACAAATAAAAAATGAAGAAAGAATAGCTAACCTCACTCTTAAGCGGCTTACAAAATGAAAATGGTGAACTAAGAGTCGACCACCAATCAAGGCGCATAAAATGGCATAAATTGGGAAAAGTGTAAATGAAGCCAAAAAGTGCGCTATCCATAAAAATGACTAAGTATAAAACTTCTGGTGTAAGGGTGCCCTTTTTTAGCACCTTTACACCAAAATTAATTTTCTCTTAAGTGCAAGGGCATTGAAAAAGTGCGCCTTTGCACTTTTGAGATAGTCAAATTTCACAAAGAGTTAAGGCGCCCTTTTTCCAAAGCTTTGCACTTTCAGCAATTTTTCACTTAAAACACAAAATGAATGCTCGCGAAGATACTTGTTTTGAAGGTATTGGCGAGGTGGACATGGGGAGATTCTTAGATTGACTATCTGAGACTTGGGAACACATTTCGAGGTGGTTTAAAAAATTGCCTTGTTTGGCATGCTTGAACATCACGAACCTAGGAAACAGACATGTTTCGTAGGGGGGTTATTCGTGGAACGAGCGCTGCTAGTTTTCATGATAATAAATCCAATAGGGTTTTTCCAAGTAAATGAACTCATCATGTACCCTACTCAAGATTAACCTAACCTAGTCATGTTCATCACAAAATTTTGGGCAGTACTTCCATACATCCAAATACTTTCACCCCACCTCATAGTATTGTGATTGATATATGCTCTGATCTGGGGTTAGTAGTGTTTGTCAAAGCTCTTCAAACTTTGTGTGTTTGATTTCAATTATAGGCATGTGGATGTAATTCCTCACATATTTTGTATATACCACATTTATTGAAATTCTTGATGATTCCATATTTTTTTCCACCAAGTCATCACCTTGAATGGGTACTTCTTATATTTTGGGCAAGGCATCATAGAAATATTTATGAGGGTTGGTGTTTTCATCTCTTAGCTTTGAGTTTGAAAGTAAGAAAGCTCAATTTTCTTATTTCAATGGAGTGTTTGAGTGCAAAGTGATCACTTGTAAATTCTTAAGATTTGAGGTGTGATTAAGTGAGCATCCAGATGAATCAAGAGGAAAAACCTTGAGGGCGTACATTTTTTTATGAGATATACATGATGATATAGTAGATTATCAGTTTGATACTTCTTAATATAGGTTTAAAATTTTTTTTAGAGTTTGGACTTTGATGTTGACTGGTACACAAGTTGTCTTCTAGTTTGACGACATGGATTGACATGTGTGGAGACTAGGAGTCTCATGTTGGTGAGGGTTGAGCATAGGTACAACAATGGTGATGATTATGGTGTCATGGATATGTAGGTGCTTTTGAGAATTGACATAATAGGTAGATGCACAAAGTTGAGTCCATGAAATGTGGAAGTTTTTTCCTTAGCCAAAATCTCGAAATTGGGTTCAACAAAATGAGATCTCATTTTAGGTTCAGCGTCCCGAGCCTAAAACTAAAATGAGATCCCTTTTTCTTTAAATCAGGATTCCATTTTTTAAAAATCGAGAGCTCGTTTTTCAAAATGGGATCTTGTTTTGAAAACTTTCCATTTTTGGCAACTTTTCAAAATAGGATCTCGTTTTGAAAACTTTCCATTTTTAGCAACTTTTCAAAATGGGATCCCATTTTGAAAACTTTCCATTTTTGGCAACTTTTCAAAACAGGATCCCATTTTGAAAAGAATAAAAAAAAATTATGAAATGAGATCCCATTTTAGAACAGGATCCCGTTTTTTAAAATATAAATTTTTGGTCGGGTTTGTGCTTTGTTTTTTGGTTTGGGAAAAGGCTTGGGGACCCAGATCTCAACTTTGGACCTGGTTTGACCTGCAACTTGAAGGTCATGTCAATGTCACAAGAAAATAGTGACTTTGGACATATGTCTGAAGACCTTTTCTACATAATGTTTTGGCGAAATTAAAACCCATTATAGGTGTAGATTCCAAATATGTAATTTTTTTGCAATTGTATTATTTTTTCTATTTTTCAATTAATTTATGATGAAATTGGTCCTTAAACTTGAAATATCAAGCTTTTTTAGTATTTTAATAACTTTTTATTAAAACATTTTTTTGTAAAACGAATTGCACGAAAACGTACTTCAAAATTTATTTTCATTTTGAAAATAAATAAAAATGATAAGTTTAGGTCATCTTATGCATGACATACATGACGATTTTTCAAAATAACAAATATGGCCGATAAAAAATTAACAAAAAAAATATTGAATAAAAAATTACAAAAAATATTGAAAACATGCTTTAGTGAGTTATAAATCTTTTCCCAAAAATATTTAGAAAAATACAATTATTTAGGTAAAAATATGGATGATGTACACATGCATGGTATGGTAAAAAAGTGACTTTTAAATAGTGGTTTTTAGAAACTCCTATTGAAATTCAATTTGTATCATCTGGGTATTGAAATAAATTACATACTTAGAAACTAGACTATGAGTACTACATTTTATGATTAGTGACATTTTTTAAGATTCCATCTCTAAGTGCTTCAAATTTTAAGGTCAAATGTGAAAAATTCTGAAAATCAAGGAAAACACTTCCACTTGGCCTCAACTTCTTGCACACACCCTAACATGGGCCAAAAAGTGGACTCAACTTCTTGCACACACCCTAACATGATCATGTATGTGGTTGATTAGTGGTGATGTGGTTTAGGATTAGGAGGTTGTTCTTATCTCCCAGATACATTTTAGGTTCCTTGACTACGATTACACATTTGTGGACTTGTTTGGAAAATCTTATCTATGTTTGATTTTGTGCTTGAGTCTTGAATTCTACATGATTATCTTCTTTTATCTCAAATTGTAGATTACCAATGTGATGATGATTTTGAATGTTTTAGTGTTTGAGATCTATGAGTTATGTGGTTGTGTGGGATGATCACCCATTTTATTGTAGTGGGATCACTAGGATGTGGACTATTTATATCCGTGAAATTGATTTAGTTTTGATGTAGACTTTTTTATTTGGCCTTGTCTATGGTAATTTCTGAATTGGTATGTTGGTTTGAGATGAGAGGATGGATGATTAGAGTGCCAAGATAGTTAGTTTTTGTGACTTGTAGCATGTGGTTTTATCACAATTTCATGGATAATTGGATACACAATTTTATGATTGATATTTTGATAGTGATGGTTTGATGGTGTAGGATTGGTTCTTGATGTTTTTATGGTGGTTGTATCTTCTTGTCTTGGATATTTTGGTTCTACTTGTTCTTTGGAGCTGTTGGGATTGCAATTGAGTATGTATGTACCATGGGTTATTTTCATTTATTAAATGGTTGTCATGATGCCATGTGTATCTTAGTATCATGGTTTAGTGGAAGTTTTTGGCAATGATATATATTCATCATTGGTGATGGATGATCTTCTTCAATGTTTTTTGATGTCTTGGAGGAGCTCTTGAACCCTCTTGTTATAGTGAGAATTCTTTCACATTTATAGGTTCAATTTTAGGAGATTGTCATAATCATATGATTGGAGATGTTCATCCTTGTTTTGGAGTATGTTTGGTATTGTGTCTTGGTTTACTATAGATAATAGTTTGAGTAAACTAACATGATAGAATTTCTTTTGAGACTAGGATGTGTGCATTGGTGTATATGATCTCCTAGGAGATTTTAGATCTTGATGTCATGATTGGGTTCTTGATTCTACAGCTAGAGCTTTGACAGTGATCTAGATAGGTTATCTTGGTATTGAGTATATTGGTCATGTGCTTGCGATCTTCATGAGATTGTTGTGTTTCATTTGGAGATTAGCATGGATTGATCGATTTTAGGTTCTCATGGATACTTAGAGACTTGGGTGAGGCTAGATTTCTCTTGTGATTAGAAACATTTTGTTAAGATGATTATTATTCAAAGGTTTAAGAAATAAGAGTGATGAGCCTTCACTTGGATATGGGAGTGAGTTCATGGTGAACCTATAGATGAAATTATTCTTAGAGTAAATCATGATGACTCAGTTATCTTGGATGAGCATTCTAATTCTCCATGCTTGGCGTCCTTAGTAGTTTATCTTCTAATAGGTATTGACCATCCTATTTTTAGATGCATTATGTTTTATTATTTTTCTTCTCATGGATATGGATATTGAGCTATGGATAGTTAGTTTTAGAGGATTCATTTGAGGGGTGTTTAGAATGGTTATCTCCTTGTGCTTATGAGTTTATTTATGTTATCATCCATTGATGAGGAGTTTTATGAGATGTTTATTGGGTTGATTTCATAGTTTTGGGAATGGACATTTTGAGTTTGATCTTACTTGGTTAGAGATATTAACATCCAAATTGATATTACATGATACATATGTTTCATTTTATATATGAGATTGAATAGTTGGGTTTTGTTGAGGATTTTCATTTGGGGTTGTTATTACTTGACATAACATAGAAGGTTGAGGTGTTGGTAGAAGGACACAGTTACATGATATGATTTATAGGTTTTATCTCTTTTATTTATGGCTACTTCCTAAAGGTTCATATTCATATAGTTTGGGAGAGTTATGGTGACATGTTGTGAGATAGTATGTAGTTATTTGTGTTGCATGTGTGGATCTTTGTGATTGTTCTTATTACTATATGGTTTGATTATTTATCACACCTTGGTTTGAGTGTTGATTGGTAGATTTGTTATGCCATGATCTATTTTTAGATTTTACATTACCTATGTAGTGGGAGTTATTGGATGTGTATGTGAAGGTAGAGGTAACAAACATCAACACCCAAGGACACGTCAAAGTCCTGCAGCAAGTAAAGAAACAATGGGACATTGCACTCATGCAATTAAAAGTCATCTACAAACATATTCTTCCTGAAAATTGAACATGTCTTGAGGACAAGACATCATTTTAAAAGGGGGTGATGTTAGCAGGTATAGGGTAGCACCAAAATCTACTACATAGGACTTGTGTAACCTAAGGAAAACATATGATACTAAGTAAGAGGTTCCTCATAAGGGTCACATCTCTCTAAGAGGCAATGTATAAATGTATGTATGTAATAGATGTAAGAAATATGAGAAGATACAAGAATGATAATCTAGAGAAGAGACTAAGACCTACCATTGTAACTTTTATATAATAATTTTTATAAATGGAGATATAAGGGTTGACCAATTTATGCGTTATGAATGAATGCGATTTTTACTTAAGCTAAATATGGAATGCATTTAGATATATTTTTCCCTTCTACAATTACTCTTTCCTCTCACAATATCCTCTAGGGTATAAAAAAATGGATAAGGGATATTAGGGTATAGATTTTTGGACGATAATTCCTCTTTTCCTCTTGCCAACACACATGCCAATAGGTTTTATACTTTGGTATCTCTCTTTCTACATGATTAAAGAGAAAAATACTACCACAATTTTATCTCTAATTCACTAAAATATGAAGGCCAACAACATTACACACAATAAATTTATTTACATAGAGATGAAAGGGTGATAAAATTGCATTCAATGCCTCTATTTAAAAATAGATGAAAGTTTGAAAGAATTCATTCAATACCTTTGTTTACATAGTGATGAAAACCGGTCATAATACAAGTAATACCTTTGTTTACATAGAGATGCAAGGTCAATAACATTACATTATAGGAGTCTAATTTTTGACAATATTAAAGATTTTAACCAACCCAATATAAACACATGGCCAAATATCTATCAGAGAGATAATGGTGTGAACTACAACCTTACAGTCCAACTATATAAAACCCCAAAATCATTTAATACCCAAGAATTCAATAACCATAACCAAGAACTACAAAGAGGAAACCAAGTTTCTTTTCTTTTTATATCAAGTGCTCAATACATGATGCTCTACTAAACTCTTTGAAGAAAGTATTTTATATGCATACTTGTTTGCCCAAGAAAAAATACTATTATTCCCTTTTCAATCAAGCTAGGTCCTATATTTGTTTATTAATTCCCTTGTTCCTCTTCCCTTTTTGGTTTCTGCCTCTGTATTTCCCTCTCTTTTCCTCCATTTCTTCCTCATTTTTTTGCATGTTCTCCCCATTTCTTCCATCCTCCACTCTTCTCTCTTCATGTTCTCTATTCATTACTTTCCCACTCCCTATGACAAGTATCACATCCTCTCCACTTTAACTTCCACATTAATTCCATCACAATTCCCACATTACTCCTTGGTACTAGCTATTAATTTCCACCAACATAGCTATCACTCGAACTTCAAGAGAAAATTAATTCAAATTTTATTCAAGAAAAGATTAATGCATACACATTTGTGTGTGTTAGATTTCTCTAATATATCTATTCATAGCTAGATTCATCGTGGTTATAACATGATTCAAATAATATTGTGATAAGATGAAAACTATCAATGCAAAGTGTATGTGTATGATCTTGTCTTCCTTACAACCATGGATTTCCCCTTGGATCTACCACCCTCTCTCTAGTGATACTCTCCCCCTCATCCTTGGAGGGAAAAATTATTCTCCTATGTCCACCTCATTAACCCAAAAAGGTAGTTAGTCCAATATCACAATAAATGTAAACATATTAATAATATTTCATTTTGAAATGTAAAACATGAAATATTATTTTCATTTTCGCATTTCCCTTTAAAAATATTTATTGCATTACTTCATATAACATATCTTTCTACTATTAAATAAAAATATATAACATATCTTTCTATCATTCAATTTTTTAAGATCATAATTTAAAAGCATATAAAAATTTAGCATAGTCTAATGACAGTGCAAAATGGGATGTAACATAATGAATCTATAGTATGGAATGCCAAAGGTAATGAAAAACATAAATAGGTCTTTCAAGAATAGTGTTATGCAGATTAAAGACTATAGAGATAAGGTGAAAATATGACTATTGTTTATGTTCCTATGATGATTGCCAAAGTGGATGCTAGTCCTACCATAAGAACCAAAAGTACCAAAAATAAAAATTATGAGGGTGATAAGGAATAGGCTCAAAACCATCAAGAAATTCAAGAAATCATCTTCCATACTAAAATGGAAGCTATTGACACCCTCAAGAGAATATAATCGATGTTTTACTATATTTTATTTGTGTTTATGCTATGTGTTTTGTTGAAATTTTAATGATCTATTGTCTTCATGAAGGTTAGTTGTGTTTTTATTAACATTTTGACTACTATAAAGGATTTCAAGGACCCTTTAAAAAAAATTACACCTTTAATAAAATAATAATAATACTGTTTTTAGTATAAAAATATTTCTAATGTATTTCATTTTCATAAATCTTGTTTTGAATTCATTCAATATTTTCATTTGGAGATATATGTAATAGTTGTGGAAATGAAATAATTATTCAAGAATATGAGGGGTATACGAGTGCCATTACAATAAATACATGTGTAATAGTAAAATTTGGATACCCACATGACCATCCAAATATCAAGGATTTATCATATTTTAGTGGTCTATATCTAGAGTATAATGACTATTGATGATATCACACCCCCATCACCTATTTATGGAATTTTTAAAAATCTTGATGATATATCTTTTGCATGTCATGTGGGTCCTAAATGCCCATTTATTATTTTCTTTGAATGTCTTGTGTTCTTTATACACAATGATGAGTATAATGATGATGAGAAATCATCATTTTATTATGAACCTATGGGAACTTATAATGTAGATACACACATTTTACCTTGACCTACATGTGATGATGATGATGTAGTTTTACCCACACCTAGTGATAAAAATTGATTTAGGATTAATTTTATCTATGATGAATTTTTTTATGCTTGTACTTCTTCTATCACTATTGCTATCCCTTTTCCATCTTCACACGAGGTCATTATCCCCATGCAATTCATAATGGCCATTTTCCCTATATGGTGGCTCGTGTAGTCTATTGATGGTATTTTTAGTGTTGGAAATAATGATTCTTCTTTATCTTCTTATGATGAGATTGATGACTCTTTGTTTCAAGATGATATTGCTAACACAATACATTATTTTAATAAATTTTATAATTTGATTTTTTTAATAAATTTTTTTGACTTAATAGTTTTTTATTAAGGCTAAAATAAGGATTTGAAAGTCCCTAACCCTTATAAAAATAGATATATCAATAAATCCAAGCTAATAGAAAGAGAAAACTCTAAGGAGTAAACAACACTAAGACTATAGAACAACAATATAGTAATCACAATAATAACATCACCACCAAATAAGGGGCTAAAGACAACAAACACAAGTCATACTATTATATAGAAACAAGAGACCAAAAGACTCAAGGTGGCATGAAATTGCATCACTCCAAAGATATCTAGCCATTTACAATAGCCCTACCTAAATAATTATAAAGGAAAATATCCTTCCTATTTATTCCCTCTTTTTTAATTACCAATCTTGAATAAGAAGAAATCATAGGGCTTCTAGTGCACCTCTTGTCCAAAACCTTTTTTCTTTTATCCTTATTTGTGAAAGGTGAGTTGGTGAAATGTTGAATCCCAATTAATTGCATCAACCAAGCACTCACAAATACTATTATGCTCCTTACAAATCTCTTCTAATCCCCCATTTCTAAGGGTCTTCGAAGAAGGAACATTATTAAAAAATTCTCCTAGTTTAATTCTAGCCAAAGAACATGCCTCCTCACTTCCATTCACCGAGGGAAACTCTTTAATTGACTAAGGATGGAGGTTATTTTTCTTTTTTCTCCTCAGTTTTTTCTTCATCCTATTACTTAGGTATGTTGTAGCAAACTAGTTAGATTGATGGCACATTTGACACACAACCATGGAATCCTCATAAATAATATGTTGCACCTAATCATCCAATTTAGAGGAGAATGTGATCAAATAAGCAAACTCTTTATCCACGTATGTGATCACATAGAATTTGATAACCTATATGCATTTTCTAGATTTGGTCACCATATCAAAAGAAAAGAGTTTAACTAATAAAGTTTTTAATACCTAAAAATCCACTTCTCCCAATATTTCAATTACAAGGTCAAAAGCCTAACCCAAATAAATGCCTTGTTAATCTATTAGTTTTATAATTTTTATACATTTTCTATTTAAGTATTTATATAATTTAATATATTTTTAATCTATAATATAATTCTATTAATTACATGAATTTATTATCTATTATTTATTCTTTTGATAATTTTAGAAATTATATTTTTATCTTTTATTAATTTTATTATATACACATATTATATGGTCTCAATTAAATGCAATTAAAACTTCAACTCATACTATACAGTCATAGATATTATTTATTGTTATTTTGCTTGCTACTAGTTTATATCATTTGGGGTAGTTCACAACCATGGTCTGATTCTAGGCTTGAGTTCTAGTGTCACTCTAATGAAGCTTGTAACGATTCTTTTATTTTATTCTCTAATCAAGCTTAATCTTTTATTTTGTTTATTATAATTTGTTGAATTTCTATTATTATTATTATTATGTTTTAGAGTCTACATGAATTCCTCATTATAGATCTATTAGCCTCATACCACTTATATATCTTCTCCCCAACCACTAGGCTATGGTCATGTATTTTGTATGGATTACACATGTAGTTAAGTTTTATCTATAGAGATGTGGTGTAGGTTAGCAAACTAATGTGATGTTTTGATACTATACTTAATGTTGTATAATGTTTATAAGGTTATATCATGAATATTTTTTGTTTGTGTACCATTTTATTTTATAATAATATAAATAAGAGTGGGTTCTACCCACATTTCATTGATATTTTTTTAATTTTAAAAAAGTATTTTAAATTATATATATATATATATATATATATATATATATTAATAATATTTTTTCTTCAATTTTCTTTTGAAATTATCAAAAAGACTATAAAAGAAAAAAAGTTCATATTTAGAAACATATCTAAAAGAGAAGTAGAGGATTTGACACATAAGGAGGTCTCTCATTAGGTTTACAAATAGAAGTGTCAAAATAATCAACCAATCTTGTCTTTTATACTCTCCTTGAATCAAATCTTAAGGGGTTCAAATGAACCTCTTCTTGCCACAAGGTGTCATGCAATGAGTTTGGGCATGATTTTTTTCTACATTTTTTCATTTTGACTTAGAAGTGGGACTCACTATTGTGGTTCCACCCACTAATCTTAGAATACACCATCCTAACTTGCCATTTGAAATAATTCTCAGTTTTGTAAGCTCTAAATAAGTCATCAAAGTAGAGAGAAGATGTGGGCATGTGCAGGATCATCATGGAAAAAACAGGCCCTTAAGTGGTAATAAATTTAGAAAAATCAAAGTTAGGCAACTTGACGTAAAAAATTGAATAAGTTAACTATATTATTTCAAAAATATGTAAGAATAGAATCTATTACAAATTGAATTTAGTTTCTAAACTACTAGTTTTATTTTTATTTAAAAAAAATCTATTTGGTGACAATTTTAAATTTCAATGGAGTAGTACTTAAATTTCAGGGAAAAAATAAGAAGTAGGTGTATGTCTAACCACCCTAACCACAATAAAATGATAATATTTTTTTATAAGATTTTAGATATAAGTAGAAGACTCATGTCCCGATGTGATGCATATTTTTTTGTAATTTTTTTTCAAGTAAATAATTAATTATGATTTTTTTGTGACAACTTTTAAAAAATATAAAAACTTGTATGTCTGACCACCTTAACTTGGTCAAAACTTCATGAAATTCAATTTTTCTTTTTTTAATCCTATATTATGTGAAGCATAAAATGTGACCTATTTCAAATTCAAAAACTTTGATACACTTTGAAAGCTATAGATGTTTTTCAATCAGCCTATCAATCAGGACTTTAGTCGTAATTCAAATAGAAAATGAATAATAATTATTTATTAAATTCAAAGTAAAGAATAATTTATATTGGTGGAAAGCTGAGAATCTCTTTTAAAAACCCTTTGCGTTTCATCAATTCTGGGTAAAAAAAAGTCGTCAGCCACATGGGCCATCATATCACTTACATATCGCCATTTTTTGGCCATCATGATCCTGCACATACCCATGTCTTAATTTGAAAATTTAAATATGAAACTTCAAAGTTCATATTAATGGACATCGAAATGTTTTGGATCAAATTCTATACTCACAAATTTGAATTATGATAGTGGATGATACATTTAAGAATGTTGGTCAATAAAGAGAAAAATGGCAATAAAATCAAAATAAGATAATATCATTTGTCAACCTCCATATACAAATCTACTATTTTATGAATTAATTGTGTATTATAACATGAAACCAAAAAAAAAATATGAAGTTTCAATATTACACCTATATTATAGTCGGCAAAATTATAAACATTAATTAAAATTTGGTGCAGAAATATATGGTTCAATTTCATTCTAAGGTTGAAGAGTAAAATCAACATCTAGAAAGAAAAATGATCAGGTGTCACAAGGACAAAAGACGTCAATGATTAGACGTCAAAAAGATAAAAGACGTCAATGATTAGATGTCAAAATGATTAAAGGCTTTAATGACAAAGACAACTCCATGAAAAGTAAACATCAAAAAGTTTATAGACACCAACGTTTTCACCAGGTCGAAAGAAATGATTAAAAACTTAAATAAAAAGTAAAATAATAAAGCATGGTTTTGTTTTGTCTTTTAAAATAATAGAAATTTTTGTTATGATTCAAATTAAACTCTAACAATGAAAAATCAATTAAGCTCAATACCTTAAACAATATGAATACTATTAAAATGGAAGTTGACTCTTTTAAGACGAAAATTGAAATACTAGTAGAATTTAGTGCTCCTTGAATTTAGAACTCCTTGAAATACTATGACTTCAAGCCATCTTGAATTGGCTAGTCTACAAATACTTATAAGTGGGCAGAATTTTAACTATATATTGGCATTTCATGTCATTTGTTTGGACTTCTCAAGTAAGTGGCAATAAAACATGGAGTCCATATGTAACTGACAATTTAATTCCTGAGAACATACAATCCACGAATTACAACCCTCCCAGTGATATTTAAGCTGGGATAGACAAGCCTTAGTAGGAATGACTCTTGCCGCTGTTAAAAACATAAACTGGAAGATACCGATTTACAATCACCCGTGTGTTTAAGTTTGAATGCAGAGGAGGATCTAAATAATGTCCCATAAAGAAGGTGCTTCGCCCATCAAATTAGGCAAGCTATCTCATCATATAGTGCAATCTATCCATTTACACAGTTGAGTAGACAGCCATGAATAATGCCACCTGTGTGATATTCGGCGGCTTCTCAGGATGATGTCGACGAAGAGTCGGTAACTCAAATTTGTGGCTCTTCTTTGAAGAAAGCAACATGAACATCGCTGTATAATTAAATTGGGCGGGCCTGGCTTAATTCTCTTGATAAGCTTCAATCCTCACAAAAAACTAGTTTTCTTATCACCCTTCTATGATTGAAGATAAATGAATGAGAATTCATCTGTCTCTTCTAGTTTTTCTGCAGTAAAGACTGCCCACCGCCAGATAAGATCCAAGTAGAAATAAAATTTGTGGGCCATTGCTCTAAAGAAGGCTTCAATGTTCATACTGACGGGTATAATATTGGGCCATGGGGGTAGGCTTGCTATTAGCTGGACCAAGAGCTCTGTTCATGTCAGTTCAATCCCAATATGTGCTCTTTCCATACGAACCTAAAAGATTCTGACTGCACAGTGTTTTAGGTCAACTATAAAAGGAAGAGTTGGCTACCAGATTCAGCACCCATCTTTGGAATTCCAGTTAGTTTGATTGATGAGAATTGTAAGTGTCATGGAAGGAAACAAGGTTTCTGGTAAGACTGTGTTGATCTTTTTGCTTGGCATTCTCTTAAGCAATACTTATGTCCATGCTCGTCCGGCAACATTTTTAGAGGACTTTAGGATAACTTGGGCTGATGATCACATTCAACAAATTGCTGGAGGGAATTCCATTCAGCTGAAACTGGATCAGTATTCAGGTCTGCATAATACAGCTCACAAAATTAGTTATGGAGTAGAGTGGCTTAGACTTAAATAACCGTCTTTAATTGATTTATATTGATATTTTGAATTATATTTTAGTTTCTTAACGTTTTCTTAATGATAAATCACAGGGTGCAGATAAAATAAATGCAATTCTTTTTAATAGTTGTTATATTCATACTTATAAGCTGTAAAAATTTCATCTTTATAGTTAGTACTAAGAATTTATAATATTTGTTATTTAGCTAAATGGCTGTATGAATCTTTAAAGCAGTCTGCAGTAATATGATTAATGTTATATACAATAGAAATCAAGTTTAATATTATATACAGTAGAAATCAAGTTTTGATTAATGTTATATACAGTAGAAATCAAGTTTGAATGTTTTTTATTAGATAAATTGGGAAACAAGAGTTCCAACCTTATTACAAAGCAGTCCACAAGCAGAGATAAATACAGCGGTCTGTCTTTCAGATGGGAGTAAAATATAATTGAAATCAAACTGTCAAAGCACATACTAACATAATATTTCACTCTGTTACTCAATAGTTCTTGACTTATTTTGATGCCCCACTTTTTCTCTTGAATTGTTTTTAAGTATTCAGGATCATGGGTTTTCTGTGAGAATTTATATCTGTTGGAGAATTTCTAGTTTGAAGTTTCCCAGATTTGTTATAGTAATGTGTGTGACAATTTAATGGTGGTAACAAGCCTTTGAAGATGTATGTTTCAGAAGATTATAATTATCATGTGGAATTTATAACTGTTAAATATGATATACAGGTGCTGGATTCGCTTCAAAGAAGCAGTATCTCTATGGCTCTGTGACCATGAAACTCAAGCTTGTTCCTGGTGATTCTGCTGGGACAGTCACTGCTTTTTATGTAAGAGCTTTATACTTGCCTGAAACAAAAATACCATGGTCAGAACAAGAGGGGAAAAGTTGAAAATATGTCCTTTTCTTAGCAATTCTATTTTTGGGAGTTGTTTTGTGAATTTTGTACACATTACCAATGCATAGAAATTCACTGCACTGTAAAATGAAGAAATTATTTTATCTTGTAGATGTGTATGGCCTGTGAGACCATAGATTTACTTAAGCAGGTGGAGCCATTAAATTTGTAGATACACAAAAGGATTACAAGCAGTATCAAATTTAAATGAGTCTTACAATTAAGACAAGCTACCCAAAGGGAAACAAGTAAATGAAAAAAAATTCTTACAAATATTATTTGACTTAATACTTACAATAAAAGTAAAATAATTATTTATTATTTTTTTATGCAGATAAACTGTAAAAATAGTTGTTAATTGTTTGACAGATAAACTGAATAATATTTTAATTTTTTATTAAAAAAATTTTGTCTTCAATTTTTTTTGAGATGATCGTTTTCCTAGTTGATAGAATTTTAATCTGTTCTTATATCTTTTTATAGATTGAAAATATTAATTTAATTTTCGTTTTATCAATATTTTATAGTTATCAATTATCTTGACAAATCAATTTCATGTTCATGTCTTGAACAATTGTAGTATTATTTGATTTTTAAAGAATTTTTTTTATCAATTATAATTAACTTATTGAAATCCATATAAAAATACTTCAAATGTTAATTACAATCTACAAACTATTTACTAACAATAATTAGTGAATTCAAGTTTTCATGATTGTAGTTTTGGTGTCTCTTTATTTTAGTCTTGTTGTTTGACTGTTAGAGGCATCTCATTTGAGGCTCGTTCCTTAATTGATCCTTCCTTATTTCATATAGTCATGACTTTCCTATATCGTATAAAGTGAGATCCTTTTAAAAATATTTATTATAATTAAAAATAATAATTATTAAATAAATAATTTAACACTATTTTTCAATAATAATTAATATTTTCTTACATATCCTATCTTCAAAACCTATAACTTTTCCATAAAATAATTAAGCCTTTTCCATCTAACCCAATCCGAGTGTAATCTTATGAAACATATAAATATAAAATAGCAATAAAATCACTTCTCTAAATGTATTTATTATAGCCTATGAAATTTTTCTTTTATGTTCAAAATTTGCTGCACCCTGTTTTATCATTAGGATCCCTTTGTAAAGTTGCTAGGTAAACAATCCTTGTGAGTTATGACTTGGGACCTACTGCTCCAAATAAAAACATCTTGCACCTTCCAAAATAATAAATCCATGTCTCATGTCCTATAAAAGTTACAATCTTAACTTTTCTTGGCTGGTTATGAACACTCTGGCACTAAGAAATAACTTTGTTTGACAGATGAATTCAGACACTGACAATGTCAGAGATGAATTGGACTTTGAGTTCCTAGGCAACAGATCTGGACAGCCATACACAGTCCAAACCAATGTATTTGCTCATGGCAAGGGAGACAGAGAGCAGAGAGTCAACCTCTGGTTTGATCCTTCTGCAGATTTTCACACTTACTCCATTCTATGGAACCACTATCATATAGTGTAAGTATATTCCTTACCTGTCCAATATGACTCCTCCAATTTATTAAGTCATAATGCTAAATTTGGATTGTACTGATAATTTATGTGTGCAGATTCTCTGTAGATGGCATACCCATCAGAGTATACAAGAACAATGAAGCAAAAGGGATCCCTTATCCAAAGTCTCAGCCCATGGGGATCTATTCCACTCTGTGGGAGGCAGATGACTGGGCCACAAGGGGAGGACTAGAGAAAATAGACTGGAGTAAAGCACCATTCTATGCTTATTACAAAGATTTTGACATCGAAGCTTGTGCAGTGCCTGGAATATCAACCTGTCCTTCCAATCCTAACAACTGGTGGGAAGGTCCTTCATACAGACAGCTGACTGCCATACAAGCCCAGAGGTACAGGTGGGTCAGGTTAAATCACATGATATATGACTACTGCACA
Organism: Sequoiadendron giganteum; assembly: GCA_007115665.2. Taxonomy (NCBI): domain Eukaryota; kingdom Viridiplantae; phylum Streptophyta; class Pinopsida; order Cupressales; family Cupressaceae; genus Sequoiadendron; species Sequoiadendron giganteum. Next base: position 256,482,742 of record CM021104.1, on the reverse strand, counting down.
GACAAATCTAGGTACCCTGTCACACCCCCTGAATGCTTAGCAGGCATCTGAAGTTAAAACCAAAGCCTAGTACCTAATGTTTGAACATGATAGTTCAACAAACTATATCCAAATAAGGAAATAATTAATGTCTCTGTAAAGGAATGTATGTCAAGTTCTTGTGTGTGGTTGTGTAATATATATGTATGTACGCTGGTTACCAGCATTTCTTACTAATAATAAATGTTATTGCAAGGATTGGATTGAAACAATTGTAGAACGTGGAATTGCTGAGCTAATGCATTAGAATGTATTAAAAATCAAGTGGGTCTTTCATACCTAAGTTCATTGGATACCTATCTGTATATGGCTTATAAAGAGTGACCTGAAAATGAAATGGCATACTTGCAAATCCCGTGCTTATTGGGGACAAGTACCAAACTAGTCAAACTATTTTATTTCAATTTATTAGCAAGAGATTGAGATGTGGATAGTCTTAACCAATCCAACTACCCAGAGCAAGTACTTGCAACCATGGTAACAATATCTGTATCTTTTATTTGGCCTTTAGATCCATTCTACTTTCCGGATTTATTGTGGGAATTTCTGTTTTGTTTACTTGGTCCTTAGTTCCGATTTCATCTGTGATTGTGGAAGTCTTTATTTTCAGTTTTTTTTCAAGATGGAAGCAATATAAGTTCGGTTCACCACAAGATCAAAGGTTTTAGATCTGGTAAAAAGTGTTCTAATAGCATATAAGATTTGCATTTTATTTTTTTTCAAGATGGAAACAATATAGTTCGGTTCACCATAGGATCAATTGCATATATGATTTGCATATATGTATATGTACAGTGAAGATCTAAATGACAAGAGTAAGTCATAATTTTAAATTGCATATGAAAATTAAAGGTTAACGATGCAACACAACTATTTCATAAACAAGAGAATGCAACTGCAAAGAGATGTCTCTAAAATATGCACAAGATATTCAACAGTGAGCTATATGTGGCATAAGGGAAAGGAGACGATGGTGGGTAGGGTGATGTTGAGTCAGGGGTCCACACCAGCAGCGTTGGAGTCAATCAAAAAAAAATTCAAACATCCCTACACAGTCCAGCTGGCACTCTCGTTTTTTTTCCTGTGAAAATTGTGCACGTTTATAAATGTTTTTGAACCCTTTTTCAAAAACTACAAAAAAATAGCCAAAATGTGTCATCGATCGATAGTGGGTCACTTTAAATCATGTATTATTGGTATGTTGATGTGGCATCACATGATTGGTCAATTTGTGTACTTTTTGAATTAAAGTGATTTGCAGTTCGATATTAAGTGTAAATTTATTGGATCTTTTATTGCCCAAAAGTGGGCCCCAAGCTGTCCAAAACTATACCCTCCATATTTCCTATGCCCACGATCAGCTCCTCTCCCTTATATATGATATGCCACCAAGAGATATCAATGTATTATCGATATGGGGTAAATGAGATAGCGCACATGTGTAGTACAAGTCTCCATCAAACTAGAAAAGTATAACCACCTTTATTAAATGCATATTATCTCCCTATGTAGATGCCTACCTATGTACAAGAGAGATAACACCTACCTAGTAAGATTATCCTTGGTGCACAGTAATGCAAGTATGCAAGAAAATAAAAAATGCACCAACACCTTCCCCCTTTCCCCCATAAGCATAGCTTGGGTGGATAGGACAAATGGATCTTGCTAAATATGTATCCATGTTAGGCACACATATACAAAATGATCTCCTATAAATGTTCAGAAAGAAAAAACCGTATGTGAGAAATGACAATCTATAGAAGAGAGAAAGTGAAGGACTATGTATCCACTCAACATGTGTAGCATCATATATTGATGGTGGATGCTTTACATTGAATGTAAAGATGATTCATGCTTTCCAAACAAAATTTATCTCCTTAGAAAGAAATAAACCCAAATGTGAATGAAAAATATATCATTCCTAAAAGGAATATGAGGGAAGAAAGCATAAGTTGTAGGTCTATGAAAGCTACTCATATATCACCATATTTGTGCTAAATGTGTCACAATGTGATCAAGAGTCGCATTCCGAATGAAGAAGATGACATTCAAAAATACTATGTCAATTGATGTAGAACATGAGATAAAGATTATGGGATAACAAAAACTATGATATTTCATTGGTTCTGAATGATGTACTCTAGATTTGAAGGTGGTATTCAATAAATAAACTAGAAATATCTATAAGTAGTCATTCCAGTTAACTATACCTAGGAAACAAGGATGGTACTACTAAATGGATTCACTTGAAGGTCTCATTAAAGAAATTTAAACTTTATCAAAGTAAGAGATGATGCTAGAAACCCAATGCATGTCATGGGGCTAATCTTTTCATGCCATGATATATCCACATCAAATGCTTGAATAAGAATTTAATGTAAGGAAAATGATCTAATCTAGAATGTTTTATTTATTCTCTAATCAAATGATTTTCCAACACTACTATAGAATGAGTCTAGTGTTTAAACTGAATGTTACATTTAAAGTATTTTTGTTGTTTAACATAAAAAGAAAAAACAACTCTGACTATCCTAGAAATGTTTTAAACTAAGAAAAAATTATAAGCTAAAACATATAGAGTTGAATAGATAAAAGTCAATTAACTACTAATTGAAACAATAATTTAATAAACTAATACCGAAACTTAAAACAACAAATGAAAATGAACTTAGAGCCAAAATTTGGAGCTCTTTATTGAGGATGCATGCAAGTGAAAATTTAGAATGGTGTCACACTTTGGGCCAACAAAATAGTTTAGGAAAAAACTACTTGGTACTTATGTGACAATGAGTTTTGGGCAAAACTCTCATCTAAAACTATTGGATTGATATAATTTAATTTTAAAATTCAAACTAGGTTCAATTTATATGGTAAGGTTTTGTCCAAAATATTTTTGGGTGAAAGGGTTTCACTCAAAACCCTTTCACCTAAAATTGCCCATGTGGCATCCTATGTAGCAGTCTAATCCCTCTTTGGGGTAAATTCTTCAACAAAATATCAACTTCAATAATATATTTATCCAACCTAAGGTATTTTAATACCCTTTCATAGAGTTCAAAGTCTAGGATCTATTTTTTCAAAATTTGGATTAGTTTAATTATTAATATTTTAAATTTGTTGCAATTAGCTTATTATAATTCAATGTGAGGTTGATCAAAAATTTTATATATATATATAATTTATTTTTGAAAAAATACATCATACTAAATGAAGGAATCTTCTCTACGATGGTATAATTATTTTTCTTAATTATAAAAAAAAATAGACAAAAGCTAATATCTTAGTTAAATGATGATATTTTGAGTAAATTTGACTTTAAAAAATTATTAAAAAATAACATTTAATGAATTTTTCTCCATGCACACTAGATCTTCAAGTTATCTAAGCGAGTAAAATAAAAAATAAAAAATAAAATTGTTTTATTTTTGTGACATCCCATCAACTTCATTAAAAAAAATCAGCAATTAAAATTATTCTTAAATTTATAAAAAAATGTCTAACTAATTAAAGATATCAAGTTTCCACAATCCATCAATTATCTGAATTTGTTTTTTGGATTAGATTGTGTTGTTAATTTTTCATCATCAACGTTTCAAATCACACTACGTGATCCATCATCAGGATGAAAGAGAGCTGAAGGAAAAATTAACAGCTCTCTTTCATCATGATGATGGATCACGTAGTGTGATTTGAAATGTTGATGATGAAAAATTAACAACACAATCTAATCCAGAAAACAAATTCAGATAATGTCTAACTAATTTTAAAGAATATATATATGTGTTCCACTGAGTTTTTGGGACGGGGGGATGCGTTTTGGGGATGGGATGTTTTTAGGGGATAGCAGGGGATAGCAGGGGATGGCAAAGGGGATGACTATATATATATATGGAAATTTTAAATTTCATATATTCATATGAATAATGATAACAATGAACATCGATAAAGTTGCAAATATAATCATATTGACATATATATTATAGAATCAAAAGTACTTAGTAAAATACAACAATAGAGTTCACATGAGTGATGAGAGTCGAACAAATTAATAGTACTATAGCTACTTAATTGCTTCCATAATTCATGTCAAATAGTCAATGTGCATATGATATTAAATTTTAAAAATAAAATGCCCAAAGGCTACAAGTTTGCACTACAAATGTCAAAAACATAGTAATAGAAAGTATGATTATTGCATCTAGTCAGCATTTGGCAACATTGCATCAAAATTAGACTTAGAGTTTGAGTCGCTGACACTATGAGTATGAGAGGTTGGCTAATCTAATGGAACTCCAACCAATCCCCCGTGTGTCTCCTCACCATCAATTTGGGTGGCGTCCTCAAGATTAATATCCCACTGTAATGTTGGAGTTTGTCGATACTCTAGAGTTTGACGATATTGGATTCACAAAGTACTATGCATGACCTCTAATTTCTCTACTTGTCTAGAGGTTAGCCTATTCCTCTTGATAGAGTGAATAAATCTCTATGTGTACCAATTCCTCTTTGCAATAGAGGAACTAACAACCTATGAAAGGAGGCAAAAACTAAATTAGTAATTTACTAATTAGGAAATTCAATTTTTATGATTATATAAATGTTCAACACTAATCAAAATTAATAAATTACGTTAATGTATTACCTGTTAAAGGAGGTGAACAACAAGCACCCTCAAGTGTGGTGCATCCTTCCCATGCCATGTCCACCATCCAATAGGATTGTTTTGAGCTAGTGTAGCTCTATCTATCTTAGCCTCTGGCCTACCATGTGTTGGACCACGGAGATTATAAAAGTCAGTCCATTGTGTATGAAGTAGGCTCGCCTCCTCAATTGAATACATTTTTGCAAGGGCCTTCATAAACCCTTCTTTCACCTCCTCGTCATCACAAGGAGGTACCCTACTAGGCCTTGTTACATACCATTTGGGATTAAGAGAAAAGGATACCATATGAAGTGGGGTGTTCATAGTGTTCCACTGTCGCATCACAATGGGCTTAATTTCTTGCTCATATAATCCCGAATTAGGATCCCTATTAGAAATTACTTTCTTCATTTTTTCAAGCATGGTGTCAAATATTTCATAAATCTCTCCAAGACTTGGAGAGTCTACATCAACATATCTAATGACATCCATAGTTAGTGAAATGATGGAGCAATTATATCTGCAAATAAAAAATTGAAAAAAGACAAGTTAAAACATAGAAAATCAAAAAATAATAAAATCACACACACACACACACACACATATATATATATAATCAACAATCAATAACAATTTTTCAACCTCACATTGGACCACCAATTATCATCAAGAGTCTTTAGTCTGACGCTTCTCCCTTCTGCAATGATTTCCATAGACCATCTACTCCACTCTGAATTAACCATCATCAACTGTAGAGCCTCTTGCACCTCAAGCATCCTCTCTAACAAAATAAAATAGCTAGCATACCTTGTCTTTATAGGCTTGATAAATTCCTTCTTTGAAAATGTTCTGAAGAGAGCAAGTGAGGTGTGATGGTTGCACATAAACATTTGAATATCTCTATTCTTTACAACCACTTGTTGCACCCAATATATCTTCCCTATGTCTTTCAATGCATGAACACAAGGGGTCCAAAATATGTGCTTGTAAGCACCCTCAGCCACCAAACTAGCTAATTTGTACACACGTGCTAAATCAGTGACCACCTACACAACACTGGCTGCCCCAACCTCCTCTATGGCATCTCTCAAAATATGAAATTAGAATTTTGCATCATTGCACTTCCCAAAAAAATTAATGGATCTAAGGAAATATGAGCCAACTAAACATGTGACTATGATATTGATAAGTGGCTGATTTTTAATATAGGTCCACCCATCCATGATAATAGAGCAGTCTGGATCCTAATCCAACACCGTCTCATGTCCTCCATCACCACACTCACCTTGGAATATTCTTTGTCAAGGAGTGTAGTGCATAGTCTATTTTCTAGAGGGGGTGAATGAGGTACCAACAACTGCCACATCTCTAAACATTTGTTTGAAGTAGGCAGAACGTGCTACATGGAATAGGATGCCATGGGAAAAGAGAAATTTGGTAATGGAGGACTCTACTACATCTCGTGCATGCACATTGAACATACTTGCAACTATATTTGACTGCTCACTAGAAGTACTAATAGCCTTCCTCTTCCCTCTTGTGGAAGTATGAACACCACTACCAACACTAAGACTACTAAACATAAAGGGAATATGCATAGTTGAATGTGTGGATTGTGTTTGCATTGGCTACCCCATAGAATGTCCTTCAGACTCCATGTGCAATCTATCTAACCCTCTCATTGTCTTTTATTTCCTTACAAACCTTGACCCCATGGCTTGCATAACCCAATATATGAGAATAGACACTTGTGTAGCTCCCATTAAATTTTTCTTTACAAATGTGACATAGCCACAATCTACTACCCCCCATTTTTTTTCCATTTGTCTTTGTCTAGACGTGTTGCAAATTGAAGAAGAGGTTTTTTAGGACAAAATGGGGCTTTTGCATATGTTTTTAAAGCTTTAGAAGGGCATTCAAATGGATTTCTTTAAGGTTTCCCCCCTTCAACCGATTGGGTTTCATTTTTTTCTACTTATTCCCTCTCAACATTCCCACTACTTTCACCACTACTACTCATTTGTTTTGTTTTGGGTTTTGCAAACTAAAAATTAAAAAAAAGCACAAAAAATTATAAATTTCATCATTAAACTTAGAAAAACATAGAAAAAAAAAGAAATGGAAGAATTACTTACCTCTTTCACTTCTCTTTCTGGTTGTTTCCTTAATTCTCTCCTTTTTTTCTATTGAATGTTGGTTTTTGTTATCCAACAGCTTCTTCAAACCCTCCTCTTTCTCTTGCTCACTTTCCTCTTAACTACAATTTTTTTGGAATGTAAAAATAAACTCAAATGGCTTTGAAAGCAAGTTTTATGTTTTATTTTAGGGTTGGGAGGGAGTGGGGTCCACTTAGAAAGAATAAAATATGAACATTTAAAATTTCAAACTATTTTTTTATTGCCAAAATATGTTGAAAATTAGGGGACGACCAGTCGTCCCCATGCCGTCCCCACCAATGGGGGACATCCCCTGCAATTTTTTGGGGGGATTCCTAGGAAATTTCCCAAGGCAACCCCTATCCTTGGAATGTCCCTGGGATAGGAATGAGGGCCAAAACCCTAGGGGACATGTCCCTATGTACCTTAAAATATATATTAAAGAGTTCTCCATTTCATTAGTTTTTACCATTTTAAAATTGAAAACATACACATCACTTTTAGGTGATCCAAATTGAAAAAAAAATTTTTTTTTGCCCACTTCCTTTATAAAAGTGTGACACAGTTCTAAAATTTCACCCCTACCTGAAAAATAAATATTTTCACAACACATTATGATATTTTTGGTTCTAACAACACTAAATCTTTGTAAACTCACTTTTCACCTCAAAAATCACACCCAACTATACAAATAATGAGAAAAAAACACAACTCCAAGTATAGTAGGATATTGAAAGAACTTAATTTGAAAATGAAAATGATAGCAAGAGACAAAAAAGAGATTGAAAACCCTTGTATGATGAAGAATCTCAAATTAATGCTTGCAATTAAGAAGAGAGGAAATTTTGGGGTTGCTTAGGAGCTTTCCATGAATGGTCAAGTCCCAATTTTGGTCCTTCAACCTCCAACACAAATAAGAATATAGAAATATGGTGTGTTCTTTTATCCTAAGTGTGTTTAGGAAGGTAAAAGTAGTGGTAAATCTATGAGTGTTACTCCCAAGTCTACAAGAAGTGAAAAAATTGTGTGTGTAAATGTATAATATAAAGAAAGAGAAGATCCTAAGGTACCAAGTGCACAACAAAAGGATTAAAATACTATGGAAAGTAAAAATGAGAAGGAAAGAGAAAAACAACATGAACATTATCACCTCAAATTATTGGAGAACCTAGGAGAGACAAGGATGTTGTAAAATATTTTTATATTCTTCAAACGTATGTTGTATAATGTTGGTGTATTCACATGAGGAGTTAAAATGTTAAAGAGTATTAAAAAACACTGGAGAATTATAAGTAAGAACTTGAGACTATAAGAGATTGATAGATTGAATGTGAGAAGAAGAGATTCATTTAATGAGCTCGATTAAGAAGGAAAATGGGTGAGTTCAAGGACCAAAGAGTCATTTGGAATTACTATAGAGAAATTACCATTAACCTAAGTAATAAATAGTGGAACACTAAAAAATGACTACTAAATGATAAACTAGCATAGAATGTTAGCATGTTGCACATTTGTCTACACATGATACTAGTGTCTAAATAGTTTTAGCTCTTAAAAAGGACAAACAATAGGAAATTAGAAGTTCTTACACAAAAGAAACCATGAGAGGTATGGTTGTGGCACCATGGGTGGAAAAAGGCTAAGGCAAGGGCCAAATGAGCTTAAAACATGCTAGAGGAGATAAACACCAAAGTGGGTCCAAAAGATCATGTGAACTTGCAAGGGTATGCAATTTTCAACATTACAATTTTTAAAGATATCAAGTTTCCACAATCCATCAATTATCTGAATGTGTTTTCTGGATTAGATTGTGTTGTTAATTTTTATCATCAAATCCAAAAAAAACATTCAAAAAAAATAAAAATTAACAACACAATCTAATCCAGAAAACACATTCAGATTACATTTTTTTCCACTTTAGCAAGCTTATGACACTATGTGATATGCTATGCTAAAGTATATAAATGAAAAATGAAAATTATTTATCATCATCGATATGGAAAAAGGATATTGTAGAGGATGTAGAAGATTCTTCAAGTAGATTGATTATGCCCCTAGGCTAAGAACATATAAAATAAATATGGTATCAACAAAAACCTACATGGAAGGTAATGTTAAAATAACATATAAAACCTATAAGAAAAAGGATTAAACTAATATAACATAAAAAATAAGGATATTAACAAATCATATAACCTAGTAAATACTAAACATACATAAAAGAAAGGGAAACCATAATATATATATATATATATTCATAATCATGGAGAGAGATGAAGTGAGAGGTATACTCCTAATGTGCTATATTGTTAGGATAATACAAGGTATGGTTCAAGGACTAGTATACTTTATAGATAGGAACCATAATATAACTTCATGGATCACATACACCATCAAATTAGGTTATAGGATGACCATGATAGGTATATAAAAGGTAGGTCATAGGAAGCACGTGGGATTGCAAGGTCATTTCTAGGTGGCTCATATGCTAATAAAAAGTGGACTAAATAAAGCATGTGATAGCAAGGTCCATTGCTAGGGAGGCCATATGCTACCAAAATCATAGGTAGTGTATCATAAATGCAAGTGTGTGTGTGTGTGTGTGGATGCACCCATGAGAGTGCAAATAGATTCCCTCAAAATAATTGCACGAATGAAGAATATGCAATTAATTTTTAGTTAGAAGAGGGTAAGAAGGTGGAGAAACTTTAGAGAGAATATGGATATGTTCCCAAAATCACCAATGAGAGAAAGAAGATTCCCCTAAGGATAAGAATAACAAAGTATTTTTCAAGTATGAAACCCCTAAAATTCTCATTGAATGACATCACACAAACATTGATGCTACATGGAAACAAGAAACATTGCACAAAACTCACAAAAGGATCTACAAGATTAGGGTTAGTATGCATATATAAGGATGATAATCATGAGGTAAGGAATGAATTTTCATCATCCCCCAATATTTAACATCTAAATTACAAAGGAGGAATAACATATAGCAATAGAATTAAATAAAAGTAAATTGATCAACATGGAAGAGACCTAAATGTCTCTATGGTTTGCATCATCCTCAAATATCAAGAAAGAAAAGCATATGATAAATATATAGAATAAATACATGTATAAGATAATGTCACAACATGGCATTCTTCTTATCTCCATGTACCTATAAGGGTAGTAAGGGTTCTTTAAGGGGGTCTATATAACTAATTAACATCATGTGTAAAAAAGCATAAGACCAAAAAAATCAAACAATTCTATCTAAACATATAAACAAATGAGATGAGGATTATACTTTGGGGTTCCTTAGTCAAGTAAATCATCCTTCTCCCTTTCTAGTTAAAGGGTTGAAGCAAGGCCACTAGATGATGGGGAACCACGAGAGTACCATTAATAAAACAATAAACAAGAATATGTCGAGAAAGAGGAGTACGAGTAACATCTGACCATGGGATCTATGGGAGGGACAAGTGTTAATGATCATATATGAATCAACAATACCAAAATTCTCAATACTAATTCAAACATGCACTCGACTGAAGATGGATTGGGAGAATCAATGTATAGATAAGGCACCAATGATTATGACACACTTATAACCATTATATATTGTGAGAAAGAGTGTTAATATAGGGTCAGTGCAGAATCATGGGGGTCCAAACTAGGCCCTTAAGTGGCAATAAAAATTCAAAAAAACAATGTTAGGCAACTTGATGTAAAAATTCAAATAGGTTATTAAAATAATTTTTAAAAATATGTAAGAACAAAATTTGTAGCAAATTGAATGTAGTTTCTAAGATACTAGTCCCTTTTTGGAAAAAAAAATCTATTTGGTGAAAATTTGAAATGTCAATGTAGTAGTACTAATTTTTTAGGAAAAAATAAAAAGCGGGTGTATGTTTGACCAACCTAAGTACAAGAATTTTTTATTTTTTTTGAAACTTTCAATATAAGTAGAGGACACATACCCGGACGTGTTGCAATTTTTTTGTAATTTTTTTGCAAGTAAATAATTAGTTATTAATTTATTTTTTAAATATTAAAACTCGTTTATCTGACCACCATAACTTGGTCAAAAATTTGTGATTTTTTTTTTCATCCTATAGTACAAGAAGCATAGAATGTGTTGCATCTTTTGAATTTGAAAAATGTGAAATTGCTTGAGAATTATAGATGTTTTTCAATCAACCTATCAATTAGGACTTTAGTCATAATACATGTAGAAAATCAATAATAATTATATATTAAATTTAAAATAAGGCATACCCTTTTCGTTTCATCAAATTTGGATAAAAAAAGTCATCAGCCACTTTTTTGTCATATTGCCACTTTTTGGACGCCCATGATCCTACACTCACCCTCTACAAGGATAGAGGAATATCCTCCATGATAGGGGGAAGTGATAACAAAGGTCTTAGAGGTGATGATATAGGTTGAGGATTGGCTCTCTAGAAAGGTGGAGTGGGGTGGCATTTAGTATTTTACTTAGGTGGTGGGTGGAGTGTGCAAACATTTAATGTTGATGGATATAGGTTAGGAATACCTAATAGTAGATGTACATTAAATCGTTAAGGGATGAATGAGTGGTATTTAAAATGACACACATTAGGTAAGGATAATGGATTCAAGAATGACAAGCAATCAAGAGTGTTATGAATGATGGAAGGATTGAGAGAAGGAGCCAAGATCCCATTATAGGTCTTGGGTTAGGAGGCTCCTTAGGTAGATTATAAGTGGTAGGTTTAGAAGGGGTGGTGGGTGTGTAGTAGGATGCATAAGTATAGACAATGGTGGTGGGGGTGGATCAGTGATGGTACAAGGGGAAACATGGTGACATTGCTTGTGTAGAGAAGCTAGTTGGTTACATTAGGTGTGTTTGCTAAACGTAGCTAGAGGAGAGTTGATGCATAATAATTCCTTGGTCACTACATCGACCAAGTTAATTGGGTTTGTAGAGTAAACAAATCATCCTAGATATAACTAGTAGATTAATTAGGATCAAATCTCTTATTTCCCTCACATTCGAACATAAACCAAATAGAGTTTTGATGATTGGATAGTTTCCTCAAAGGAGAGCCAATTTTCTAGGATTTGGATCTTTTAAGTTGTAAAGAGGAGAAATTTGATGTATATTTTAATAATCCTATTTGACATAAACCCTAAATTTGAAAAATATAATTCATCGCCTTAGCGAAACTGAAAATTGATGAAATAGTTATAGATTTGAGAAATGGAGACAAAGAGGAACCTGCATATAAAAATTGATTCTAAATTTGAGGGACAAGGGCAAGGGAACCTTTGTCTAGAATTAAGGTTTTTTGAATGCTTGAAGCCTAGTCGATGGGGTCTTGATACCCGATAGGAGGTCTCAAGGTGTTTACATTGGCTGGGGGAGAGTCTTGGAGAGGATGATAGAGGAGGGTACAATTTATGCATGGGGACCATGTGTCCTAGCCCACCTCTACCATGACATACATCAAGTAGCTTATAAATATGGCACCAACCTAGAATGTAGAATCACCTTATTGCATATATGTGCATGAGAGAACATGACAATAACACAACCAGTTACCTACAGGGTTGGAGGTGTAGGATTAACCTATGTATACATGTATGTGGGCATGGAAACATATAGATGGTTGGGAAACATTTGGTAATAGAGGAGAGATATTGATGACCTAGATGTGTTCATATATAGATTGTGGAGTGACTATGAAACTAGGGAAGAGGATTCAAAGAAGCTATAATTTTGTAGACAACCCAATAAGGGGGAGGGGGACCATCCAATGAGGGATCAAGATATCCACAGGTACAAGTAGAGGCTCATGCTCAAAGGTGGGGAGGATGATTCCTAGGTGTAGATAGCCACTACATAATCTAAGATATGAGGCTAGGAGGTAGCTCCAAAGATCTAGGGAGATAAAGACCAAGCTAGGGCCGAGAGAGATAGCCTATAAATAGAGGCCATGCAGGTAACCATAGAGAGATGAGCTAAAAGTCTAACTAGCTTAGGTACATGGATAGATGGCCCAAGTCACAATAAAGAGGGACATAGAGCAAACCAGGAGGTAGCAGGTGGAGGTGTAGTTAGCTTAGGTGACAACAAAGAGAGATGTCGAGAGAGCATGGTGAGTATAAGATGAGGTGAGTGTGGTAATCCTAGCTCATGAGGTTATATATGAGGTAGGGAGGATCACCAAGGAGGCTAATTATTACATGTTTCTCTATGAGAGAGATGTGCCTAAGGAGTTAGAAAATCCTCCCTACTCCTCATGGACTCAAAGCCAAAGCCAATCTAGGGCACCTAAATCAAGGGGGCCACATAATGTTACAAGTATGGGACCACCACTAGGACTAGGATGGGTTGGCGGATCTCTAGCCCGTTCTTTTAGGAGAATTTCAGGATAGGTCCCATTCCTTGTACACATTTATTATATGATATATTATTTAATATCCATGTACATTATTTGATGTAGACACCATGCCTATGAGCCATTATATATGTATATTGTATGCATATGGATCATGCAACCCATGTGGACATTTATATTCTATGATGATGTAGATTACATTGATGGACACTGATAATATTGTAGATGATTATGATTTGATTTATGAGATGCTTATGATTAATGATGATGGTGCTTACCTTATATTTCTTATGATTATTTATGATGTTATGATGTGATGATTTTATTTATGATGAGTGATGATATATGCATACATATATAAAGATGAATGTTATGATTGAATGTTATTATTTATTATGATTATGGATGATTATTATGTACATGTTATGATTGTGATTTTTTATGTTATGATACTATGATGCATACTAACACTTGTGAATGTAGTAAAATTAATCTCCACTGAGGATCAAATATCAAAATGAAACCTATAAAGAGAAGATACAACAAAAATATGATATGAAAAGTGAATGACAACCAAAAAGAAACAAGATATGTTTCTAATTTGAAGAGGAACCTTAGCAATTGGATATCATTTGTCATTTACCTATCTTGCATACACACAAAACTCATACAAACATGAAAACAAAGAAACTCATGTCTAAACCAAAGTTGCTCTAAGAATATTAAGATATAGGCCTTCATCGAGAAAATGGGAGACAAAAGAAATTAAAACATGAATTAGAAGACACTCATGCTATGACATAAGATTCTCTAAGCATATCAAGATAGGATTTCATCAAGAAAATGGCTTAGAAAAGATAAAATCATGAAAGAAAAATAAAAGAAGCTAAGAAACAAAATCAGCAACCAACATACCTATTGCTAACATATAAGCTCAATTTGATAGATAATTAGGGTCCATTGTAGGAAGGAAGCATCCATTAGGACCTTAGATTTATTTTGATAATTTCCATCATAAGAAAGATAGTTCGTTGGGACATGAAAATGTTTTGATAGAGATAACGAAAGATAGGCAACAAGCTATGCAAGCCAAATATTTAGCTCAACAGTTGACATTCATTTTGATCATGATTTTTGTTAAAGCTAAATGTTTTATTATTTTCATATAACCTCAAGATACATGAATCTAGCCCAAAACCAAGGCCAAGGAACAAAGTGCCTCCAACTAGGGAAAGGAAAATTGACATGATTAAAAGAGATGACAGGATAGTCACATGAAAACAATAGATATGAACAACCAAGTCATGAAGGACAAGGAGAAGGATATGCAAATGGTTAATGGGTAATAGTACAAAATTGTGTCACACTTTCGGCCAACTTATCAACACAACTAAATTTAAGTATTTATAACTAAAAATCAATTTTGGTCAAACATATGATCTAGTAAGATTCATTCTAGCTGAGTTAGATATTTTCATAACTTTTCCTATAAAAATTATTGGCTAAATGTATATGTAGCACCACTTTAAGGCCAATTTACCAAAAAATAAAATTGAAAAACTTGAGGTTTGAATAACACCTACTCATGTAAATAACATTTTTTTTTAATATAAAAATAACCTTTTGTAGATTAATAAGTGTAGTTTTCAAATCTATATATAATTTAATAGTTTAATTATTATTTATATTTTATTTTTTATTTTTACTAAAAGTAGGTTATCAACACAAAATATTATATTGATTACCATGCCAAGGAAAAATACTAAAACTTATTAAAAAATATATATATATATGATGCACTAGATAAAAGAATCTATATCAAGATGGTATAACTATTTTTCTATTTTAGATAAATATTTAATATGGAAGTTGACATTGAATGGAAATAATTGTTTTTAATACACTCACATTTTAATATTTATTCAAAAATATATATTTATCAAAATTTGAAAAAAAAATATCCATGCACTAAAGTTTCAAGTTATAAATACACACAAAAAATTTGAAAGAAAAAAAAAAAATTTATTATACAAAGATTGGCGTCTCACGTAACTTCATTTTTTCAACATTTTTTCAACAAATAAATTATAGTGTCAATTTATTAAAAACTATTTAAAAATAATTTTTATATTTTTTAAAATATAAACATAAAATATACTAAAAATACACATTTTACTAGTTTACATAATTTTAAAATTCAAAACATATATGTCACTTTTTAGGGATTTGAGTTTAAAAGTTGGATCAATATTGGTTGTTTCCTTTATAAAGTGTGACACAACTTTGTACTTTTACCCTAATGATAGGTGAATGAGATGCAAATAAGGGATAAAATGGAATACATATGTGATGATGAGACTAGTATGTACAAACTACTAGGATACCCTAAGGGTCAAGCATAAAACTTATTAAGATGAATGTTATTAATATGATCTTTCAAAGGTTATCTTTCAAGTGTAAAAAATTTATAAGCTCCATAACCATAATTTGAAATAATAATAAATGGTCACAACCAATTAGGTTCAAACTTTCCTTTCTTATTTCTATCTTGTTGATTTTTTATTCTCTTTTAGGACCATGTCTTCAATCTCAAAACTTCAACTTTTGATATTTTTGTTATAGCTAAAATGAAGGTGGTTTTGAAAAGCTTGTAAGTGATTTTATGCATTAATATTCCTTTCATCCATTAACTCAAGCTCATGTAGTTTAGATACTTGGTACTCTTCTTTGTCAATGACATGCTTTAAGGACACCCTTAAAGAGGGGAGCTCAACCTCAATCGGTAAAATGGATTAGTTCCAAAGACTAGGGAATATGGAGTGACTCTTGTAGGTGTGAAAATACTAGTGTGTAGGCACATAAAGTAGGATTAAGTTGTAAATGCTAATCACAACCAGCTTCATTGATTGTTTTCTTAAGGATTTTCAATATAATCTTATTTGAGGCCTCAACTTTATAATTACCTTATGGATAATAAGGAGTGGAAAAGTGATGTTGGATATGGAATTGATAACAAAGATTATGAACATATTTATTTTTAAAAAGTTATATGTTGTCTGTAATGATAGCATGAGGAATACCATAGCGGCAAATGATATAGTCTAGGATAAATTTGGCTATTTGTTTTACAGTAATATTAGATAATGGAGCAACCTCAACCCACTTAATAAAATAACTAGTGGAAGTGATAATAAACTTATGACTATTGGATGATGGGGGATGGATTTCTCCTACGAGTTCAAGTCCCCATTTTGAAAAGGGCCAAGGATTAGTAATTAGTTGTAACTCCTAGGTGGGTGTATGAATCAATCTCCATATTTTTGGCATTAACGAAAATTATTAGCAAATTATTATGCATCTTGTTCCATAATTGGCCAATAATATCCAATTATTAACAAAATTTTGAAAAGTATAGTTGCACTAGAATGAGCCCCTTAAATACCTTCATGTACCTCATGTAAGGTAGTTTTAACTTCTTTCAAGTTTAGACACCTAAGGAGGAAACCATCAAGACTCCTTTGATAAAGGGTGTCACCAAGGATGACAAAATGGGAAGATTGATGAATGAATGTTTTCTTTTGAGTGGTATATAAGTTAGGTGGAAAGGTTCTATCATGGATATAGTTATAAACATCATGATACCATAGAGATTTAGGACCAACAATCTCACACACCAATTCAAATTCAGGAACATCAAAAGTTGGAATCAAAATTTGTTCTATAAGGAATTCACAGTGATGAATATTATGAAGCATGTCCAAGAGAGATCCAATAGTAGCCATAGCATCTACAACTTTGTTATTTAACCTTGAGATTTATTCAAAGATGATAGTTGAAAAATCCTTTTTAAAATTGTCTACCATCCTCTTGTAGGGGATAATATTTTATCCTTTGTTTGATAATCATCATTTAGTTACCTTATAAATAATTATGAATCTTCATAAATATGGAGTTCCTTTATTTTCTATTGCATTGTCATTTTAAGACCAATGATTAAAGCTTCATACTCTACAATGTTGTTTGTGCAAGGAAAAACAACTCTATATGATTTTGGGATACAATCACCTTGTGGAGTGATAAAAATAATTTCATCCATATCCATGTTGAGTGTGAGATCCATCAAAAAATAAAGTTTCTACAAGAATGAAGATCTAATGCTAAAAATTGTCTCATCTGGAAATTCTGAAATAAGGGGATGATCCACATTTAAAGGTGCATGATCCACTAATTGATTTGCAATTATTTTTCCTTTGATATCCTTACAATCCACATACTCAATGTCGAATTCACTTAAGATCATGACCAAATTCACTATACGACCAATTAGAGCAGCCTTAGAAAAAAGGTACTTCAAAGGATAAACATTAGCTCAATGAGTTTTTTTATGATTAAGAATGTAACTTGTCTTAAATTTTGTGATGCAAAAACAATAGCTAGGCAAGCCCTTTCTATTGGAGTGTAATTAAGATAATATACAAATAACACATGACTAATATAATAAATATCTCTCTGCTTTCTTGTGTCATCATATTGTGCGAGGAGAGCACTTAATGCAACAGTAGTAGCCAGGATATATAATAACAAAGGTCTCCCTTAAATAACTGGCATCAAAGCTAGAGTTAAAGCCAAATAATCCTTCAATTGTTGAAAGGCTTGTTGACACTTCTCATCCCACTTAAATGTGACATTTTACTTAAATGTGACATTTTATGCAAAACATGCATGAAAGTTTGAAACTTATCTACTAGTTGAGCTATGGAACCCCTAATTGATTGAAATTTTCCTCGGAGGCTACATGATTTTTTAAGATTAGTTGGAGAAGGCATATCAACTATAGCTTTAAATTTAGTGGGATCCACTTCAATGCCTCTAGAAGAAACAATATACCCAAGTAATTTTCTAGAAGTTACGCCAAAGAATTTTTTTTGTTCTATCTCACTTTATATTATTCTAATCTATCAAATATTATTGCAAGGAAATCCATATGAGAATCTCTTGTGATGTATTTTTCTAATAAATAATCCATACAATCTTCCATGATACTATGAAAAAGGTCATAAAATATAGTTGGCATTGTTCTTTGATAGGTAGCCCCTACATTCTTTAAACCAAAAGGTATAGCATTCCAACAAAAGGTTCCCCAAGGGCAAGTGAAAGTTGTTTTATGTTGATCTTTAGTGGAAATATGTATTTGATTATAATTGGAAAATCTATTCATCAAGTATAACATTTTATTCCCAATTGTTCAATCCAAAATCATGTCTATGTTGGGTAGAGAAAAATCATCCTTAGGGAATACCTTGTTTATGTCTCTAAAATCTATACATATGTGAATGCCTCTAGTGGGTTTGTTAACTGGAACTAGGTTGAAAACCCACTTAGGATAGTCAATAGTTCTCATGAATCCAACATCGAACAATTTTTGAAGCTCCACCTTGACTAATAAAGGTACTTGAGGATGCATCTTATGAATTTTTTGTTTTATTGGTCTTGCATTGAGAAAGACTATTAAATGATGAAACACTAACTTAGGATCAAGGCTCGACATGTCCACATAAGACCACACAAATTCTCTAGTTCTATTTTGAAATATTTCCCTGAAGTCCTCATTCTCTTGTGGTGATAAAGACGTTGCAAACTATGTGATCTTAGGATTTTTAGTTGTACCCAAGTTTTCTTCTTGTGACTCTTTTATCAATATAAAGGATTTTTCTTGATAATTCTAGACATGATAGGAAGTTCAAGGTTCCCATTTTCTTCTATAGATAATGATAAGAGAATGATTTCCCTTAGAGGTTTTCTTTATGCTATTCAATTTTTTATTGTGAGTGAGAGGTTTTGAAGTTTCAACAAAATATGCTTTCTCATCAAGCTCAATGATAGAACTAGCTTTATGATCTCCCAAAGGTATAGTTTCTCTTAATCCCATAAATTTTGTAATGGCCTCATAATTTTGGAATGTGCTAGAAATGGTGGATCTTGTTGATCTCAATCTATTAACTGAAGATAAATAATTGAAATATCTTTAGATTATGATGATGAGAAAGTAAATGATATGGTAGATAAGGTGAAAATAGAATATTCTTGGAATAGATTTGTGATATGCATGGATTCTTGAATGGTATCCTAATTAGGAGTTTCAACCATAGGAGAAGCCTTAGCTCCTTTAGATAGATTATATTTTAGCTTGAAACATACCTTATTAGGGAAGTTATATCCAAGACCTTCACCATTATTCATTTTTGTGATATATATAGGCTCAATGCTTCCTTGTTCTTGATGACCTAGGCCTTTACCTTGATACCCCATATTCTTAATTATTCAAATTCCTTTAGAATATTTTTCCATAGGTAGAATAGGGACATGATCCTCTTCATCCTTATATAACCATGTTGAGACATCATCTTCAATGTTTTCTCTTCCCAATTCACCCCAACACAAGAATGTGGTAGATTTAGATTTGATAACCACAACTGATATATCTTGGATAGGTTTAGGTCCACCATACATTTTAGGTGAAAGAGGAATTTGGCCCACAAATATAGCTTGTTTCATGTTATATTCTCCTAACCAATTATCATCAACTTGAACCTTCATCTCGAGAGAAGAGGTGTGTGGATCAAAAAGTGAGGATAAGGTGGATGGATCTATGTAAGATGATGGGGATGGAGTGGTTTTATTGTTAGGAACTTGGGTGGGTTTGTGGTATTTTTCTTCCAAGTTTTTGAAATAATCAGAAGGGCCAAGATCTACAAGAATAGTGACTTTGGAACCCTCATAGGGAGATTTTAGGCATTGATGATATGTAGAGGGAACATCTTGCAAGGAATGTATCCATGGATGACCAAGAAGAATTTTATATGGGAGATCAAGATCCAAGACTTGAAAAATGGTATCCATTTTAGTGGGACCAACTTGAATAGAGAATTTTATTGTTCATTTAGAATCATGTTGAACATCATCGTAAGATTTTATGGTGATTTTATTTTGAGAATTATTGACACCATTGGAATATCCTAGTTGTTTTACTAATTGGAAGGTACAAATGTTTAGACCCACTCCACCATCAATCATGACTCTTTTGATTTTATTCCTATGAAGGAAGACCTCAAGGTACAGGCCCTCATTATGAGATGGATTATTGAGAGAAAGGTCCTTTTCAATAAACACCAAATTACAAGGAGCTGAAATATGTCCAACCATGGCTTGAAATTGAGTAATATTTATGTATTTGGGTATGGAAGAATCTTGAAGGACCTTGTCAAGGATTTCCTTGTGTTGGAGATATTTTAAGATCCCCGAGATGGATATTTGTGCCGAGATTTTCTTTAGATGATCTAGGAGGTTATAATTAGATTTTGAAGAAGATGTGGATTGATCCTCTTGAAGGGTTGGTTTACTCCTATGTGTAATTATTGCACATTCAAGATTTTTGTTTAAAGGGGTTAAGTTGGATATGTAAGGAAAGGAATCCCCTAGATGACCTATGGTGTAATCATAAATGACAACATTATAATTGGCTCCTTTAGGATTACTGATTTTGTTTGAAGGTTCACATTTTCCATGGTTAGGGATAGGATTCTTGAATATATTGAGATCATCATTAGTTGAAGGTTGATTTTCCATACCAACATGACCTTGATCTATAAGATCTTGGATAAGATTATTAAATCTAAAACAATTATAATTTTTATGTCCATTGATCCTATGGTACTCACAATATTCATTTTCCTTATACTAGGGAGGTTTGATAGATGGTTCTTGATTTCTTATTTTTGGTAAGGTGATAAGTTTAGCTTGGATAAATTTTTGCAAGGCGAACTCGAGATATTCCCTTAAAGGAGTGTATTAACTCTTAGGAACATTGTTTTTCCTAGGTGGTATTCTACCACCCTTATTAGATTGAAGGTTGTTTGTTGCCAATTGTACAGTAGGTTGAACATTTTTTACTATTTTGCATCTACCACACCACCATTGGCAATGTTCTTGTTTTTAGTCCAAATTCTAGGATTGTCCTTAGATGTTGAAGGGTTATCCTTATGATATATATAAAAATTCATAAGACCCTTAGTAATGAGAGATTTCTCAATGTTAATTCCTCTTTCAATGACCTCTCCAAATGTATTACCACATTGAATTTGAAGGTGAAATTTGAATTCATGGTTTAGATTTTGAGTGAATATAAGGACAAGTTATTTATAAGGACAAGTTATTTTTCAAGTATAGCATGAGGAAGCTTACTTTCTAAATTTCTCCATATTTGTAAGAACGAAACAAAGGATTCTCCCTCATTTTGTTTTGAATTGTAAAGGTTACTCAAGGAATTCTCGTGTTCTATGTTGTATGAAAAGTTTTCAATGAATTTATCCACCAATTCATGAAAAATCTTGATCCCATTAGGTAAATATGAAAACCACTCAATAGTTTGACCTCATAGGCTTTTAGGAAAGAGGCACATGAGATATGTATCATTATAGGATACCTCAAGGCAAACTATTTAAAATTCCCTTATGTGTTCTCTTGGAACACCTTTTCCCTTGTATTTGTCAAATATAGGCATTTCAAAATTTTGAGGAAAGGTGAACATGTTCAAAGACTTTTCAAAAGGATAAGGTTATAACTCTTCCAATGTATAACCTTTCTTAGTGTTAATATTTCTCATTTCCATACATTTTCTATCTTTTGTTCCAAATTATGGATTTTTTTGTCACATAATTTGGAGGTGCTCTTGTAGGAATTTATTGTTGTTGAAGTTGATTTAAAGGCACATGATATTCTTATTGATTTTGTGTTTAACTTGGTGGAATAGATATATTTTGCATGTGTTAGGGTACCCATGATTAGGTCAAATATAAAAAAGGTAGGTGATTGTTCTAGTGTAGATTAGTCTTGGAACGTCTCTTGAAATGTTTTTCATTGAAATCTTGATGTATTAGGTGGAGGTGGTGGTGAATATGTGAAAGTAGCAACCACCTTTTGTGAGAATGTTTGAATTGGATTGGGTTGAATTGTTTCTATCCCCATTTCAAGATTATGAGATCTATGTCCTTGATAAGGTGGGTAGGTATTTTGGCACATTTTTGAGCCAAAAATTGAAGGTAGTGATCAATATTTTTCTCAAATAGAAGTTCCAAAACTCTCATTACTTTAAGGTCTTGCTCAAATTCTTGAAGATCTTCAAATGAAGGGACTTGACCATTTTAATTATAAGGGACTCTTAAAGGATCATCATAAAAGAAGGGTGGATATGAAGATGATCCTTGCTCTTGTTGACCCTTGATTATTGGAATATTTGACTCTTATTGGTGGGATTTCATATTTTTCTTATATTGTTATCTTATAATTGGCATATGCAGTATAAGATCTTAGATAACATAAGATTTAATTTTAATGATTTTGATACTAGTTTCTTAAGACCAAAATAGACCAAAGTTAAGTTAGATATCCAAATGATGATAATGATATTGATTGATAAAATGATAGATTCTTACTTGAACTAGAATTGTGAGTCCAAGCAAGATGATAAAGATTGATATCGATAAAGTTCACTTGAACTAGACTTGTGAGTCTAAGAAATATTGATAAAGAGTGGAGATTTTTAATTCGAGAGTAGTCTTGCAACTCTCAATAAGGTATATCCATAAATGATATGATATGATAAAGATAAAAGGAAATCCAAATTAAACTTTGATAAACTTTGATGATAGTATGACAAGATACCAAATGGTTGTCCACTCCTTAAATAGTATCAAGGACAATAAAATAATACCAGTGAAAGATATGTTTAAGCTCTATTCTTAAGAACTTTGTTGTTTTTGATAAGTTTTAAAAATATTAAAGATATTGTTTACAGCCAAAAGTGGTCTAGAGCATACCAAAAGTGTAGTAGAATAGCCCAGAAGCACAAACAATCAGCTCATAGATGCTACAAAATCAAGTAGAAGCACTATAGAATGAGCCAAAGGCACTGCAGAATAAGCCAAATGTGCAACAAGATAGCCAAAAGCATAGTTTCACTAATTTGGTAATGTTTTCAATTTTGGTTTTGAATTTTTTTATCAATTTTCTTTGGCAAGAGATGTAATCAAAAGCTAAAATGATTGAAAAAATTCACAATAAATGAAAGATCCAATTTTTGAAAGTTATGCAACAAGAATTTTTTTGTTTTCTTAATTTGTTTTATTTTGATGTTTTTGTTGAAATATTTTTATTTTGAACTTTGTAAATTTATACTAAAAAGATAAACACTCAAAGAAATGATAATAAAAACCCTAGGCTCAATTTTGGATGGATATCCCCATTTCAATTTCAATTAGAATATGGGTGATCTAGAAATAATCAAACAAATAAAACATACCAAAAAACCTACGCAAGTGGGGGTGGTCAATAAGTTTTGACTATGCTTCACAAGCTCCACTAGTGATATCATCCAAATATAACACAAGGGTATGTGAGGCCTTAATTTGTAGATGAAAGGGAATACTCCCAAACAAATAGGAGGAAAGGGTAACCCACTCTCCACCTTCACTTCTCCAAGGAATAAATTTCTTAGAGGCTTAATCAAGATTGACATATTTCACTTCCAAAAGGTGTTTCTTTCAATTCAACCACCATTATTTATACTTAGCCCAAATATGAGAGTTGAGGCAATCCCCTAGAGTGATCACTTATCTAGGAAGCCCCCCTAGAAAATAAAAACATCACTTATTTTTTATTCTCAAGATCACTGTTGGGCACGAGAGAAGAGCATACATAAATAGATCTTGGGGATTACAAGGAACTTGTTTATTTTAGAGCCCAAATCCAAATGTTAAAGGTAAATTTTAGTCTAATTTTCAATATGAGGAAGACATACCAAATAAGATTGATAAAGCAAGGAAAATAATGTAATTATTTAGCACTTTTGCATAAATAAGAGTGATAAGGTAATTAAAATGAATGAACCTGGTGTCCAATGTTAATTTTGAACCAATTTGATAAAGAGCTCCAAATCTGATTTCTTTCATGATCATTTTGATTTCCTTGAAGATCCAATTTTATGTATACAAAAAAAATCACCAACAAAGGACACCAAGACAACAAGATCTCAGATCTAAGGTTATCTTCAAATTGAATATGAGGTTAGATTTAGATAAAATCTAAGGTTAGCTATTAGAAAATAAGATCCTCTCAAATCTAAAATTTGAACTAATGCAAATTTGAAATTGAGCCCTAGATACTACCTAGATGCGTAGTGAAAAAGACCAGAAGCATTGTAAGTTTAATAGAAGGTGTGCCAATGTCGGTCCTAAACACCTTCCCCTATAACACATCCACTCCATCATTCCATCCATACACTTTCCAACACCCCATCCACTATCCCTCATATCTCCCCCATCAAATCCCTTTAATCCATCCTCTTGCATAATCCATCCATTCTAATAAGGTTGTACCAACATCCAATAGTCGCTTTCCAATAGTCGCTTTACACATAGGCTCTTTTTACCTCATATGGAACTTGATGCTTGAGTCCTTCATCCATCCCCTTTATCATATGTCTTTTGAATCCATTTATCCATTCATCCCTATCCTTATCTATCTCCATTCGTATCCTAGTCCAAAAAGTCAGAAAAAGTCAAAAAAAAAGAGAGAAAAAGAGAAAAAAATAAAGAAAATAGTAAAGAGAAAATAATCTTTCCAATGGTGAAAACTTGGAAAAACAAGCACCTTGGATAAGTACCATGATGAAAACCTAGGAAACAAGTGTCATGCGTAAATCCCCCATCTATTCTACTTCCACAATTGGGGGCAGCTTCCACCTATGCACTCCTTTCCTCCATCTCCTACATCCACCTATCTTCCACATCCTACCTATCATATCCCATTTATATCTAGTCCCCCCACCTTCCTTGTAATCTTGACCTAGATAGGGGCAAACATATGTACATGCTTTGGACACCTCTTGGCATATATTCCCCTCATCCACACACTATCATATTCCTTATCCTCGCCATCTAATTTTTTGATCCATACATATTATCTCCATCCATCTACCTTCATCATCCATCCAATCATGCCACCATCCATATCCCTTCCTTACCCATATCTCATATCCATGTTCATCTTACTCCCTTATCTACATATCCTCCCATCCCTCTTGCCTTGTCATGCATGACACATCTAGAGTGGGGGCATCTCCTTATTTTTGATAGATTCCTTAGAGACATCAAGTAATCCTTTCCATATCCCCATCCTTATCTTCCTATCTACCCATCTACTGGTCTTGTTCCATCTTTTCATCCTTATCTCCCCCATCCATTTTTCCATCCCCTAATCCATTCCATCCTTCCAAATCTTTATCCCTCTATCCACCTATCCTAGCATCTTTCTATCTCCCCATCTTTATCCATCCATCCATTTACCTCTATTTTCCTTCCATCTCATAATCCCTTGTCATTGGAATCTAGCTATAGGCTACCCCCATGTAATCCAATGCCATTCTATCTCACTATCATCACTCCTACCTATTTCCTACATCTTCCTCCTATCTCATCACTTTTTGTCACTCCCCTGTCCATCATCTCATCCTCCCAATTGATCTTCTAATAATTTAAATAACTATCCCATCCCTAAGCTTCACATCATCCACATCCAACATATCAACCATCCTATCTACACGACCTATCCTGGCTCATCATATCATCTCCATCATCGTATCACCTTATCATGGTCATCTCATCACCCCTTATCTATCGTCTGTCGTTAGCCTTGCATCAAACTAAATTTCCTCTGCGCTTTTCACGTAGGCAAGGTCGTTAATTTGATCTGCCCCTAGGGTTTTGTCTTTTGTCTGTCTTGTCATCTTCCATTGTCTATCTTTGGCCTTGTGTCGAACTACGTTGCCCCTATGATTTCATGTAGGCAAGGTTGATTGTTTGATCCGCCCCTAGGGCATTTGTCTGTCTGGTCTTTGTTGTCCATCGAGGTCTCCATCGTCCTCTTTCCGCTTTTATCCATGGTCTTTTGTCGAACTACGAGGGCTTTGCGCTTTCACATAGGCAAGGCTAATCTTTGATCAACCCCCAAGCCCTTAGGTCTTTAGGGTGTGTCGATCTTGTGTCCCCTAGGTCTTTAGGGTGTGTCAGTCTTGTGTCCTTTGTCTTTTTGTCAAGGTATGTCCTTATCTCACTAGTACTTCACAAATGGAATCCATTTGTGTCACGAGGTTCAATCGGTTTCAAATATCTTGCGTCATGTCGATCAACCAATCTATCCTCCATCTTTGGTCTCCATAGGATGTACCCTTCCTAAAATACCACATCAATCCCATCCATCCTTTTGATACTATGGCAAAGGACATTTAAAATTTGATTGTGATCTTTTGATACTTTTGGATTTTATTTATTATTTGAGCTCCCTATCATCACTTGTCAAGGCCGCCATGATCTATCATATTATGGTGTGTTTTGACTAGTTAACATAGGGGCATATCTTGATATTTTTTTTTGTTGTCTTCTTGGTTGTCCCACGTAGTACCCACCAGGACCCCCGAGGTCTTGCGTTACGTTGGGGCATCCTCTTGTGCTTGTGGTTATCCCAATACCTGGCCCAACCAAAGTCATCATGACTTTGGGGCGTTGGGATATCTTTCTTGTTTATTGTGTTTGTGTATGAATTAGACACTAATTCGCCTTGGTTCCACATACCATGGTACCTAGTGTCTTATGCTATAGAAAAAATTAGTGCTCCAAAAATGGCAAATTGCATTGCATTGCATTGCATCTTTCCCTCCCTCATCTGCATTCATTTTAACCATCTCACATCTCCATCCAATCCTAATCCATTTGATCTAGCACAAATCATCTAATTACATCATTGGTCTTGTTCCCAACCCTGTTACAAGCCTTGATCCAATCATCATCATCGTCGTCGTCATCATCATCGGGATGTATCTTTCCCTATCCTCTTGTGTTGTTTTGGGATGTATCCTTCCCTCATCAACAACGCTATCATCATCATCATCATCATCAATGGGATGTATCCTTCCCTATCCTTGTGTTGTTCTAGGATGTATCCTTCCCTCATCAACAACACTCTCATCGGTATGTACCCTTGCCCATCCTTGTGTTATTTTGGGATGTCTCCTTCCCTTATCAACAACACTCCATTGACCATTTGTCCATCTTGGCTTGTAGCTTGACTGGGGCAACATCATATTTGTCCTGGAATCCATTTGTGCTTGCCTTTATCTCTTCATTTCATCATCCTCTCTCATCCATCCCTTTGCATTATCTTCCCCATCTACCCTTGCATCATCTCATCCATTTCGAGAGCACACATGTATTCTCTTAAACCTGCATGTCCTCTCGAGGGGGCATCCTAATTCCTAATCTTCATCTTCACTCCCATCATCTTTCCTCCTAATCACTCCTCGAATGACTAGAGCATCTTCCTTAATCTAACCATCTTCTTCTAGGTGCTATGTTTTAATTTTCTTTGAAATGATGCTACTTCGTAACACCATCTCAAAGAGGGGAAAATGTAGACATACAAATTTGAACACTTCTATATGGTCATAATCCCATCATTTATCTATCTAATCCACCTATATTAATTAAATGACACATTTTATTAATATTATCCCCTTGCCCTAAGGTTCCCAAAAGTATTTAATTAAATACTCTATCCTTTTCCATTTCCTCTCTAAATTAAATAAATAAATCAATTTATTTAATTTAGTCAATTATCCTTTTCAAATTTTAGTTCATTTTTTCTCTCTCCTTGTCCCATCCTCCATAAACCTTTCACTAATCTAGGTTAATTTAATTAATCCTTCATTAAAAATGTGCATATCCTTAATTAGGATTAATGTCACATCCTCCATATCTATCCACTTGCCTCTAATCACCTATTTGCACAATCCTAATCCTAATCACTTACCTTTTTCTAGCATGTCCTTAAGTCAACCTTCTTGGTACTTACCTTTTTTGGGTTGACCTCTTCCCCATGTGAATTAAAAATTCACACTTATTCCCTGCCATGCATTTGTCTTCCCCATGACCTCTCAAAGGTCACATCATACCCATAGGACAAGGACCCCTTTTAGGGGGAATCTTGTCTTACCCATTGGTTTCTAATTCACTTTTATTTCTCCAAGGCCTTCCCCATTCCCCATGTTGACAAGGGAGGACTTTCTAAAAGTCATCACTTGTCACTTTCAGCCCCATATGGGGCCAAGGAATAAATTTTTGGGGAAATCCTCTCCCACCCCAGGGTACTTGCAAGTACCTTGGGACCACATCACTCTCTCCATGTCACTTGTACCCTTTCCATCTCACCTTGTCCTTTGGATACTTCACCCACCACATGGCAAGATGTGAGGGCTTGTGAGTCCTCAACTCACCATAGCCCTCCATCTTGGACATGGTGGCTCAATCTTGATCGTTGGATCCTCTAGAGAATTCAAATTTTCTTATAAATACTCCCATCTTCCTTCATTAAAGGAGCTAGATGTTAGAACTTGTGATTTCATGCATTCATGCTCTCAAGCCATTCAAGCCTCTTAGTCATTCATTGTAGCTTCATATCACTTGCATTTTCATCTTAGCATCCATTATTGCATCCACCTACCTCCATTAATCCTTCCACCACCATCTTTGCAAGTTTATCATCCAAGAAGCACACACTATCAACCATCAAAGGGCCAACCAAGGATCAACACGAAGAAAGGTATAATCATCTTGTTGTGTTTTATCTTCCTTTTCTTTGTGTTTAACATAGCCCAATCTTGAGGTGTTAGGTGTTATTTTCTCCTATTTCATTCTATTTTGTTTTGCCTTTTAGACTAGCAGATTTCACCTTATCACAGAAGGTGCAACAACATCCACCAAAAGTGCGATGATAGAGACTAGAAGCAACTTGAAAATAACCAAAAACGTAAAAAAATCAACCAAAAGTGAGATGACAGAGACCTCAATTGCAACAATGGCTATTAGATGATTTAAATAGAAGATTCTAATTAGCTAGAAGCACAAGAAGTCAAACTAAAAGTGTTGTAAATCTAACAAGAAGCACAAAAAAATTGATCAAAAGCACAAATCTTCCATGTTGATAGAAAACTAACCTTTTACAGGAGAAAATTGATCTAATATATACCAAATGCAATTTATATCAGCTTAGACGCACTATTTGTTGGCCCAAAAGAATTGTGAATCATTTCGGAAGTGGAAATCTAACCTATGACTTCAAAGAAACACAAATCTTGCAAAAATCCTTGTTAAATCTAGGATGTGGGTTCCATCAGGTGTGCCAAAATATGGATGATAAAAATATGAATCACAAATAACAACAATGTCAAACTCACACTTTCACAATCATGCAATGAAGTTCAAGATCTTGGCTCAGAATATGGAATTTAGATAACAAGCAAAGTCATCATAGCTAAGATCTTGATTTGCTCTATTGTTGGTTTCTCTTTGAAGTAACAAACTATGAAAAAATAATAATGATATGATGCAATGATAATGATAAATGCTAAAAAATAAATGATACCTATGCTTGATAAATGGAAATGATATTTGCTTGATAATGTTTGAATGCTTGATAAGAGTGTTAGAGAGACTTTGATAACAAGAGTGCTAGGGGGTTTGAATGAAATGAAATCTTTGTATTTATATGCTTCACTTGATACTTGATCGATAGTGAAGATTAATTTGCAAGATCAATGGATAAGAAATTCAAGATAGTGTAAAACTCAAATTTGAATTTGGTGGAGAGAAAGATTAGAAGAAATAAATAGAAAAAAAAAATTATTTAATTCAAAATAATAATTGGAGAAATAAATAAATATTAATTTATTTATTTTAACATAAAATATTTAATTTATTTAAAAGAGGAGTGTAAGTGAACTAAATAATTTTTTAAAATTATTTTTATAGAGGAACAAAGATAAATTGAATTTAATTTTAATTAATGTTGGAGGGAAAATTATAAGTGATGAATTAATTAAATAATTAAAAATATTAAATTAATATAGATATGATAAAAAGATTAAGATAATTAAATAATTAAAAATTATTTAATTATAATGGATGAAAAGAGGAAAATGTTAGAATTAATATAGATAAAAAAATGGTAAGGATAATGATGAAATGATAAGATGAAAATGCATTAGTCATTTTTAGGCGTCTATAATATGCAATAATGAGAAAGCAATCAACTGAATTCAATGGCATGCAATCATAGGAGTTGGTAGCTTGCAACCGAAGAACCATGAACTTGCAACAAAGGGAGTGATACTTGAAGTCTAGTCAGCCACAAATTGTTGGACATTTAATATTTTTCATTAACTAATGGGGGACTTTGCTACAAAGTTGTGAACTTTTTGTTCATTTATAAGATCTTTGCTATTTATCCACGCATGCAAGTGAAAGCGGATTCTTTATCTCTGATAGTAAAATTAAATTAGGACTTTGATTTTGAATGTTTCTTTCATGTCTTTATTACAATAATCATTTTTCTACCTTGTAGGAATGAGTTGACAAGTTGTATTTAGATTCCTAGTTGATTACTATTATATATTTGAAAACTCTATAAATAGTTGGTATGATTTTTCCACAATCCATGAAGTATTAGAGCAAGATTTTGGATTCAACTGTGTATGTTTTTAGATCATACACAGTTGAATCCAAAAGCTTTCTCTAACTCTATAAATGGAAACAACGATAATCTTTTACTTCAGCTACTATATTTTATTTTGAATTGTAAGTATACATCTTTTTACCTGAATTATTGAATCACTGTATCAACCGTGCATGAAGAATTGAATAGATAATTATTTTGTGAATTAAAGAAGAGTGTTGATACTCAAGCAAGGGCCCACTTGAGGTATGATGCTACTTTGTTGTTAAATTAGTGATTTTCTTATTTCCTTTCTGTATTATATTGTTAATTGATAGATGTTATCACTCATAGCTTTAGTTGAATAGCATTTTTTAATCTGCAAAAAGAAATACTTGTAACATTAAACTACTAGCAACAATTTATTATTTAGAATTTGAATGTTTTATTAATTTCCCTTTGAATATAATAAACTTGCTTGCTATGCTAACACTTTATAGGAATACCAAGAACTTTCCTAGCCATAGATATAGTACCGACATCATCTTAAGAAACACGTCTCTAATTGATAATTAAATGTAAAATCCTATTACTAATGATTCTCTGATAGAGGATGGTCTAGTCTATTGCATAGATGTGCATAACTTAGTTGCTCCAAATTGTTAGGTAATAAGGGTGCACATAAAATCTTGTGGGTGTGACATCTTACTAATATATAAATCTCCTCAACCTTCATTCACTAGAGATAAACATGCACACAAGATAGTATACATGTCCCTCACGAGACAAAAATAAATTTATCATTTATAATATTAATTTCAATTTTTTAACCCTTTCTTCAATCATAACTATTGTTACATTATATAAAATATACAAAATAACTATCATTACCACATTTAATATTATTTGCATTTAATTATATTCTTCAAACTAATTTTAAACCACATAAATTAGAACCTATAAACATCTCATTGCGCATTTAAGTGTGATTGCTAGTTTATTTTCTTTTGCACAAACAATGAAAAAATGCATCTACATCCCATCCTACTAAGGAAGAACAAAAAGATGTCTTTAAGTAAAATAAGATAGGAAGATAGAGAAAAGATGGTGTATGTAGTATCCTTTAAACACTATAAAGGACATTTGAATACCAAGCATGAAGGTTAACAAAAAATTATTCCTCTTCCCTTTGCATAAAACATGATAGGAAGGGAGCGAAAAAAAATATTGTATGTACTATCCTTTAAACACTCTAAAAGACATTTCACTAAGAGACATGAAGGTCGACTACAAGATTATTCCCCTTCCCTCCACATTCCATTCTATTAAGTAAGAACAAAAATACAACTATGATAAAACAACATAGAAAGGGAGATATTTTTTATAAGTACTATCCTTTCAACATAGTAAAAAATATTTCAATACAAGACATAAAATCAACTAAAAAGTTATTCCCCTTGTGATTAGGGGAGAGGAGCCGATACCTAGGCGGGGTCCCAAATGTGCAATGGGACATGTGCTCATTGGGGCCCACACCTATACGCTGGTCCTCCAAAAGGTAAGCTTAATTTCATCCATAGATAGGCTTGATCACATCAAACATAAATCAGATATAAAATGCTTACAAGTTAGCATTAATTTAAAAATTTAACAAGTACATGGTGGCATCCAAACATGATGAAGTGTATCCAACTTGTATCTGACATTGAACAAGTACCATTCCAACATGGAATTAAAACAGCCCAAACACTAAGACATGCACCCTTCCCCGTAAATTATTAAACCCAAATTTCGCACCAATACAAGCGTCACTTTCACATTAGTCACAACTACAGAAAATAAACAAGATGCCAACTCAACAACTTTGAAACCCATCTGACCCATCTTTGACCGACTGGCGAACCCATTACAAGATTGTTTCCCATCGTAGCATAACCAAACCAACATGCAAATGCATTTGCCTATCCCATCTACCATGAGATCTCCAACACGTATTAGCTTCAATCTGTCCCATCTTGCCAAGTAGGGTGTGCACGTACTAGAGCCAAACACAAATATCCCACCCGCATCCATTTAACACTCCTGTAAGGCCGCCATTATTCAAGACAAAAGCATGGAAACAATTTCAAATAATCCACCAAACCAATCAAGTCAAGAATTAAAGGCTGAAATCAATCAAATCTCCAATTCATATGAAACAGAACTCAAATTCAAAAGAGGACAACAAGTTATTTCACCACACCAAACAACCATCAATCAAATTCAAATAATTCCCAATTCAAATAGCCGTGAAAACCAACAAGTATTTAGTTATTCTGCAGTGAGCGACATAAGAAAAGGAGGAGTGACAAGCATAGAATTGAACGAGTTAACATCAAGGGGAGGCAATAGCTCAGATTCTAGTGCACCAGCATCCATATTGTACCAGGTTTTCCTTTTCACACTTGTTCTTCATTACAGCCATTAACAGCATCCATATTGATCTTTATTACACCCATTACAGTCATATTACATGTTTCTTTATGTATCGGTAGGGTTTATATTGCAAATATTGCAGTCACAGGTTAGCATAGTGTTCCATAAGGTTTATAATGCGTATATTACAGTCATGGTTTACCATTTAAGGCTTTCCCTAGGGTTTATATTCTAAATATTACAGTCATAGTTTACCATCTCTGTTTCCCTAGGGTTTATATTGAAAATGTTACAGTCATAGTTTACCCTTTCTGTTTCAGTAGGGTTTATATTGCAAATATTACACTCATAGTTTAACATTTGTGTTACATAGGTTCTGCATTATCATTCACTCTGCTTATCGTAGTCTCACATCGTAGTCTCATAGGTTCTGCATTATCGTTTATATGTTACATATTGGTCATGGTTTACCATTTTTGTTTCAATGGTCCTACATTATCATTCACTCTGATTATCTTATTCTCATAGGTTCTGCATTATCATTCACTCTAGTTATATTATTCTCATAGGTTTTGCATTATCATTGACTCTGCTTAGCATAATCTCACAGGTTTTGCATTATCATTCACTCTGCTTATCTTATTATTCTTTCAGTTCTACATTGTCATTCACTCTGGATATCTTATTCTCATATCTTCTGCATTATTAGTCTCTAAAGTTTCTGTTGTTCAAACATGAGTGTGGTTTTCACTTTCCTGTGCATGAACGTTAATGTTGTAAACACTTAAAAGGTTATGAGATGTTCTTAAACTCTAACTCCCTTGCATAGCTTGTAATTTTGTGCTTCTTACTCCTCTACTTCCTTATGTCGCTCACTCCAGAATAGATAACTCAAGATAACAAACTCCTGCTACAGAAGATAATCTCAATTGAAATGCAAGAAACTAAAAATATAACACATACACAAACTAAATAATCTTCTGTTCAAGCATCACTCTCTTCATACATATAAAGATAACTATTAAAGCATTTGTGTTTCATAGTTTACCATTTATCTTTCCTAGGTTTTGCATTATCATTTACTCTAGTTATCATATTCTCATATGTTCGGCATCACAAACTAATTATTCTTATGTTCAAGCATCATAGGTACATAGATGTATTTCATAGTTTACACTCTCTTCATACATACACATAGATGTATTTCATAGTTTACCATTTATGTTTCATAGGTTATGCATTATCATTGACTCTGCTTATCATATTCTCATATGTTCTGCATTACAAAGTGATTGTTTTTCTGTTCAAGCATCACTGTTTTGATTCTAATTATTCTGTGTAGATGGCCAAGGGCAATGCAGTGGTGACCCATACTGGGAACAAAAAAAAGAAAAGAGCCATGACAAGGTTGCTTGCAGAGAAACGAGGATGCAGATTCCCCCCTGAAATAGATCATGTTGCACAAGTAGATGAGGTTTCTACTCCTCAAATACCGCAGATTGAGGTTACTACACCTCAAATACCGCAGAAGGTAAAACAAATACAGAAGCTGTGGTCTGAGGATGACATGAAAAGGGCACTCTATGACGTTGAAGAGAATGACATGTCGATAAGGGGGGCTTCCAAAAAGTGGCCAATCCCAACAGCCACACTGTCCAAATGGCTAGGGGGTCTAACAACAACTTCCAAGAAAGGTCCGCCAACAGTCCTCACAGAAGAGGAAGAAAATCGCATTGTGGAATGGTGCAAGCAAATGGCTAATATTGGTCATGGTCTAGAGATAGTCAATCTTAAGTCTGAGGTTGCTCAAATATGTCAAAATAGGCCAAACCCTTTCACCAATGGCTTCCCAGGGAAGTCCTGGTGGACAGGCTTCAAGCACAGACATCCTCAACTTGCATTACAAACTGCTGAAGGCCTAGACAAAGATAGGGCATTCAATCTTAGACCTGATGTTGTAGATGCATTCTACAAAACATTGTTTGCAGCATACAAAGCCATGCCATATGGTCCTGATCGCATATGGAATTGTGATGAAACTGGCATCCAAGTAGGCAAAAATGGGTCCATGAAGGTGCTCGCAAGAAAAGGTAGCAGGAATGTCTCTTACATTATCCCAAAGAGCCATGAATGGATAACCATTCTATGTTGTGTCAATGCTATCGCGCAAAGCATTCCAGGATTCTACTTATTCAAGGGGAGTGCGAACATAGATAATTACATCATAGATTGTGAACCAAGTGTTTGCATGGCAGCCCAGCCACATGCATGGATGACCAAAGACTTGTTCATAGATTGGTTGACCCACTTCAAAACCTCGATTCCAGGCGGTGTCTCGCCCACGAACAGGGTCTTGTTGATCTTTGACGGCCATGGAAGCCACGTAGCACTAGAAACCATCCAAGAAGCAAGAGATATCGGTATAGATTTGTTAAAATTGCCATCACACACATCACATAAGCTACAGTCATTGGATGTGAGTGTGTTTGCACCTTTCAAAGCTTACTTCAAATCAGAACGTGCAAAATTTTAGTCAAGGTTTCCAAACATTGAAGTGAAGAGGAGAGAACTTGCAATGTTAGGCAGCAAAGCAATGAAAAGAGCTTTGACAGTTGACAACATCAAGGTTGGGTTTAGAAGTACTGGTATATGGCCGTTGAATCCCGATGTACTTGTCAACGACATGCATCCAAGTGAGACATTTGTGGTCAACGAGGATGCTGACGCAGTTGAAAACATTCTCAACCTTTCTGGACTTGGTGTGTCAACTGATGATGTCACAGTATTGCAGTCCACTCTTCCAGATGGACACATGTAGCCTGCAATAGAAACATAGCACTCACCTCATACATGTCCTGCTGAATCAGTTGCACAAGTGGTGGTTAATGAACACACCCCTCCCATGGTGGACAGGACCATTGATCAATTCAGCGAAAGTTTAGATCTTCCATCACAACGAAGCCAACCATCCTGGTTGGTTGAGGGAGCAATGAACTTGGGCATTCATTTGGAAGTCCCAGAACAAGAGGATACCTATACTTTTCCATCACCACCACCAGAAATTGACCTTTCTCAAGTTGTCCATTACTATGCTCCTTCTTGCAATTTAGATTTACAAGCCAATGAAGATGTACCACAGGGCTAACAGGTAGTCGAGGAGGTCATTGGCACACAGTCAGATGGGACACAACAAACACAAACAATTCCGCACATCAGCAAGTTCCTTAAGTTGCCTATGCACACTGTCCGTCAAATGAAATCCAAAGCAGGTGCAATTCGGATCAGTAGACAGTCTCAATTGTTGACAACAGATGACTACATGAGGCTGTTAATGGAACAAGAGCAAAGGAAGAAAGAGGTCGAGGAGATAAAAGCAAGAAAGAGACAATAGAATGCAGAGAAAAGGGAAGCAAGAATTGTGGCAGTGGAGTTGAAGGAGAATGCCATAATTGAGAAGGACATACTGCGAAAAGAAAAAGAGCAGCAAAAATTACAACAAAAAAAGGATAAAGATGCAAAAGGAGCAAGAGAGGCTTCACAAGGAACAGGACCGAAAGGAAAAAGAGATTGAGGAGGCACGAAGGGCTTTACAGAGAGAGAGGCGGTTAAGGAACACTTCTAATCTGTTGTCTCAAAGTAATGGAGTCTTTCGTGATATTCTCAACATTAATATCCCTCAGTTCTCCACGGTAATAAATTATTCAAGCCTCTCCCAATCTGACTTTAGGGGCAGTCAATATCCATATCAATTTGGCACTCGGGATATACAAATGTCTTCACCACCGCCCCCAACACATGTCACTTGCACCCAATATACCACTCCAAGTCCCACTCATGTATGCAGCAATCCCCATCGACTGGAAGGGGACGAGAACATGGCAATTGGCACCCCAACCAGCCAAGATCCTTTTCACAACAGCAGCAGCTAGATTACAAATGCTAGTTTCATAGACTTTAGAAGTATTGATATTTACAAATGCACCAAAATTGTGGACAGTTGTAATTTTTTGATAAGTACAAATTGACCGTTATTGTTTTGTTTTGTGAAGTAATCTGATCAAATTCGAAAAAGTGTTGTATGTAATTTGCAATGTATGCTTCTTTGTTGACATTTTTAAATATATGAGAATTACAGATGCATCGTTTTTGTTTTGATTTGCAATGTATTAGGATCATATTGCAATGTGTGTTCTATGTAATTTGCAATGTGTCACTATTTCTGTTTCAAATTTTTGCTTCTTCATTGACATTTTGTCATTTTCTATTCCTTTTTCCAAATATTTTGCCACGTGGAAGGTCCAACTTTGTCCACGCGTCGAAAAAAATAGAAAAAAAGACCCATCGACCGATACAGACGCACCTCGGGTGCCACTACGTGTGTGGCTCGGCGTCTGAAGGTGACAGCCTTGCCACATCAAGTCTTCCTAGTCCGCCACCCTAACAATCCACTACTGAGCATTTATCACTCGCCGCCACTTCCTATTCCTATCTCTTGCCTCAAATAAATGCTGCCACCTCTCCTAAGCTCCACGCCACCCTGCAATTTTATTCCAACCAACCTATACATATACATATGCATATGTATATGCATACGTATACATATGTATATGCATATGCATATTATGTATATGCATATGTATATGCATACATATACATAGACATATGCATATGTATATACATATGCATACATATACATATACATATTAGACATATGCATATGCATATACATACTTATATGTATATGTATATGTATGTAGATATGTATATGCATATACATATGTATATGTATATAGATATATGTATATGTATATAGATATGTATATGCATATACATATCTACATACATATGTGTTTATTCCAAAACGAACTGCATTGAATGGTCCCAGTGCCTCGCTCTTCTCACCATTCAACCAACCTTTCATTTTCCCAAGTAAACATTCCGTCTTCACTTGCTTGCCGGTACCTGCTCGTTTCGTCGTCTGCAACCTTCGCCGTCTCATGACAACCTACAATGCTCGGAGACCATATCTTGTTTGGGTAGAAGCCGATACAGAGATGGGTAGATGCCAATTACCGAACGTCACCAGCAGCTCCACTTCTGCCATGCAAGCAACGAACGGGTTCCTCGCCACCATGAACGGGTTCCATATACATACACATATGTACATATATATATGCATACATCCACATACATATATTGTATATGTATATATATATATATATATGCATACATACACATACATATACATATGTATATGCATACATATGTATATACATATGCATACGTATATAGATATGTATATGCATATGCATACATATACATATCTATATACATATGCATATGTATACACATATACATATTTGTATACAATTAAGTCGTGCAACTATTCTATCTTTTTCAGGTACCATTGATGAATTTGGGGGTGTTAAATTTTTCATAGGTGATGGCAACCTATGCTGCACAGGTCCACAACTCCATTCGAATTGTGAAGTGTTGCATAGGTAACCATGAGAAGCCTTCACAAAACCAAGTCCCCTAAGTCGTTCAAATACAAAGCTATGGACACCTATGTGAAGTGCTACATAGGCCACACATGTATATACATAAAACATAGACATACAAATATACATATAGGTTATGCTTCATCATTTCAATCAAATAAGCAATAGACACATGTTTTAGGGAGACTTGATTTTGTGAACACTCATTTGATGGAAACCTATGCTGCATGGGTCCACAACTCCATTTGAATTGTGAAGTGTTGCATAGGGAACCATGACAAGCCTTCAAAAAACCAAGTCCCCTAAGTCATTCAAATACAAAGGTATGGTAATCTATGTGAAGTGCTACATAGGCCACACATGTATATACATAAAACATAGACATACAAATATACATATAGGTTATGCTTCATCAATTCAGTCAACTAAGCAATAGAAACATGTTTTAGGGAGACTTGATTTTATGAACGCTCGTTTGATGGCAACCTATGCTACACGGGTCCACAACTCTATTCATATTATGAAGTGTTGCATAGAGAACCATGACAAGCCTTCAAAAAACCAAGTCCCCTAAGTCATTCAAATACAAAGCTATGGTAATCTATG
Organism: Sequoiadendron giganteum; assembly: GCA_007115665.2. NCBI lineage: Eukaryota > Viridiplantae > Streptophyta > Pinopsida > Cupressales > Cupressaceae > Sequoiadendron > Sequoiadendron giganteum. Next base: position 256,443,411 of record CM021104.1, on the reverse strand, counting down.
TGAAGTGCTACATAGGCAAGCATGAAAGGCCTTGGGAAAACCAGGTCCCCTAAATACATGTTGTAAGAAAGCTTTAGTGCTCAATAATGATCTATGGTAATACATGTGAATACTTGAAGGTTTTCATGGCTATTTGACTTGGGAATTATTTGAATCTGATTGATGGTTGTTTAGTGTGGTGAAATAAATTGCTATCCTCTTTTGAATTTGAGTTCTGTTTTGTATGAATTGGAGATTTGATTGATTTCAGCCTTTAATTCTTGACTTGATTGGTTTGGTGGATTATTTGAAATTGTTTCCATGCTTTTGTTTTGAATAATGGCGGCCTTATAGGAGTGTTAAATGGATGTCGGTGGGATATTTGCGTTTGGCTCCAATAAGTGTGCACCCTACTTGGCAAGATGGGACAGATTGAAGCTAATACGTGTTGTATATCTCATGGTAGACGGGACAGGCGAATGCATTTGCGTGTTGGTTTGGTTATGCTACGATGGGAAATAATCTTGTAATGGGTTCGCCAGTCAGTCAAAGATGGGTCGGATGGGTTTCAAAGTTTTTGAGTTGGCACCTTGTTTAAATTAATGCTAACTTGTGTGCATTTTATATCTGAGATATGTTTGATGTGATCAAGCCTACCTATGGATGAATTTAAGCTGACGTTGTGGAGGACTAGCGTATAGGTGCACACCATATAAAGTTGACACCCCCAAATTAATAAATGGCACATATAAAAGATACAATTGTTGCAGGTCTGAGTTTATGAATATAGACATATACATACACATACACATAGATATAGACATAGACATAAGTGAATTAAACACGACTGTAGAGAAGTATAGGAAGAGGCAGCGAGTGATAAATGCGACGTAGTGGATTGTTAGGGTGGCTAACTAAAAGAAGTAAATGTGGCAAGGTTGTCCACTTAAGACCTCTTCACACATCTATACCCACACACATTTACATATAGACATACACATTCACACATACACATTTACATATACAAATACATATTTACATATAGACATAAATATAGACATACACATACACATACACATAGTCATAGACATACACATAAACATAGACATACACATACACAATCACATATACATATTTACATATCCATACAGATTTACATACACATATACATTGACATAAACATACACATTTTCATAGATTTATTTGCACATATACATAGATTTACATACACACATACATAGACATAAACATATACAGATTCAAATACAAAGCTATGGTAATCTATAAACATATACATAAACATAAACATATGTATATGTATATGAATATGTCTATACATATGCATATATATATATATATATATATATATATATATATATAGTAAGATGCAAAGACCTTAAGCATATACAAGTTGGATACACTTCATCATGTTTGGCTGCCAGCGTGTAATTGTTTTGTTTCAAAATAATTACAATTATGTGTGCATTTTATATCTGATATACATATCCATATGTCTATGTATATGTGTATGTATATGTCTATCTATCTGTCTATGTATATGTCTATGTCTATGTATATGTCTATGCCTATGTATTTGTCTATGTCTATGTTGATGAAGCAGAACCTTAAAAAAATAGAACAGCCCCCATATATTTCCAAGACACAAAATTAAGGTACAGTAATTGGATGATTAATATGATGGAAAATAACCTATGCAAAAGATAACACCCCCAAAATAACCAATGGCACCTAAGAAAAGATAGAAACATTTGCATTACAGTCTTATTGAAGGATATGGATTTTTTTTTCATTTAAATATTATTGGTCCATGTGGCCTGCCATGTCGACAGTGTGATTTTGGGTGCATACGTATCGGCTCCTCTCCCCTAATACGTAAGTGGGGGCCCTAATGTGCTATGGGACATGCGCTCATTGGGGCCCACACCTATACGTTGGTCCTCCACAACGTAAGATTATTTTCATCCATAGATAGGCTTGATCACATCAAACATAAATCAGATATAAAATTGATGGAGCATTACCCAAAATCAAAATCAATGATAATGCAAAACCTATGAGAAAACAATAAGGAGAGTGAATGATAATGCATACCCTGTGAGATTACGATAAGCAGAGTGAATGATAATGCAAAACATATTGAAAAGAGATATGATATAATATAAGCTAGACAATTATTTGAGTTTTGCTTCCCCTTTGACATCAAATAGTTTCTTATTTTTTGTAGTTAGGATATTGTTTTCACTATGTACCTGAGGTAGAGGATTAGTTGGTTGATTGTGATAATGAATTTTAGGTGAGAATAAGAGATTGGATGAGACTATCATTAACACATGTTATAATGTTTAATCTAAATTGGGATACCCAAGGCATGAATAAGGATGGGTTTGATTCAATGGATAAAATATACTTCGATCATGTATAAATGATGTTCATTCTTGCTATCAATTTTAATTATAAGAATGTTAAACAAACATAAATGGGAGAACAATAGTTGCACTAAAGAAGAAAAACGGAATGGATACTAAAAGGACAACATAGAAATAATATTCTAAGGAAAAAAACTATAGATAGGATCCTCTTCATAGCTTTTTTTTCTATCACATATGAGAATTGAGACCTATATGCTATGGGATCATAGCCTTCTTTAATGAATCTCTAGTGGCCCTTATGGTTTATTGGGGCTTTGTGGTCCTATTCATGTTATACTGTCACATCCCTAATTATAATTGAAACAAATCAAACAATGATACAAAGTGTAATAGAAAATTGAGACATGTAAGATTGATTCTAATGGATGAACAAACTAACCATCCATCTATACCATAGTGTTGTTCAAAGTTATATATACATTTGATAATGTTGTATGAAATTATATTTCAGTATCTATATGAGAAATGGTTATAGCATAAGTAGGAGTCAACCATCATCATAGTTAGTTGTAAGGGAGAGGGGCCGATTCTGAATCATAATGCAGAACCTATGAGAAAACGACAAGCAGAGTGAATGATAATGCAAAACCTGTGAGATTATGCTAAACAGAGTGAATGATAATGCAGAACCTGTGAGAATACGATTTGCAAAGTCAATGTCAATGCAAATCCTATGAGAATAGGATAACCCAAAACTATGACTGTAGAACTTGCAAAATAAACCCTACCGAAACATAAATGGTAAACTATGCGTGCTATATTCTCAAAATAAACCCTACTGAAAGAGAAATGAAGTAAATATGAGCGTAATATTTGCAATATAAACCCTATAGAGCAAAACCCATATAAACAACAAACATTATTACATGTCGAAAGAAAAAAGCAACCAACTGCATAAATATAATTTATACGAAATAGAGAGATGCTTGAACTGAAGATTAATTTCCAAAGATTTAGTGTGTTTATGAACACAAATAATGCAGTGTTCATAAACACTCAACTTTAACAAAATAAACGAAATTTGCAACACCAAAAAACATATAAAACAAAGCGAAATTGCAAACCAAGCACAAACAGAAGAACAATGGCCAGCCTTAGTGAGCAAGCTCACCTAGGTCGAACACGCGACGAACCCCTTCGTTGCTTGCGGTGACCTTCATGGCGGCGAGGAACCCGTTCGTTGCTTGCATGGCGGCGAGGAACCCGTTCATGGCAGCGAGGAACCCGTTCATTGCTTGCATGGCGGAAGTGGAGCTGTTGGCGACGTTCGGTAAGTGGCGTCTATCCATCTCCGTATCGGCTTCTACTCAAACAGTATATGGTCTCCAAGCATTGCAGGTTGTGGTGAGAGTGCAAAGGTTGCAGATGACGAAACAAGCAGGTACCGGCGAAGAAGTGAAGATAGAAAGTTTCCTCGGGAAAATAAAACGCTGGTTGAATGGCGAGAAGAGCGAGGCACTAGGAGCATTCAATGTAGTTCGCTTCGGAATAAACGCGGGGTAGCGTGGAGCTTAGGAGAGGTGGCAGCATTTATTTGAGACAAGAGATAGGAATAGGAAGTGGCGACGAGTGATAAATGCTCAGTAGTGGATTGTTAGGGTGGTGGACTGGGAAGAGTTGATGTGGCAAGGCTGTCACCTGCGGACGCCGAGCCACACACGTAGTGGCACCCGAGGTGCGTCTGTATTGGTCGACAGGTCTTTTTTTCGTTTTTTTCAACGCGTGGACAAAATTGGACCTTCCACATGGCAAATTTTATTTTAAAAAAATTAAAATAATAATTTATTGTTTAATTAGCTTTTTTCTATAATGGATTTTTTTTTTAAAATGCTATTAGTCCACGTGGCCTGCCAACTAGACCATCCGGTTTTGGGTGCTTACGTATCGGCTCCTCTCCCCTAGTGCTTATAGAAAAAATGAAATATATACTAATACACACGTTTGGAAGTCAAAAAGTATACTAATTACTTAAATTGTCGACTTCTTCTCTATGAACTAGATTGGGATTGAAAAGCTGTCGAACTTACCGTTGATCGCCGGTCAAACTAGAAGGTTGGTGTTAAGGGAATAAATCCCCTCATCGATTTTGCTCCATTTTTTTTTGTAATTTAACATAAACTTCCAAATTTCCAATCTCTGGTTGCTATTGAGACAGGAGATATTAACCTTTTAGTGCACGGTTCCTTTCTATTTTTTATATAGTACTTGCACCTATTATATAGAAGAAAAAACAATCTCATCTACAATCCCATACCCTTTGGCCAATTTCTAGAAACAAGTTTGGGATCTTCTTATTCCATAGTATGTACAGATTACATGATCTATTTTTAACATTCATATCCTCCACAGAGTTAATAGTATGCAGAATCCTCCTAAACTTGTTCTTGCAAGGCATGGTATTTTAAAACAGTTCATATACCAGCCAAACACTCCGGTGGGGGAACTGGGTACCTGGATTTGTCTGTACAGTAGTCATATACCATGTGATTCAGCTTCACCCACCTGTAATTCCTGGCTTGTACAGGATTGAAACTTCTGTAGTTCAAACCCTCCCACCAATTGGTGGTGTTAGAGGGACAGCTAGCCCCTCCAGGAATTGAACATGCTTCTATATCAAATTCTTTGTAATAAGCATTGAATGGTGCTTTACTCCAGTCTATCTTCTCTAGCCCTCCTCTTGTAGCCCAGTCATCTGCTTCCCACAGAGTGGAATATATCCCCATGGGCTGAGACTTTGGATAAAGGATCCCTTTTGCTTCATTGTTTTTATATTCTCTGATTGGAATATCATCCACTGAGAATCTGCACACATAAAAATTTCCGAATTCAGCATAATAGCTCAAAAAGTAAAAGAAATAATTGGGTCAGTGAAGGCTATGCTTACACTATATGATAATGGTTCCATAGAATAGAGTAGGTGTGAAATTCTGCAGAAGGATCAAACCAGAGGTTTACTCTCTGTTCTTTGTCACCCTTGCCATGGGTAAAAACATTTGTTTGGACAGTATATGGTTGTCCTGATCTGTTCCCCAAAAACTCAAAGTCTAATTCATCCCTCACATTGTCTGTGTCCGAATTCATCTGTTCATACAAACATAAATTACCAAAAAAGAAGGGCATATTTAAATCATAACATACATAACCCTGAAGAGGGGTCTAAAGTAAAGAAACTGAAACGTCGGGCTAAATAAAAAGAATGATACAATTAAGCCCCAAAAAAGAGAAATTAATCACTTTCCAGCAAGGCCTGCCTTAACATCTGAGACAGAGTAATTTTATTAGTATCCATTTGCTAGTGGACCATGGAGCTGATTAAGTGCAAGGGTGTAGCATACAAAGGGATTTGATAATGCATTTCTATATCGAATATTATATTTCCTAGACAAGCATGAAAACAAACCAAATACAAGTGGTACAAGAGAATGCCAACTGGATCCTAACGGAGGAGGAAGATGGAGGCAGCTTTTCTTCCATCTTTTATAGATGAGGAGCAAACAATTGGAAATAGGGCCTCTGCAAACCTTTTATAACTTAATGGCAGGCTTACTTACAGTCAAACCCCTCCATTAAATGAACAGTAAATCACTAGTATAGCACTAAGGTCCCACAAAGATCTACTACTTTAATATGTTACTTTCAAGTGGTTCTCTATATGATTATATGATCCACCGTCTTATGATAAGACTTTTATAAATGATGAGACCAATAGAATATAAAGAATATAATTCGTTTTTGTATAATTATTCTTTAATATTTACTTTTATTCTCTTTCAAATTTACTAAAGTTACACTTGAACTCCCTAACATTCTTCCTTTTCAATCTCATGAATTAGTTTTAACTTTCCATATGTAAATAATTAAAACAAAGATTTTCCATACATACAAATTTGACTTAGAGACATGTGTATAATTGAGCAGGAACAATAAAACAGGCCATCAAACTATGTTTTTCGCAATAGAAAGAGGGAATCCTGTGGTTTAAAGCAAATGTATCAGCCCAAAATGAAAATTGGGTAAACTGCTAATTGTTTAAAAATTAAAAGTCTTTCTAACTTATATGTCCTGTCAAAACTTGTTGATAAAAACCTAAGTCCATTTGTCCTCAGCAGCCACTGCTAAGAAAATGAAGAAAGCACAATCAATAGAACTCTGTATCTTTCAATCTGGCCAAGATGTTGAAGTGTACATTGAAGCATTATTTAGAACACAAAGAAATTCAAACCAGTAAAAAATCTTACATAGAAAGCAGTCACTGTTCCAGCAGAATCACCAGGAACAAGTTTGATTTTCATGCTAATTCGACCGAAAAGATACTGTTTCTTTGAAGCAAATCCTGAGCCTGCAATAAAACCCAATCACCACAATAAGCCTCTATTGTCTCCTCAACTTTAAACTTGTCTATACACAGCCCATAAAACATAGATATACCTGAGTTTTGGTCCAAAAGAAGCTGAATGGCATTGCCATTGAGTGCACTGGTTTGCTTGATGTGATCATCTCCCCATGTTATGCGAAAGTCTTCCCCAAAGACTGCAGGGTATGCCAAGACAGACATCACTAGAAACCCATTTAAAACAATAAGCAAAAATAAACTTTTGTCTCTCTCCATTACAACTTCTCTAATTGCAATACAAAAATCAGCAGAAGCAAGTATACACATCCTATGAGGCAGCATTCCTCCTTTTATATAGGTAATTGAAGCTCCAAATTATCCCAGGTTTCTCTAAAATGATTACCAGAGACATCAATCTAAATCATCACAGCTATTTATGATGAGATGCTTTGGCCAATTCGTGGACTTATCATACCCGCTTCTAGAAAAACACTGGCCCACAATCGCCATGCCAAGATTCCTAATTTTTCACCAGCCGAAATGCAGAGAAAAAGTATTGGTGGTATTAGGGCATGTACAGACTCTTCCATGTCAATCGATTTGAAGCTTTCTGTTGTATTAATGATGAAGTATGGGCGGGCATGACAGAGGCAGAGGCTCTGCTTGTAATTCTGCTGTAAACCCAACTATTTGTACCTTGGAATTCTTTTCTCTCTTCCAACATCATGACGTCCATGGCATCTAATCTGTCCCATCGAATAAAACCCCCTGTACATTCATTACGCAGTCCAAATCCAAATTTAGGCTAAATAAGTCATCAAATATCTGTAGGAATGCTCTGTTTATGACCACATGATTTTTATGTCTTATCGCTATTTCTCCACAGAACGAAAACATGCTTTTACTGTTGCCCTGCGCCGACAGCATGGATTTTAATTTTAGTGGAGATTTTAGTGGGAGATTGTAGATACGTGTATGAATGGCTTTCATGAATTCAAACGTACCGTAATGATTAGATCCTCTACTTTCGGACTGTGTAGTTATGAGTACAGGGATTACAGACTTCTTCTGAGTGAGGAATATCCATTTTATAACCAGTCATGCCGGGGCCCCTGTTTTTCAAAAAGTCGAAGACATGACATTTTATGAGTCCCTCTCTTAGCAGGAATTATAGCAATCATAAACGATTGCATTATTTTGGTTTAGAAAATTCTATTATTATTTATGGTTTTTATTCAAATTGTTTTTATGTTTTCAAAATTATTGTGATAGTGCGTGTTTAGTTATAATTTTATATAAAAATTTGCATTTTTAAATTATCACAATCTTGATGAAATTCTCATAGAATATAAAATAAGTGGCATAGTTATTAATCATTGTGAGGAAATTATCTTATTATCTACTCTAAGAGTTTTGTAAAATAAAAAATAAGAAACACACAAAAATTTAAATAGCATTCAATGCAGTCATATCAAGATATTGATTTAACAAGGATGACATATGTTAGAGTACACCCCTTTTTTTTTGTATTGAATCAAAGCAAAATAATACAAAAAATTACATAGCATTTAATGCTGTCCTATCAAGATTGTGATTTAATAAAGATGGCATATGTTAGAGTAGACTTTTTTTTTTGTATTGAATCAAAGCAAAATAATACAAAAATTTAAATAGCATTCAATGTAGTCATATCAAGATTGTGATTTAACAAGGATGGCATATGTTAGAATAGACTTGAATGAATGTAGAAAAGTTAACAAAAAGGCTAAAGTATAAAGTAATTTGCACAAAGAAGTTCTTATTGTACAAAATTTAGGTGAAATTTGGCTTTAAATCAGAACCAATGATTTTCTTCCTAGGAAGGTGTATGAGCTCCGCATGCCCCCTATTGCCCTCGTCAATCTTATGTGACTAAAAACAAGAGGGCACTACTCACAACCCCTACTCATTCCATACTTAATTAGGGATTGTTTTTGTTTGATTCTCCAACTGGCTATTAAGTCAAAGATTCCATAAAAATAAATCTTACCATTTTAGAGCTAGGCAACTAAATTGCGATTGCAACACTTATTGTAAATAATTTGGAAGCAAATTACCTAGTTCAATTGACAAAAAAATCTCTTCCTATAATGCCCAACATAAATAAAGATTTACTAGAACTCTGTAAATAAAAAGTATGTTCCCTAAATACTTGATCCCAAGATGTACCTTATGTGGAGTCTTGAAATGGCTACTCACACTTCTAGAAGAATCAATCCACTCTAAGGTCAAGAAAATGTCATTATGAAGGGAGATTGATTAGCTCGTCAACATAATATGACTAATTTAAGGGCAATTGTTGAGTGGATATTCTCTCCACTTCAAGCTTAGCTAGACCTAGGAGGGTATTCCTAGAAGTATCCTTAATATGATTAAGTACAATTGAAGATAAACAAACTCAAAGTATTGTAGTATTATCCAATTTATGCTTGGCCCTAAAGGTTATCAATATACCAAAGACTAATCTATTACACATATAACCTCTTTTAAGTTGATAAAACATCATTGTACAAGTGCAAGTTGAAGATTTTAATGTGGAGTGTGATAGCAGCTCTTATGGTTAGCAATAGATGCTTCATGGGGTGCATACAAACTAACTTACTCTTAAACTACTAGTGAATGATCTTTTCATTTTGTGTATGGTTGATCAAAAAAATTCAAGGCCAATGCTTAATCTAGTGGGCTATAAAGTCATAATTTACCAAGAGAGACAACACATTAAAATCATAAATGAATATAAATTATGCATATACATATATGCAAAAAAATATGAGATCAAACAATCAATCATACTTAATAATCCCTCTCCAAACTATAAAAATCTATATGAAATAAAGAAGAGACAATTTCAAGGATTGTGGGGTGACCCCACAATGTTGGTTTACAATTTCTGGGAGATTCTGATTTTTGCTGAATTCACATGTTTTTAGAAAATATAATGATTTAAACCTTAAATTTTTCCATTTGAAGGATTCCAATTGAAGAGGGTTTGATCAAACCCCCTTGGATAGAACCTTGCTAGTTTTAAATCATACCTATAACAGAGTCTTTTGTACACCTATCAAAATGCTGATAAAAAACCACTTTTGATTTATCTTTTGGAGGATCAAATGAATTCATTTAAAATTTATTTTTTGTAAGTATGTAGTCCTTATTATAAGCTTCCCAAAAAACATAATTTTAAATAAATTTAATTTTATTATTATATTTATTTTTTATTTCTTGTGAATGTAGGTGTTTCACCGAAAATCAAGCTCTCTATTATGCACATGTGGAAAAATAGTAGATTATCAAAAACAAATTTTGAAAAATATCAGTGCACTAGATATTGAAATCCTTGATCCAACAAAAAAAATAAAATTCAATACATACAAAAAAAGTTGTTGTATATAGTCCACCTATGTCTGAGTTGTAATTTGTTTGACTTCAAAACTTGATTAAAGAAAAAATATTCAATAAAACACTATGAAACCAAATGAAAGCACTAGATATTGTAGTTACAAATCTAAATTCGAAAAACATAGAATTTCATCCTTCATGGAAAAAAGTTATGTCATATATGGTGAGCATCACTTCTTAAAAATGGTGTTTACTGAGAAAAACTAGTTTTCGAAGGAGATGGAAAAAGATGTGCAATCTGATTCCAAATTTTTTGAAAAGAATATATTTAGAATTTACAAAAAAAAGTCACAAATCACTAGTTTGCATCATCTTCAAATTCCTCACGGTTTAGCTGTTATAGGTGCCCAAAAGTGAAGATTTAGTTACAAAAAATAAGTTCAGTGTCTAGTTTGGCCAAAAATTGTAAACCAATATTGTGGGATCACCCTATGATGACTTAAATTGTTATGGCATTTATCAACTCATTATAATCATACTAGAAAATGTGGCAAGAGAAAACCCTAAGGTAGAATGTTGTCACAATTTTTCACATAGAAGTTCCCTTGAAGATCTACAAAAGGCCAAAGAGACATAATTGGGTTATAGACATCAAATAATAATACAACAAAACTCCTTTTGATTTATAAAATTTACTACTATGAAGGTTATTGGACTTTCAAGAGTTTAAACCCTAAAAAATCATCAACACTTGTAGTCATGTCGAAATATAGAAATGATTGATTTTTTTTTCATAGAATGAACTAGTATTTATATCCTTTTCTCAGTCACTCAATTTCTTACAACAATTTGATAAAGATTAGGAGGTCATAAATGTAGTGTGCAAGAGAAGAAAAATCCCATGAAATATGCTAAATTGACAATCTAGAGCTTGCATGAAGATCATTAATATTTGGAACTCAACCATCACATTCATCAAAAAATAGATTTGTTTGTCATCCACCATTGAAATTGCATATAGATTTGCACCCTAAAGATGAAAAATGAGATATATAAGATGATGAGAGGTTAGGAAATAGAAAGGAAATGAAAGAAGACGGGATGAACTCCACAACTCGACAAAAAATTAAAAAGGGGAAGGATAAAGAGAACAAGTGAATGTAGGGATGCAATTGAACAAGAGGTTGAGAGGCTAGGAAAAAGTATTTGAATCAAAAGTGTATCTTTCATTTATTTGAAATTTCTAAGAATAGAAAAATTAGAAAATTAGGCTCTCATTAATGGAAGTTGAAGGTGATTTTTTATTTTCTATCAAAAAATAAATTGGAAATTTTAAATTGTGGAAATGATTTTGATTCAATCTTAATGTGGGACAAGAAGTCTCCTTAATATTAATTTATTTAAAAATTTATGAGATCATGTTTTATGTTTAACCTCAAAATGTGCATTGAAACTCGTGGCGTTCCCAATAGTGATTTAGCATGTTGAGACTAGGATCTGAGGTATGGGCTAGGAAGGAGTGGCTCTAGATATCATATCAATTTTGGGAGTGAATTTGAGGCTACGATGGGAGTACAAATTTTTTATAAAAAAATTAATAGGGAGTAGAGTTATTATATGAGTGAAAATTAAAGAAAACATGGGGTGGTAAAATAAACCAAGATGATTGGTGGTGGAATACTTGGAGTGCTTCCTTAGGCTCATTACGACTAGTCAAAGACATGTCACACCTTGGTCTAGGGTGGTGTATTTAATTAGGGTACTCCCTTTGTATGAAAACATGCATACATACTTAGGTTTGTAAATCCATTCCTTTGTGTTCTCGTGATGACACTCATTGCCATCTATAGAATCCTCACACTCAAAATCATTGAACTTGGTGTTCGACATGAGATCCATCTCTATGCCATATGTATGTTTGGATGAGACCATATATGTATATATTCTTGCATGTGCATTATGTTTCATTGTTGGTGGTTTTATATTATGCCACATGATTTTATTTCATGCTAAGTATTGGTGATGTTATTTTCCTTTAGTATGTTACTCTTATGGTTTGAAGTGATCATACTTGTTGGATTGTATGATAAATATTTATCATACTTGAATCATTTATATGTTTGAATGTTAATCATACATCCCTCAATTGGTTCCATGTGAATGATAAAATGGATGTTCCTATGTATTGGCTTGTTGTGAGCCATACTCCCTTGTGAGTGATTTTTGTGCTTGTTCACAAGTGACAATCTCCTAGTATGGTGGGGTGAGCCTAAGGGTACCACATGGTAGGGTTCCATGAAACCACTATTGGGGAAACATAGATCTTGGAGGCCTTGTTGCAGGAGCTTTGGGGAGTGTGCAAGTGGGATGTATTTACACCTTGCCTCAACTTTCTCATTTTTTTTTTATTTCATGAATATATATATATATATTTATTTATTTATTTATATATATATATATATATATATATATATATATATATATATATATATATATATATATATATATATATATATATATATATATATATATATTATATATATATGAGGATATTTAACTCCTCACATGTAATTGTGAAAATAATTATTGTAGTTTTTATGCAATGGAGTATGAATCTTCCATGTTGTGAAGTAGGTTCCAACTTTTAATTATGATATGAAATTGATTGATTATTGAATGTGATCTTGGTAAGTAGGGTCCATGTGACATTTGTAATTATTATATGGTTGTATCTTTATATAATTTTTGGTGTGGAATTTTTCCCATCTATGCTTAGAATGAGATCCTTAAAAAGGAAATGATTATTATATTGTTGGGTATTTTATTTGGACCTCTTTTTGTGAGGGTGTTGACATGTTTATAGTCAAGAATCTTATTAGTTGAATGTATTTGGACTGTAATATTTTATGTTATAATCATGTTGGTTGATCTTTATTGTATTATTTTAATAAATAAATTTCCTCGTGATTTCTTGAGCATGTCTTGATATTGGTGTCAAATAATCTTGGCTTTGTGTAACAACCTTATCTTATTTTTCTTATACTTAATTACCTAGGTTAAGGAGCTAGAGTAGCCTTGCACTATGTTTTGGAATACAAGATCCTTGGGAGGCTCTTGTTTTTCCTACATTTCCACAATCCCTTAAATTTTTTCCTTGAATCACTTCATAATAGCCCATAAGTTAAGAAATTTACGCCTTGTTGAGTGTGGAAGTTGAGCTTGCTAGTCTTTTTGCATCTTAGATTTTTTCTAAGCTCTTGTATTGAGATATCAAACTTTCAAGAATTTTGATACCATAGTGTTTTTTGACTTAGTTTTTTGTCCCTTTCCATCAGGGTATCAAACTTGGAAGGAGTTTAATATTAATTCTTAGGGTATCAAACTTGGAAAGATCTAATACCAATATTCAAGGTATTAGATTCAAAATTAGTTAAATATTGGTTCACGAGGTATCATACTTGGGAAAATTTTGATACCAATTTGCAAGGTAGTAAACTCAATAGGATTTTGATACTACTTTACAAGGTATCAGACTCAAGATGAGTCTGATACTAGTTCACTTGGGTATTGGACTTGGGAGAATTCTAATACTAGTTGTTAGGTATCAAACTTGTTAACATCTTGATACCTTATTTGGGGTTAGGACCTCGGGGTGACCTCCAACAAGAAGGCCAATCCATTGTTAGTGGTTTTTTTGGTGCCATCCTTGATGGTTTTGAGAGTCTTGACTCCTCCCCATGTCTCATTTTAAGTGCCAACCATGTATTTCTAACTCATGGTATTTTTAAGTCTTTCACTTTTGTCACCATTCTTATATATTGGGGTGCATATCAAGTAATCATCATATTTTATTATGAAATCTTATGCACATATTAGTGTTGAGTGGTTTTTTAATGCCTCTTTTAATTCAAAAAAAAAAAAAATTGGTTTGTTTTATCTATTAGCATCCTAGGTGTGTGGCTTGGTATGTTGCATTTGGTATCAGAGTGCCATATTCAAATGTTGGGAGGTCTATTTTATGTGCTTAGATGAGTGATTTGTGTTTGATGTGTGGTCATTTAAGTGCTTTCTATTGCAACACTGCAATATGGATTTATGTCATGCATTCCTTAGTAAGGCATTATAGATGGTTTTATGTGTGATATATTCTATGCAATGGGTGTAAATGAAGGATGCATCATAAGCATTAAGTCATTCATGAGAGTGGAAATGTAAATTGGATTGAGGAGCCACCTAGAAACCATCAAGATCCTCTTTGTGCCCCTTGAGTTGTTGATCTTCTTTATAAGATTATAGAAAGATTGGGCCCTCATTAAGAGGTGTCTCCTATAATACATTCCCATAATTCTCAAAAATTGAGGGAGGAAAAGCCCTAGAATAGAGAGAAAGGACATTCAAGGATCCCCCATCATTCCAAGGTAGAAGAGTTGCCCATTTAAGAGCCACCCTGTGGGAGGATCAATAGGTGGTGGATAAGGATAATATTTTAGAAAGGCACATGAGAGAGATTTTATGAGCATATCCACCCACCTTCAAGGGTTCTTTAGGGGTTTTTGAGGTAGAAAATTAGATTTTGGCATTAGATTAATATTTTTTGATGTATCCCTATGGTAGAAATACCAAGGATTAGTGTACCATCATGCACTTACAAGGCTATCATTCGAATTTATATTGATAAGTGGAGAAAAAAATCATCTAGAAATTACCATTGTCTCTTGCAAGACTTTATTGGAGAGGTTTCATTCACATTACCTCTCAAATCATTACAAGAAAAGATGTTCTAATGAGTTCCATGAGCTACGTTGTTTAGGCACATGATGATTGATCATTATGAGAACTATTTATTTTATCTCAAGTAATATGTGGGCTTAGTCAAGGATGAGAGGATGTTAGTTTGATGTTTTGTTGGAGGCATGAATATTCAAATTAGTGGTGGTGGCTAAGTGTTTAAGATGAAAACTTAGAGGGTATCATGGAGAAATTTAGGCCAATTGAGGAAAACTTGGTTAATGGTTTTGGTGGTCAGTTGGAGTTTAGGGAATGGTTAATGGATTTTATGGTCAAACTTCACAAGGCCTATCGATTTTTCATTTAGATCTATGGATAGATGTGGGTTCATTCCCAAATTAAATTGTATCTTAGAAATAACCTCAATTACCTCTTAAAATTTATACCTATATATCATTGAACTTTACAAATAGTCTCTTTGGAAATACACAAGTGAATATTGCAAGGTGTGTGCCCTTTGTCTTCTTGTGTTGTGCAAGACAACGCTTGGGTTCATGACATGGCTTAACCACCTCCCATGGATTCATTAACTCTAGCGGTTGTATCAAGCATTAATAGGTCAATCTTTTGGTGCAATGACAACCATCTTTGCAACAATTGGTATTAGATCCTAGGTTATGGGTTCGAACCCCTTGCTCGTGTTGGGAGGATTGTTGCAAGGTGTGTGCCCTTGGTTTCCTTATGTTGTGCAATGCAACACTCGGGTTTGTGACATGTCTTAACCGCCTCCCATGGATTCATTAACTTTGATGGTTGTATCGGGCATTAACATGTTAATCTTTTGGTGTAACGACAACCATCTTTGCAACAGTGACACCTTTAGTTTCATCAACATTAAAAAGCTCACCATTGTCAGGTGTAAATGTATATAAAAAGATTTAATTACACAAGGAGGAAGTATACATTATTTCTACCTTGGGAATATAATAGAAAATGAAAAATACCCCAATTAATGTGAATGATATCATCAATCTATACTCTCAAGCTAGCAATAGCATGGTACACACTTATACACCATGTAGAGTCCAACTAAACCCATACCTAGCTTAAAATTTGTAGTAAATGCACTAAAAAAACACATGAGGTCACTTGAATAATTGAAATCCCATACATTTACTCTATGTGAAAATAAATAAACACTAGTATAGTTTATTAGACCTCTATAGGTCACCGGTAGGTATAACCATGCCACCTAGTAGTTGAGAGAGGGCACAAGAGGCCATGAACTTTCCATCATTATTATAAATTATGAGAAAATTTTGGGATGGACTAGCCAGGGAAATATATATATATATCAATTACAAATCCCAAAAAATACCATAAATAATTTTCCTATAAGGATCATAAGGAACTAATAAAGTGGGTGTTGGATATGGAGCAATAGTTTGCATGAAAAAGGCCTAAATATTTGTAGATAGTAGAGCTTAAGAATTTGAGTCTATACAATGATATAATGGTAGAATTAACCAATCTCTTGGAATGGAGATTATGAAAGGGAATAACATAATTTTGAAAGTGGAACCAAATGATTTTCAAAATCTTAAATGAGATGGTGCATCTAAATGCGTAACTAGATTGATTGTAAAGGATAGAAGATAGAATGGTCATGAACATGCAAAAGTAATCAAATGAGAGACAAAAAGGAGGAACCAATAGCATGGGTGGTAATAAATTATGATAGAAGGAAACATGAGAGGAACTTTAAGTTCCATCCATAGGAAGAGCATACTAGGTCAAATCAAGATTCTACACGCAATAAAGAACTTGTTTCTAGATCCTTAAACCTTTGAGGCACTAAAAATAGGTACACAAAGGATGTATACCACAATGTAATGTAGATGCGCATAGGGTATAGAGTTGGTCATGTGTCATAAGCATGAAGGATCAAAGGAGAGGAAAGTGTGCAAGTGTGGCACATGAATGCGCAAAAGGGGATAAGAACATATGGAATGTGCTATGAATTCTACAAACATAAATAAGTTTACCATGAAGACCTAGAGATTAAACAAGTCCAAGAAAAAATAGCCTCAGTTATTAATAAAGATAACTAATGCACTATAAAGAGTGAAAGCAAGGTTAGTACGAGATTGGGTGTCAAAATTGAAGTCCATTATAAATTAAATATATGTCATTAGTGTTGCAAGATGGTGTGTCCCTTGGTCTCCTATGTGCAATGTAGCACTTTGGTTCGTGACATGCCTTAATCGCCTCTTGTGGATCTTGTATAAATCTTGTGGTTGTATCGAGCATTAACAAATTGATCTTTTGGTGCAATGACAGCAACCAATGTAACAATAGGTATCATATCCAAGGTCACAGGTTCAAACCCATCGCTTGCGTTGGGGGGATTATTGCAAGATGGTGTGTCCCTTGGTCTCCTCTATGCAGTGCAACGCTTGGGTTCGTGACATGGCTTAACCGCCTCCTACGGATCTTGTATAAATCTGATGGTTGTATCAAGCATTAACAAGTTGATCTTTTGGTGCAACAAAAACCACCAATGTAACAATTAGAACCTCCAAACAAAGTCTATAGAGTGCAATAACATACATGTCTTTATACCCTTCATAAAAAATATACAATCATCATTTATAAGAAAATGCCACTCAACTTTGATGCATGATGCAACCTTCAAATAAAATCCATAAAATTGACAACATAATAATCACTAGACCCTTCATATAAAATTTGTAGATCATTTTTCATAATATTCAATATCACTCAACCATAATGCATCAAGAGCACACTAGGGACACCATAAGATTTTGAATCAACATTTAAACAAAACCCATTCAACAAAAGGGCATATATGCCATTAAAACCTTTATAAAAACCCATATAATGCAATTACATATATTCCATTATATAAAATTAAAAATCATGCACAAGATTAAACGTTACTAACCATGATTTATAAATAGGAAGACTACACACATGGTCATATGATTTTGATGCACACTATCCATGATGTATTCTTCACACAAAATTCATGAAAACTATGTCTTATAATGTTATATATGTCATTCAAACCTTATGCACATTGTATAAATATAAAAGAGATAATGATAGAGAGAGGGGGAGATATATGAAAAGATAGAGATATAATATGTACAAACCATTTAAACTATCAATACATAAAAAATATTTTTAGATATTGATCTTGATGAGTCCATGAAGGCATATATAATGTCTTATATAGTGCCACAAGGTCAACACTATCTCTTAAACTAAAAAATATCATCAATATATAGTCATACAATTTTGTTTGAGTGTGCCATAAAAGGCATACAAAATATCTATATCTAGGAAATATTATTAATGAAACATTCTACCTTTATTTTCTGAACTAGAAAGTGAACCTTGATCCCTTGAATCAGTTGTTTTCACGTGTCATGCTAATCTCATGCACCCCTGACTATTTTGTAACTCAACCTAAATATATAAATTATAAAATCAAATATTATACCAAACTTTGTAAATTAAAAAAATATTTTAAAATAATAGTAAAATAATAAACACACTTACAACAAATTTGTAGTCTAGTTTTTCTTACTTGTGATGCTCAACATCATCAACAAAGATCTATTCTTAGACAGGAGTGCCTACATCAATCTATAGCATAATAAAAGCAATATAATCTATTATTTCCAAATACCTAATTATATCAATTGAGAAAAAATAATGATAATTAAATGCATACATTGATACTTATACCTTTGTTAGATAAATCAAGGATGAAATTGCTAATGCAACACCAACATCCATTTTTTCTCATAGACCAAGAGGTGTTATAGTTGAACTCATTAGCTAAACACATAATAATAGTTTAACTAATAAGATCAAGTAAACATAAATAATAACATTATATTTTGTAAATTAAATTTTAAAACATGTTACAATTTGTACCTTAGTGAAATCAACGTCACAACTAACACTACCAATAGGCATGATAGGCTATGTGGGTGGGATGGTCGATGATGTACCACCCTATGATATTAAATACTTTGAAACATATAATATATGTAGAATATTAATTTAATTATATAATTACAAATCAATTTGCATGTTAACATTTTAAGTATAAAATATAAAATGTGTTATAAATTTATCTTAAAATACATGTACATGATCACCAAATAAATTATGTAATAGGTCATCATTGATCACCATACTATCTGCCTCACCACATTTTACTACATGATATCCCTCTATACTCCCAATACATCTATAATGATAGTAAGTGCACTCATGGGAGGTGACAACCTATGCACTTTATGGATTATGGTCTCATCCAATGCAAAAATGATAGCATCTATAACATAGGTAGGAGGTAGGACCATTATAACTCAATGGTATTTTTACTTGATCAGGTCTACTAGAACATAATATTGGGACATTTATGTGCCATGATATTTAAGGGTTTCAATGAGACTAGCAATGGCATGCAGAGTCTACACCTCTATAGTTACCTTGATGATTGATGGAACCATCACATGATATATTTTGAGCTAGTGGTCTTTGTTGAAGGTTTAGTATTCAAAAATCTCTTGGTATATTTTGGGAAAGCCTCAACCTCTACCTTGAAACTTCTTCATATAAAACAATTAAGAATTTCTTGAAGGAAAAAATCATACTAATTTTTTCTCAAAAAGTATAATGGCACTTCGTGGTTATTATATGGAGAATGTTCAATTACCATCCACCATCTATCCCCAAAATTATTTTATATATCAACATGATTTCACCAAAAATTGGAAATACCTTTGAAGTCACTAGAAGCGGTGCATTGGTTTTGGGGTCAATAAAAAAATCAAAAATTTAGGCTTTTGTATAAATATATTTTTTCTTCACTTTATTTTGAGATAATTTTGTCACATAAAATTGGTGGCATCATTCTCTATAAGATTTCCATTAAGCAATTTGACTACTAACTAAGTCAACTTGTTTCATCATTGCTTCCAATGATGAAGCAAGTAATGTATGGTGTGGGTTTCCTATGGATGCCTTCAATGGTGAAACTAGTTCTACAAGTTGACTTTTATTTACTTACAAATTTCTTAATAATTCCTCTTGAATTTCCCTAGGGTTTTTTGGAAGGGTAGGAGGATATTGAGGTGATGTAGGGATCTCCTTAGACATTTCATCAACTATATTAGGTTTAGGGTTAAGATTTATAAGAGCTAGTATAAAAAATAACATATAAGAAATGTATTCCAAAATAATCAAATTTATGAAAATGTAAACATGATTTGATTCAAAAATACAAAAAATTTCCTTTTACATCTCCTTCGATGTGGCATTGCAACAATACTCAAAGTAGGGTGAATTCAAATGTTGAAACGTGATCAAATTTTTCTCTAAAATATTATAGTTTTCATCCCCCAACCATAGTTGTGAATGGGAAGTCAAACCTTTTTTTATTTTTTGCAACCAACACATACTCGTATTTTGGTGTCACAAAACACAAGAAAATTGTGTGTCACAAAATATGCACACATGGCTTGGTATATTCCAATCCATAACATGATCATTTTACTTCATCTTTCAAATAACATGAATGCGTTATAGCCAAAATTAGTGATGGTTACTTTTTTATCTCTCATTTTGGTGAACACACCCTTACAATCCATGGAATGCTAACCACACATTAGATTATGCAACCAATTCTAATGATAAACATTTTTTATTAACCAAATAGATTGAATCTAAACAAACCTAAAGAGTGGAACTCACATCTTGCTTCTATCTAAGTGTTGTAATTAACTTAGATGGACTTGGTATGATTGGTCATCATGAATTTTATACAAACCACAATTGGAGTGCAACTGCCACCCCCTCTCCTTGTAACTATCAATAAATTCTATAGACTTCCTCTGATCAATACACCAAGTCCCCCAAGCCTAATAAAATCTAACACAACCCAATCAATCTATCAACTAGACAATTTCCATTGCCTTTGATATTATGGTATCCCATTTTGTAGGCATGGGATTACAACCCCCTCAAATAATCATGCAAGGTATTGTAGGTGTTGGTGAATTATATTTGATTCACAAAATTAGACATGCTTTTTTAGCAACTATTCCTCTATCCCAATCACCAAATCTATTGTTGCTTTTTCTAATTGGTATTAGAGAATTTAACATAAGTGTATTCACAATCCATGTTGGCCTCTACATTACATTGAAAGAGATAAGTCCTCTTAAGGGGAAATCGTAATGCTACTTTTCCTTGAATATAAAATTGGATAGATTAATATGGGTAAGTGCACCAATTTGTGACACAATTTCGATGTCAAATTGCAAAAACAACCCATAATAGGCCATATTGCGCTCACCAAATTTGGAGAGCGTCAAATTTACTTTCTTATAAATTGAGTTATATTACATGTATATAGGCAGGATGTTTGAGAGTGGTTTCAGGTCTCTAGGAGTTATAATGCAAATTCTAGTTTTTGGAAGATCTTAAAAATTTCAGACTTAGTCAAATTTCAGTAATCAGCAATTCAAATTTCAGTAATTAGGAGGTCAAATTTTAGTAGTCAACAAGTTGTATCATATTTCTCTCTCCTTCTCTCTATTCTCTATCTCTCCACTCCCTCTCTCTCTCTCCCTTCCTCTCTCTCTCTCTCTCACACCCCTCTATCTCCTCCCTACATCTGCCTCCCTCCCTCCCCTCTCTACTTCTCTCTATCTCTTCTCTCTACATCTCCTTCCCTCTCTACTTATCTTTATCTCCCCTCTCTCTCCCTCTTTACCTACCTCTCCCTCCATCACTTTGTATCTCACTTATTTCTCCCTCCCTACCTCTTTCCCTCTCTAATCTCTATCTCTCCTCTCCCTCCCTCTAACTACATCTCTCTCTCACTCCCTCTGACTACATCTCTCTCTCACTCTTTATCCATCTATTCCCCCGCTTTCTCTCTAACTCTCTCCTATCTATCTCATAATTCTCTCTCCCTCCCTCTCACTCTCCCCTCTCTATCTCACCAATCTCTCTCTATCTCTCTCTCTCTCTCACAAAAACCTCTATCTCCCTCACTAACACTCCCTCCCTCCCTCGTTCCCTCTCTACTTCTCTATATCTATCCTCTCCCTCCCCTTCTTTTTGTCTCTCCTCCCAATCTCTCTCACTATTGTCCCTCCCTCCCTCCCCCTCTTTCTCTCTCAATTGATCTTCTTCTCTCTCTCACTCACACACACACCTCTATCTCCATACCTCTCCCTCCCTCCCTCCCCTCTCTAATATTTATCTCTCCTCTCTCTTTCCCTCTCTATACATACCTCTCCCTCCATCACTCTCTCTCCATCCCTCTCTATCTCACTTATGCCTCCTTCCTTACCTCTTTCCCTCTCTACTCTCTATCTCTCCTCTCCCTTCCTCTACCTACCTCTCTTGTCTCTCCATCCCTCTCTTTCTCTCTCACTCTCTCCTCTCTATCTCACCATTATCTCTATCCCTACCTATCACCCCCTCCTCTCTAAATCACCATTCCCTCTCTCCTACTTTCCCTCATTCCCTCTCACTCCCTCCTCTCTAAATAACCATTCTCTTTATCCCACTTTCCCTCATTCCCTCTCTATGTCTCACTTATCCCTTTCTACCTCTCCCTCCCTCCAACCTCCCTCTCTCTCTTTATCTCTATTTCTCATTATATCCTTACCTCTCTACCTACCTCTCCCTCGACTACCTACCGCTCTCTCCCTCACCCCTCTTTCTCTCTTACTCTCTCCTTCCCTCTCTACTCTCTATCTCCCCCCCTTCCCTCTCTATTCTCTTTCTCTCTCTCCCCCTTCCTCTCTCCCCTCATTTTCTCTCTTCTCACTCTCTCTCCCTCTCACACACACTCACCTCTATCTCCTCCTTTCCTCTCCCACCATCCCTCCACTCTCTACTTCTCTCTATCTATCATCTCTCTCTACATCTCCTTCCCTCTCTATTTATCTTTATCTCCCCTCTCCCTCTCTTTACCCACCTTTCCCTCCATCACTCTATATCTCAACTGTCTCTCCCTCTCTCTCTCTCTCTCTCACACACACACACACACAATACTAATACTACTAACACACCTCTATCTCCCTCCTTACCTATCCTCCCTCCCTCTACTTCTCTATCTATCCTCTCTATTATCTCCTCCTCTACCTATATTTATCTCCCATCCCTTTGAGCTATCTACCTCTCCTTCATCACTCAGATCTCTTCACCTATTTCCCACCACCTAGGGGTTAGTGGATTAAGGGTCAAGGCTGAGAATTGAGGGCTGAGGGTTTAATGTATAGGCAGAGGGTAGAGGGTGAGGTAGAAGGCAGAGGGCAGAGGGTTGAGGGTTGAGGGTTGAG
>CM021104.1:256308120-256420044 GCA_007115665.2 Sequoiadendron giganteum | reverse complement strand
GAAAGAGAGGAGGGAGGGATAGGTAAAGATGGATGGTTGAGATAGATAGAAGGAGAGAGATATAGGTAGAGAGAGGGCAAAGAGATATAGAAAGAGGGGGAGGGAGAGAGGAGAGATAGAAAGAGGGGGAGGGAGGGAGAGATATAGAGAGTAGAGAGGGAAGAGAGAGATAGAGAGAGAATTAGAGAGGGAAATAAGGTGGAGATATTGAGAGAGAGGAGGCAAGGAGGGAGAGAGAAATAGGTATAGAGGGACAACTAGGTAGAGAGAAGTAGATATGAAAGGAGAGATATAGGGAGAGGTAGGGATGGAGAGAGAGGTGAGACAAAAATAGAGAGAGGTCTAGGTAGATAGAGGGAGGAGGAGATAAAGAGAAGTATAGAGGGAAGGAGAGATGGAGGAAGAGGTAGGGATGGAGAGAGAGAGGTGAGAGAGATAAGAGAGAGGAGGGAGGAATAGGTAGGGAGAGGGGTGAGATAGAGAGAAAGAGAGTAGAGAGGGAAGGGGAAAGAGAGAAGTGAGATAGGTGATAGAGATGTGTGATGGAGCTAAAAAGTACAGAGATAAGGAGGAAGGTGGAGATATTGAGAGGGAATGAGGGGGAGAGAGAAAGATGTATAGAGGGATAGGTTAGATAGTGAGAAGTAGAGAGAAAAGGTGGGTGAAAGGAAGAGAGAGGGAGAGAGAGAGGGGGAGAAAGAGAGGTGAGATAGAGAAAAGTAGAAAGGGAAGGAGAGAGAGGGGGAGATAGAGAAAATTAGAGAGGGAGGGAGGGAAGGAGGGAAGGAGAGAGAAGTGAGATAAAGAGAAGTAGAGAGGGAAGGAGAGAGAGAATGGAAAGATAGAGAGTAGAGAGGGAAGGAGAGAGAGAGGGAAGCAAAGAGTGAGAGAGAAAAAGGGGAGAGACATGGAGAGAGGGATAGGTAGGTGTAGAGAGAGGTGATATAGAGAGTAGACAGAGATATATAGAGATAAAAGGAGAGGGATGGGAGATAGAGAAATGTAGAGAGGGAAGGAGGGAGGGAGATATATATTGGAGAGGGAAGGAGAGAGAGATGGACATGTAGAGACATAGTTCTTGAGCTCAAGGAAGATATTGTTACATAAAGGGATGGAGATAGTGAGAGAGAGAGAGGTCTAGAGAATAAGAGATGAAAATGAGTGAGATAGAGAGAGAAAGATGAAATTTGACCTCCTGAGTATTAAAATTTGACCTCCTGATTATTGAAATTTGACATGTTGATTACTGAAATTTGACTAAGTCTAAATTTTTTAAGATTTTCCAAAAACTAGAATTTGCATTATAACTCCTAGAGATCTGAAACCACTCTCAAACATCTTGCCTATATATACATGAAATATAACTTAAAGTATAAGAAAGTAAATGTCCATATGTAAATGTCAACTTATACTTAAATGTTTATTTCATGTATATAGTTTCCCTGACAGAGAAATCAAAAAGCAAAGAGTTTACAAAAATGCTTTCCAAAAGTCATGAATGACATTTGGCACACGCCAAATGAAGCAACCCATTTGGCGCACACAAAATTTGGTGAGCGCCAAATAAGTTGCATTGGGAAATACCAACCCTATGGGTTGGATTTTGCATTAGGCATCCGACCTAAAGGTTTGGACAACCATTTCATGAAAATGACGTGATTTTTTGAAAGGGTGCAAAATTTCTTCATATTTTCATCTATGCTCCCCGTCTCATTTGCACGTCTTTCAATGCAAGTTTATAAAAAAATTGTGATAGCGTTAACCTCTCTCTTATCTATCTAAATATATAATTATTTTTTCATTTTGATTTAGTTAAGGTTTTGATCCATGGCTTCTATTGTAAATGCCTTCATTTTTGGTCAAAAACCAACATGTGCTAGGTTTAGGATATATTTTTACTCATTCATCGGAACGTGAAACAAATTACATTTTTTGAAACTAGACTCCATTCTACACATGATTAAAAAAAAATCAATTTTTGATTGGTTTGCAAAAAAATTGAGGGGGGGGGGGGATGGGGGAGCGGGGAAGCACGCTCAAATTTCAGCTTTTCAAGATGTGTCCACTTTGAAAATTCATAAAATATTATATATTCATTAAAAAAATTATCCGAAAGAATGAGGATAAACTACATGGTGTTAGATAATTTCTCACCTTTGGGATTTTTGAAATTTAAAAAAAAAGTTAATCAAAAAGGGGGGAGCCCTCAGGCGCTATGATATTTTTTTTTTAAAAATAGGACCTGTTTTGCCCCCCCTCCCCTCCTTTTTGAGACCCTTAATCTTCATTAATTTCAAAAAACAATAGTAGCTTAGAAACTAGACTCAGAGTACTTCAACTTTTGTTCTTGCCGCATCTTGAAATTTTGAGCGTAACTATCTTCATTTTCTTATGCAAATCAGATTTTGCTGATTTCAGAAAAAAGTGGCATCTTAAGAGCCAAAATTGTGTCATAGATTGGTGCACTTACCCATATATCAAAGTTAATTTTATACGACAGTAGGTTTATTAACTTGTTATTATTTAATTTTAAATATTATAGTTATATAATAAAATATTTATTTATCAATGATAAATAATTGAAGACTTAAGCGCATTAAGGTTACCACCATTAATATATAAATTGACATTTAACAATATGAATATGATCAAAAGAAACAAATACCATTTTAAGAGAATTTAAAATTGAATCAACTCCATCTCATTTATAATTGAAATGTCTTTGAATACGTTTAATACTTAGCTAAATCACAACACCTAGAAAGGCCACTCTCACCCTAGGAATAGTTTGATGGTCTTGACCGTCATAGCTATGGTACACTCTAGAGAACCTATGTAAAAACATAATGCGTTCTTATATACCATGCAAATGCATCAAAACCCTAGCTAAGACAATCCCAAGTGTACTGCGTACCCTAAGTTGGACACACTCTATGTGCTCTCTTCTCCAATGCTCAGCCCACTTGAGCCACCTTCTTATTTCTTGAGTGAGCTCCATGCCCTTCCAAGTCTCACATAAATGTTTTATATAAGCCTTAAGGGTTGGCCTTTAAACCATCACACCATTTCACAAAGGTTGCCTTTGATTAGTATTTAATAAATATAATTTTTTCTCTCTTTTAAGAGTTTTCATAAATATTCTTTATTAATCTCCATTTTAACCAAAAGGATCATATTATCTTTTATTTTTCTATATCTTTTTAATGCTTTCATGACTTTATTTTCACTTTGGTGAAAAAGTTTCATAATAGAAAGCACTAGGAACATTTCAAAATAGTATGCATTTCATTCATTGTGTTTTAATTGACAAGATGCTTTTTCTAGGCCTAGGTTATTGGCTCACATTAATAGGAACTCACATGAAACCTTTCCCATTCAAAATCACATTCCTTTCAATATTTGCTCCATCATCCTCATTGGCGATTTGATTCAACTACCACTCGTAAAATACATGCTTATGTATGCTTGGGCATCATATGACACAACACTTGGACACAATATTAAAATAGTTGTTATATATTAAACATAATATTCCATCAACTTGTTGATGAAGTATCTTGCATTTTGTAGCCTTCTCACTAATATTATGAATAAAAATATAAGGGTTTCAAATTAGGAATTGCTTATACCACACTCTAATCCTTTCCAGCAATGATGAGAAGGTTGCATTCTAGTCCTCAATACATTGTTTCCAATGAATAATTTGGTTGATTTCCATACTAAACATATGTTTAAATCATTGGGGGTACTAATTGCACATCATAATACAAAGCATAAAGAGTGCAATAATGTCCAAATCATGACGACAAACAATAAGATGCAACGGTGCTCTTGTGCATTGGCCAAGTTATGCTCACTTCAAATCAATGGGTCATAACAAGTCTTATCAATAGAGCACTAGAAAAGTTATTGTTATCATATACAAGCTCAAGAGCAACCTACCATGTATTCCAATCTTTGTTGTGGTCAAGTTCAAACATTATGTAGGTCCACCTTGGGATCCAAATGATCCATGCTATACTTGCTTTTGGTAGTCGCTACCAACTCCCAATTAAGATGGCATGAACCTTAACTTTTCACATATCCTAGGGTCTAATACTTGAATGAGCATTAATTGACATTAGAAACATTGATCATTAGGGCCTCACATTCATTGTTGTCTTGTGGGTGTTACATATTACTAATATGTAGATCTCCTCAATTCAATCGCCAAAAATAAACATACACTCAAGATAGTGTATACATGTTCATCATGAGACAAAATAAAATTTATCATTTGCAATATTGATTTCGTTTTTTGGACCCTTTCTTCAATCATAACTATTATTACATTTTATAAAATATACAAGATAATATCATACCATATTTTAGTATTATTTACAATTGTCTATTTTCTTCAAATTAATTTTAAATCATGTTCATTAGAACCTATAAACATCCATTGCACATTTAAGTGTGATTGCTAGTTTATTTCTTTTTGCACAAACAATGAGAAAAATGCATCTATATCCCATCCTCCTCTAGGGAAGAACAATAAGACATCTAAAGTAAAACAAAATAGAAAAAGAGAGAAAAAAGTTGTATGTACTATCCTTTAAACACTCTAAAAGACATTTCAATAATAGAACTGGAGATTAACTAAAATATTATTCCTCTTCCTTCCTCTTCCATTCTATTACTAAAGAACAAAAAGACAACTACAATAAAACAACATAAGAAAAAGATATTTAAAAATATTTTAATGCAAGAAATAAAGTTGACTAGAAATATAATTATTCCCTTCCCTTGTGATTACTGCTAATAGGAAAGAAAAAAAAAATCTAATAAATGAAATAGATACTAATACTCACGTTTAGAATTCAAAAAGTATCTACTAATTACTTAAATTGTCGACTTCTTCTCTATGAGCTAGAAAAGCTGTCGAAACTTTCCGTTGATCACCAGTCAAACTAGAAGGTTGATATTAAGGGAGCAAATCCCCTAATCGATTTTGCTCAATTTTTTTTCTATTTTTACAATTAATTTCCAATCTCTTGTTGCTATTGAGACAGGAGATATTAAACTTTTAGTGCACGGTTCCTTTCTATTTATTATATGATAGTTGCACCTATTATATAGAAGAAAAAACAATCTCATCTACAATCCCATACCCTTTGGCCAATTTCTAGCACCAAGTTTGCGATCTTCTCATTCCATAGTATGTACAGTTTACATGATCTATTTTTATCATTCATATCCTCCACAGAGTTAATAGTAGGTAGAGTCCTACTAAACTTGTTCTTCCAAGGCATGGTGTGTTAAAACAGTTCATATGCCAGCCAAACACTCCGGTGGGGGAACTGGGTACCTGGATTTGTCTGTACAGTAGTCATATACCATGTGATTCAGCCTCACCCACCTGTAATTCCTGGCCTGTACAGGACTGAGACTTCTGTAGTTCAAACCCTCCCACCAATTGGTGGTGTTAGAGGGACAGCTAGCCTCTCCAGGAATTGAACATGCTTCTATATCAAATTCTTTGTAATAAGCATTGAATGGTGCTTTACTCCAGTCTATCTTCTCTAGCCCTCCTCTTGTAGCCCAGTCATCTGCTTTCCACAGAGTGGAATATATCCCCATGGGCTGAGACTTTGGATAAAGGATCCCTTTTGCTTCGTTGTTTGTATATTCTCTGATTGGAATATCATCTACTGAGAATCTGCACACATAGAAATGTCCACATTTCAGTATAGAAGCTCAAAAAGTAAAATAAATAATTGGGTCAGTGAAGGCTATCCTTACACTATATGATAATGGTTCCATAGAATAGAGTAGGTGTGAAATTCTGCAGAAGGATCAAACCAGAGGTTTACTCTCTGTTCTCTGTCACCTTTGCCATGGGTAAAAACATTTGTTTGGACAGTATATGGCTGTCCTGATCTGTTCCCCAAAAACTCAAAGTCCAATTCATCCCTCACATTGTCTGTGTCCGAATTCATCTGTTCATACAAACATAAATTAGCTAAAAGGAAGGACATATTTAAATCATAACATACTTAACCCTGAAGAGGGGTCTAAAGTAAAGAAACTGAAACGTCGAGCTAAATAAAAAGAACGATACAATGAAGCCCAAAAAAAAAGGAAACTAATCACTTGTCTAGAAAGGCGTTGCTTAATTTCTGAGACAGACAGTACTTTTATTAGTATCCATTTGCTATTGGACCATGGAGCTGATTATGTGCAACGGTGTAGCACGCAAAGGGATTTGATTATGCATTTCTATATCGAATATTATATTTCCTAGACAAGCATGAAAACAGCCCAAATACAAGTGGTACAAGAGAATGTCAACTGGATCCTAATGGAGGAGAAAAATGGAGGCAGCTTTTCTTCCATCTTTTATAGATGAGGAGCAAACAATTGGAAATAGGGCCTCTGCAAACCTTTTATAACTTCATGGCAGGTTTACTTATAGAATGATTGAAAGAAGTTATAATCCACTTTAAAAGAAATTACTGTCTAATAATGATTTGATCCAGTTAAAAAACAGTCAAAACCCCTCCATTAAATGAACAGTAAATCATTAGTAGAGCACTAAGGTCCCACAAAGATCTACTACTTTAATATGTTACTTTCAAGTGGTTCCCTATATGATTATATGATCCACCGTCTTAGTTGAGCACCTGCATCTTATGTAGAGAGTCTTAATATTATGTAATGAAATTTGTAAAACAAGTGTCAAAACATATTACACAAGCACTGTTTTATTAGTAGAGAAGTAAGGTTTTTAAGTGGGTTTTTATATGTTATTTTTAAATGATTGTTTAGGACCCAATTTTATGATAAGACACTTATAAATGATGAGACCGATAATATAATTTGTTTTATATAATTATTCTTTACTATTTACTTTTATTCTCTTTCAAATTTAGTAAAGTTACACTTAACACTCCCTAATATTCTTCCTTTTCATTACTCCTTTTCAATCTCATGAATCAGTTTTAACTTTTCACATGTAAATAATTAAAACAAAGATTTTCCATACAAACAATTTTGACTTAGAGGCATGTGTATAATTGAGCAGGAAGTTAACCTAAGCAATAAAACAGGCCATCAAACTATGTTTTTCGCAGTAGAAAGAGGGAATCCTGTGGTTTAAAGCAAATGTATCAGCCCAAAATGAAAATTGGGTAAACTGCTAATTGTTTAAAAATTAGAAGTCTTTCTAACTTATATGTCCTGTCAAAACTTGTTGATAAAAACCTAAGTCCATTTCTCCTCAGCAGCCACTGCTAAGAAAATGAAGAAAGCACAGTCAATAGAACTCTGTATCTTTCAACCTGGCAAAGATGTTGAAGTGTACATTGAAGCATTATTTAGAACACAAAGAAATTCAAACCAGTAAAATATCTTACATAGAAAGCAGTCACCGTTCCAGCAGAATCACCAGGAACAAGTTTGATTTTCATGCTAATTCGACCGAAAAGACTCTGTTTCTTTGAAGTAAATCCTGATCCTGCAATAAAACCCAATCACCACAATAAGCCTCTATTGTCTCCTCAACTTTAAACTTGTCTATACACAGCCCATAAAACATAGATATACCTGAGTTTTGGTCCAAAAGAAGCTGAATGGCATTGCCATTGAGTGCACTGGTTTGCTTGATGTGATCATCTCCCCATGTTATGCGAAAGTCTTCCCCAAAGACTGCAGGGTATGCCAAGACAGACATCACTAGAAACCCATTCAAAACAATAAGCAAAAATAAACTTTTGTCTCTCTCCATTACAACTTCTCTAATTGCAATACAAAAATCAGCAGAAGAAGTATACACATTGTATGAGGCACCATTCCTCCTTTTATATAGGTAATTGAAGCTCCAAATTATCCCAGGTTTCTCTAAAATGATTACCAGAGACACCAATCTAGATCATCACAGCTATTTGTGATGAGATGCTTTGGCCAATTCGTGGACTTATCATACCCCCTTCTAGAAAAACACTGGCCCACAATCGCCATGGCAAGATTCCTAATTTTTCACCAGCCGAAATGCAGAGAAAAAGTATTGGTGGTATTAGGGCATGTACAGACTCTTCCATGTCAATCGATTTGAAGCTTTTTGTTGTATTAATGATGAAGTATGGGCGGGCATGAAAGAGGCGGAAGCTCTGCTTGTAATTCTGCTGTCAACATCATGACGTCCATGGCATCTAATCTGTCCCATCGAATAAAACCCCCTGTACATTCATTACGCAGTCCAAATCCAAATTTAGGCTAAATAAGTCATCAAATATCTGTAGGAATGCTCTGTTTATGACCACATGATTTTTATGTCTTATCGCTATTTCTCCACAGAACGAAAACATGCTTTTACTGTTGCCCTGCGCCGACAGCATGGATTTTAATTTTAGTGGAGATTTTAGTGGGAGATTGTAGATACGTGTATGAATGGCTTTCATGAATTCAAACGTACCGTAATGATTAGATCCTCTACTTTCGGACTGTGTAGTTATGAGTACAGGGATTAC
The DNA here is from genome assembly GCA_007115665.2 of Sequoiadendron giganteum. Taxonomy (NCBI): domain Eukaryota; kingdom Viridiplantae; phylum Streptophyta; class Pinopsida; order Cupressales; family Cupressaceae; genus Sequoiadendron; species Sequoiadendron giganteum. The sequence goes on along the minus strand of CM021104.1, from coordinate 256,411,537 downwards.
AGACTTCTTCTGAGTGAGGAATATCCATTTTATAACCAGTCATGCCGGGGCCCCTGTTTTTCAAAAAGTAGAAGACTTGTCATTTTATGAGTCCCTCTCAGAGCAGGAATTGTAGCAATCATAAACGATTGCATTATTTTGGTTTTGAAAATTCTATTATTATTTATGGTTTTCAATCAATTTTTTTTTATGTTTTTAAAATTATTGTGATAGTGTGTGTCTAGTTGTAATTTTACATAAAAAATTGTATTTTTAAATTATGGATGATAATATGATTTGTCACAATCTTAGATGAAATTGGCATAGGATATAAAATAAGTGACATAGATTATTTATTGTGAGGAAATTAGATCATCTTATTATCTACTCAAGAGTTATGTAAAATAAATAAGAGACACAAAAATTTAAATAGCATTCAATGTAGTCATATCAAGATTGTGATTTGACAAGGATGGTATATGTTAGAGTAGACAACTTTTTTTTTTTTTGTATTGAATCAAAGCAAAATAATACAAAAAATTAAATAGCATTCAGTGTTGAATCATGATAGCAATAGCAAAAGCTTTCACTATTGTCATATCAAGATTGTGATTTAATATGTTAAGAGTAGATTTTTTGTTTTTTGTATTGAATCAAAGCAAAATAATACAAAAATTTAAATAGCATTCAATGTAGTCATATCAAGATTGTGATTTAACAAGGATGGCATATGTTAGAGTAGAATTGAATGAATGTAGAAAAGTTAACAAAAAGGCTAAAGTATAAAGTAATTTGCACAAAGAAGTTCTTATTGTACAAAATTTAGGTGAAATTTGACTTTAAATCATAACCAATGATTTTCTTCAGGTAGGAAGGTGTATGAGCTCCACGTGCCCCCTATTGCCCTCATCAATATTATGTGACTACAAAACAAGAGGGCACTACTCACAACCCCTACTCATTCCATATTTAATTAGTTATTTTTTGTTTGATTCTTCAACTAGCTATTAAGTCAAAGATTCCATAAAAATAAATCTTAAAAGTTTAGAGCTAAGCAACTAAATGTGATTGCAACACTTATTGTAAATAATTTGGAAGCAAATTACCTAGTTCAATTGACAAAAAACTCTTCCTATAATTCCCAACATAAATAAAGATTTGCTAGAACCGTGTAAATAAAAAAATGTTCCCGAAAACTTTGATCCCAAGATGTACCTTATGTGGAGTCTTGAAATGGCTACTCACACTTCTAGAGGAATCAATCCACTCTAAGGTCAAGAAAATGTCATAATGAAGGGAGATTGATTGCCTCATAAACACAATACAACTAGTTTAAGGCCAATTGCTTAGAATGAATATTCTCTCCTTCAATTCGAACTTAGCTAGATCTAGGAGGGTATTCCTAGAGGTACCCTTAATATGATTAATTACAGCTGAAGATAAAAAAATTAAAATTACTGTACTATTATCCAATGCATGCTTGGCCCTAAAGGTTATTGCTATACCAAAGAGTAATATATTGCACATATAACCTCTTTTAAGTTGATAAAGCATCATTGTATAAGTGCAAGATGAAGATTTTAGTGTGGAGTGTGAGAACTCTTATGGTTAGTTATAGATGCTTCATGGGGTGAATACAATCTAACTCTCTTAACCTACTAGTGAAAGATGTTTTCATTTTGTGTGTATGGCTGATCATAAAATTTTAGAACCGATGCTTAATCTAGTGGGCTACAAAGTCATAATTTACTAAGAGAAACAACGCATTAAAATCACAATTGTATATGTTATGCATATACATATATGCAAAATAATGATATCAAACAATCATTCATACTTAATAATCCCTCTCCAAACTATAGAAATCTATATGAAATAAAGAAGAGACCATTACAAAGATTGTAATAACTTGAATTGTTGTGACATTTATCAACTCCTTATTATAATCATACTAGAAAATGTGGCAAGAGTCCAAACCCTAAGCTAGAATGTTGTCATTATTTGTCACATAGAAGCTCCCTTGAAGATATACAAACATACAAGAAGAGATTGGGTTATAGACATTAAGTAATAATACCTCCTCCTTTTGATTTATAAAATTTTCCACTATGAAGGTTATTGGACTTTCAAGAGTTGAAACCCTAAAAAATCATCAACACTTGCAATCATGTGGCAATGTAGAAATGACTGACAATATGTTCATAAAATGAACCAGTATTTATATCCTTTTGCTCAACCGCTCAATTTCTTACAAAAACTCGATAAAGAATACCCGAGGCCATAAATGTGGTGTGCAAGAGAAGAAAAATCCCATGAAATATGCTAAATCGATAATCTAGAGCTTGGATGAAGATAATTGACATTTGGAACTCAACCATCACATTCATGAAAAGCTAGAATTTATCACCCACCATTGAAATTGCATATAGATTTGCACCCTAAATATGAAAAATGGGATACAGAAGAGGATGAGAGGCTAGGAAAAGAAATGAAATGGAAGAAGTCCAAATGAGCTCCACAACTTCACAAATCCACAAAAAGGAAAAGGGGGAGGAGCAAGAGAACAAGAGAATGTAGGGATGCAATTGAGGACAAGAGATTGAGAGGCTAGGCTAAAGAAAATGTTTGGATGTCCATCAAAAACCTAAAAACTGATGGAATGAAGAAAACTAAAGGAATGTAAGGGCTTGATAGACTTAGATAACTTTCTATGCAGGATTGATCATCAAGATAGGAGGTTGAATGGCCAAAATAAGTTTGATAGTCATCTGAAACTCAACAACTTTGTAGAAACAAAGAAAAATAACCAAAACCTTTCTAGACCTAGAAAATTTTGGATTTTTTTGTAACTTTGAACATCTATTAAGAATATGGAAGATGAATAGGAGCAACACTTAGGAAAATTTTGTAGAAGTTGTCAAAACCAACTTCAGACTCCAAGATCACTTGCATGCAAATGGATACCTGTCATAAGGAAGAGAATGGATGAAGAAAACAAACAAGGGTTTGAAGCTCTGAAAAATGGAGAAATTATCTTATCAGAACAAAAAGGAATTATGAAATATACAATGGATCAATGCTTATAAAAGGAGATCATGAAAAACCCTAATAGAAACCCTAATAGGAAAATATTTAATAATTAATATAATTATTAAATGTCACTTTATGCAAACTAAAGTGAAATCTTAAGAAGGGAATAAAGGTAACTTAATCAACATAATTAAGTTAAAACCTTTACTTTGACACCCCCCTTAAGATGAGCAAGAGTGCAGCTACAAACATGTGCAAAAAATCAAAGGTAACTACAATGCAAGAAGGCAAACACGGGTCCCGGCAACTAGGCCAGATCAGGTACCCAAATATAACCAAATCTCTGTAAAGAGGAGAAATAGAGAAAACCTCATGGGAAAAACTCTACTCCAAAAAGAGATGCAGAAAGCCATGAAGAACATCACTGAAGCAGAAGAAGCTGCAAACAACCATTGAAAGATGACTGCTATGGTATTGAAGAACCTCCACTGAAGATAAGATGATCAGGATCAAGAAGACAATCATTTGCATGAGTGCCCCAAATGACACTACTCGAATTAGATGGCAAACAAAGGTAAACACCTGGAATGAAGATACAAATGGCACAAGTACCAATAGTCTGAAACACACTGATCAACTGAGAATGGAAGATTCCTTCCAAGGCGAAGCTAAAGAAGCATCAGCACGAATAGTATAATACCCCCCCATAATGTTGAACTGGGAGAGCCTGACAGATCCACTAAAATGGTGTGAAACACCTCGTAGTGCATGAAGGAGAAGAAACAATATCTGAAAGTGCACAAGAAAGCACTTGCAACTGAAAAAGTGGTGTCCAAAACAAAGCACACATACATGAGGCTGGAATCATATGGATCCACTGTCGTTGTGGAGGGACACTCACTGGACAAAGGTGTGATGGCAAAAACAAAGGCACTACACAACCCCTCATAGCACTTTATAAAACAGTGCGAGTACAAAATATGGCACAACCTTATATGCAAAATCCCCAAAAAATGCATGTACAATAGTGTGGCACTTTATCTTAGTGCGTTTACATAAAAGATTGCTTACAAATGATGCTCAAATTGCCCACAAAGGACAAAAAACTGGAAATACATGAAGAATAGCCAAAAAATGAAGCATCCCATGCAAACGAGAAGTTTCCAAGAGCAAATATGTCCAAGTAATTCACCAAAGTGTGAAAACACAAAAAACTGAATAAAATATACCTGGAGGGAAATCTAATGCATACAAAAAAGAAAATAGTGCATGCACTGATGAATGTTCACATCTGCCTCCATGATGGAAAATAACTTCAAATTTGTGTAGATGACAAAATCTGAAAAAATGGCCTACACCACTATGAAATGCTCGAAACTAGCTTTCCGTCGATATCTCATTTGCCAAAAACGGACACCGTGGCCAAAAGTTATGAATTTTTCAAAAACTGAATTTAGCTTGCAAGAAACGGGTTTTCTAGCAAAAACGTCTATTTCTAATTTGATTTCTGGAAGATCTACTCACTATTTGTAGACAAAAATAAAAACCCAGAAATATTTTGATGCTAGAAACAAAACCCATAAATTGTTTTCTGAACGAACAAGCAAAAGATTAAAAAATAATTTTTTTTGACCTTCAGCTAGGAGAAAAATGACGTCCGATGCTTTTTGGACTACAATTTTCTCCAGATCTATGCAAGATATGCAAAATCTAAAAGATACTCAGTTCAGATTTCGATGCTGGCTACAAACCCATAAATCGTTTTTTCGGCAAATAAGCGAAAATCGGATTTTTGGAGCAAAAAAGATGACGACTCCAATAAAAAATGGCTTGCAACAAACCCTTGTCACTCCAAATTCTTCAAACAAGAACAGACATGCAACAGGAAAGCTCTGATACCATGTAGAAATTGTCAAAACCAACTTCAGACTCCAAGATCACCTGCATGCAAATGGATACCTGTCACAAGGAAAAGAATGGATGGAGAAAACAAACAAGGGTTTGAAGCTCTGAAAAATGGAGAAATTATCTTATCAGAACAAAAAGGAATTATGAAATATACAATGGATCAATCCTTATAAAAGGAGATCATGAAAAACCCTAATAGGAAAATATTTAATAATTAATATAATTATTAAATGTCACTTTATGCAAACTAAGTGAAATCTTAAGAAGGAAATAAAGGTAACTTAATCAACATAATTAAATTAAAACCTTTACTCTAACAAATTTGACCAAGGAAGACCCATATAAATATTTCTAAGATCAATTATAAATGATTGAAAAAATGAGGCCTAATGCATAAGGGGACTAGGACTCAAGTATTTTTCAATGTCAAATTGAGTCCCAACATTGGTTTTGGTTGGGGACATGTGTCTCTTATAGGAATAGTGAGAATTAAGATCTATAGGAGTAAACCACAAAAAGGGACAATAAGAAGGGGACTAGAATAATTACACTTCATCACGACCATTAAGGGTCATAGTTGCATAAAGACAATATACACACACATCATAATATGTACAAGGTAAAACACCATTACTTACAAGAAGTAATGGTCAATCGATTATTTCATGAGTCCACAACTCCATGAGGTCTCTAGTTAAAATCTTGAGGTAGTATGCACTATGATCATCTCGCAATCCATACTCTTCTCTAGTCTAAAAATTTGAGTAGCAACCCATTATGATATTTTCACAATAATTAGAATGTATTAGCACTAACTTTGGGACTACAATATTTTGTTACTAATTCTCATTCATTTTAGGGGATAGCTCATGTGAAATCTACACAATGTATCATCCTTATACCCTAGATCATTCTTGAGGTGAAAAAATGTGGAGGCACAATTATAATTTACCTCATTGAGCTCTACTACATCGATTCTTCCATATATTGTCAATTTGGAAAGGCCTTGATCTCCAACCAATTTTGTACCCTACAACCCCATACCATATTCTTAGATCTCATTGATCCATGCACATCTTTCACTTGAAGCTTCCTATTGAATGGATATATATTTCACATGGAAAAATGATCCATTATTCTTTGAGATATCCCATTATTTCCTTCTCCAATAGCTTCTTCAAATGTTAGCATGTCATTCTAGTTCATGGTGTATACCTCCATTTTTCATCATGTAAATACTTGTTGTAAAGTGCAATGGGTTGCTCTCTTGAAGCACAACAATAAAAAAGTATAAGATGAAATAAAGGAGGATAGTTGTAAAAGCTTAGAACAATATGAGCTTACCAAAATAGGTGCTTCTTGAAGAGCTTCCTTGATTTTCACAAGTGCATCAATCAGTTCCTCTCCCCAATTGGTTGATTATTCATTCATATCCTCAACAAGAGTGGGGAGAAGGAGTGAATTAACAGTTCCTTGATCTTATTCAACACAATATATCATGAGAAAATTAATAACATTAAATTATAACACTCATTTGTAATCTTGTAGTTATCCTCAATAATGTAGAGTAGTATTTTTTGTTGAACACTTTAAGAGATCGAGAGGGGGGTGAATCAGTCTATACAAAACTTAACCCCTTCCAAAACTTGAAAATTGTAACACAATTCAAACTCCTTTAGTAGATAAAGATAGAACTTTATGCAGAGCAATACCAAAGAAGAATATGGCAATTTGAACCTTTAACACGTTCAACAAACTTTACCAATAAAAGATATAAAAGTAATTAGATCACCAACAAAGAGAAAGAGATAGAGAACACACACATGCACAAGGAGAAACCAAATTTACATGGAAAAACCACAATGAGAGTTAACTCACAATATAAGGCTCACTTCCAATAGACTTGCAAGAAGGCTCACTGCCTTAGAGCAAGATACAAAAAGGACTTGCAACACTAAAGTACCGACCAACTCTAGAAGCAAGATATAGGGACCTGATGAGGTTCACTATCTTAGAGTAGGATACATAATATTTATAAGAGAATTACAAAGATCGCCAACACAACTCTTTGTTGACTGAGGCGTTTAAGCTCAATTGAACTTTCCTTTCACAATATCTAGCACTATCTCTACTGGATATTTAATATAACTCTTATACACACTATTTCAGACTTATACACTTATTCATCTTGTTGTATCCAAAATCATCTTGTATTTATATCTAGCATAACACTTTAATTCTTCAATTAGGTTGGCCAAGAATAGAATAAACAATGAATTCAACTAGCTGTCCACCAAAGCATTATGTGGTCCTATTCCAAGGATAGAGAGGACTTAAAATAGTCTTAACACTTCTTTCAATGTGATCCAAAATGATTTACATGCAACAGCACATCAACCTAAGTTGACATCAAGGATACATGTGGTTGAAACATTGAAGCACATAACTAGTCAACCCATAAACACTATTTCATCTGAATTTACTTGATGTGGTCCTAAACGAGATAGGTCAGGACCCAAATCTATCATGATACATCTTCCATTGTTGATGCGATTCCCCAATGACCCAAGCAAAGGAAGAAGCCCTGTCAGCTAGATATCCACAAATAACCTAGAAAGCCAACTCAAGACACAATGTGGCACTAAAGTGGCCAATTAGAAACATGTGGATCACATAGGGATGTTCCTTGAACATCCAAAATTACTTCCATACTCTTATTTCATACTATCATGCCATCAACAACCATCACAGACTAATTAGGTATAGAAAATTGTGCTCATGAAACACATAATACATAATTGGATGGTGTAACATTTGTAGAAAAACTTGAGAACCACTTCATCATATAAAATTGGAACTGAGACATTGCACAAACTATGTGCAGGTGTTTTAACTAAGTTTAAAATGAAAAACCGAAAGGGATGCAAATAAATAAAACACAAACAACACCTCAGATTAGGCCTAAGTTGAACTTGAACAAATGCAAGAAGAGAATGATGTTACCTTGCCCAAGTTGATCGGTTGGTTGGCCCTGTTGCTCAATCAATTTTTTGTGCTCCTTTCAATGGAAAATAGAAGAAACCTGATGCAAAATGATGTGGATGAGATAAGGAATGCAATGTTGAATATGGGTATTTGGATAGATGCATAATGTGGATGCAAAATGAGCTCAAAAGTTGCAGCAATGGTGGATGCTTGAGAGTGCAAGTGTGATTTATTTAATGCTTGAGTGTTGAATGAACTTGGTTGTTGCTTGAATGAGAGTTAGGGTTTTATTAAAATGGCTAAGTGTTAGTCATTTAGCAAAGGGAGATGGAATGAATGGTCCTGATTCATTCTTGGCCAAGGACAAGAGATCGAGGGTGGAGATCAAACATTGACCAAAAGGAATTTAAAATTCATTTTTAATGGGCATGGGGAAGACAAAAGGAATAAAATATTCCTTGGAAAGAGAGAAGGAATTAAAAATTCCTCAAAAAGTACCTTGAAAAGACAAAAAGGAATTAAAAATTCCTTGGGGGATGGGAAGAGTTGACTAAAGGGTTGATTAGACTAGTTAATCAATGATTAGGTGGAGGTTAGGTAGCTAATAAGGATTAGGGGCTAACTTGGAAAATTTGGAGGATGTGACACATCCTAATCATGGATTACGAATGTGCACACTCCTAATGATGGGATTAGGAGATGAATCGGGATTAAGTGCGGGTGAGACATAAAGGGAATTAAATAAGTGGGTTATTTATTTAATTCTTTAGGAGAAAGAGATAAAGGGGTAATGTATTTAATTATTTATTAAATGCCTTAGGGATTTAGAGGAATTTAAGAATATTAATTAAATAATGTAACATTATTTAACCAATGTGGATAAAAGGATATCTAGACGAAAAATGATAAATTTGACTAAATGTAAGTGGTCAAATTTAGATGTCTACACAAACATTATGGGAAAATTCACCAAGCCATAGGATTAGAGACATTAATGTGAAGAAATGTAGACCATTTCCTAGACCAGTCTAGACAACTAGCAACACTACCAACCTTTTGTACTTCATAGGAACCTCCTCAAAAACATAAGTGACCTGAAAAGATAGGAGTGAAATGTACACAACTAATTGGCATTGAATACCAAACCGAAAGACCATAATTGCAACAATAGAGGAATGTAGAGCATTCTCTAAAATAGACTTCAATGTAGCTTCTTGAACTAGAAACATTTGAGCAACTTGTAGAGACCAAAATCTCCTTTCAACAACACATGTATTATTAGGAACATCAAGAGAGAGCATGAGACATATTGTAGACCTTCAACAACATCTCTCCAACATTATTCATGCTTCTAATCCTCATCTTAATATATCATTATAAAATCAACTATGCTAACAATAATAATGCATTATATGAACATCAACAATAATACTTCTTTAATAAGGCCTGGTATCCAATCATGAACTTCAATTCTTAAATTCTTTGATAAGGCATGACATCCAATCAATGTTAGCCCAAACTAAATATAACAAAGACAATCAATTCTAAGGACTGACAACATCAATCATAACTAACAACCAATGTTGAAAACAATCTCCTTAGTGTTAACATTAATGGCAATCATCAGTATTGACATCAAAGACAACAACACAAGCCTCAATGTTGACATCAATGATAACAACTTTCATCATTTTCTCTTCCCTTTGTGGGTCGATTGCTTTGGTTCCTCCTCTTTGTCTAAAGATTTTTCTTCCAGTGGTTTAGACTAAACATGTTGTACCTTATCATTTGGATTCACCCCTTTAGAAAATCTATAGATATTGATGGTACAATATGTTCATGATATTTTATCACATCTTTATTCTTGATTGTCTATTCGTGCACTAGCTTCTTCTTCCCCATTACTTCTTTGTAGCACTACTATTCCTTGTTTCATTTTCTAAAATTTTCTTCTTCATGTTGTTGTTTATGTTATTTCTATTTGATCTAGCAATATCAATACCACTTCATATAGGAACTCATTCACTTCTTAGATAATATTCATTTTGAATTTGCACTACTACATCTATAGGGCTTGTTATGTTTTCACATGATGCTTTAGACTTTTGGTTCCTCCATTACATGAGTTTCCTTTTATGTCCAAAGTTACAAGTAGGAAACTTATGCTCATTTATACAAACATTATGTTCATAGTGAATATTTTATCAACTGCATCATAATCATCATATTTAGTTTCTTCTCCCTGTAGCATCATAAATTGTCATCCCTAAAAATTTCACACTATGTTTATCTCCCCCTTATGTGCTTGGACCTAATTGTGCTTATAATTTTCCCGTTTTAAGGTCATCTTTGAAAAATCATTTAATTAAATTAGGAGTTTATTATTTAATATTATTTAACGACACAAAAACCCCAAAATAGGTCTAGACTAGGGCGCTAACACCCTTGTCTAGCCTATTTTGGCCCAATTTAAAATATGTTATTATCGACATTTTAACATTTATAACTTTAAATTGATTTTTCAGATTTTAATAATTAATTTTGGGGGAAAACAAATAATTACATATAAATACAAGTTTTTTTCACCATTTGAAATCCTCGCAATTTTGGAATTACATTTGAGCATCCTAAAAAGTATTCAAGGCAAATTCAAGAGCATAATTAGTAGCATTATTACAATTCTTTCATCAATCAAGATCATTCTTGCAAGACATTAAGAAGAAAGAAGAAAATTATGAAAATGAAGCTATTATGATCAATCATGTCATTATTATGAAGATGTATAAGTTATACTCTACATGCTAGCTACAAAAATCTGTTGTGTTTTATGGACTAACATATTATAAGTATACCAAGCAATCCAACAATCCATAAATCAACTTTCATGGTGACTTATGGTGTGAACATCACTTCGACAAGCTTTTCATGCCTAAGGTAACATTATCCATTTAACATTTTTCATTTCAGTCAATTATTATTTTACCCTCTATTTGACCTAGGGCATGCCCACTTCATCATCATCATCATTTTTTGTACATGGAGGTAGAAATATCAAAATGGGGTTTGACTTAGGAAACCCCCTATATAGCACAATATTTCCCTCTATTTTCATGTGTGCAAGACAAATTGAGAAGTTTCGTCAAGAGAAGGTTATAGGACACACAAAGTAGACTATAACCTACCTTATAGAGTCTTTATATCCCATAAAATTAGCATCTATAGAATAGGGTGCTAGCATCCCTATCCACCCAATTCAAGCTCAAATTTTAATAGCAGGTTCCTCTCTGTATCTCCTTTTTAGATCTACAATTGTTTCAACAATTTTTGTTTTTATTTTTACGATAAATTACATTTTCAAATGTAATTTTTTTATTTTTGCAACTCAAGATAACCAAACCCTAGGAGATTGTCTCTCTCTCTTGTGGTAGCTAGCCAATCATCAAACCCTAGTTGGTTTGTGTTTAAATGTGGAGTCAAGTGAAAAGAAGCTAATCCTAATTGGATCTAGGATCACTTTCCTACTCTACATTCTCATGGATTCATCATAAAATGAATCATAATGATCATTCTCATCTTCATATTAATTAGTATAATAACCCTCATAAGGGTGTTCTTCCTCTTTTCTTATTGAAAGGGAATTTTCACATTTAAGTGTAAAATGTTGAGCTTCTAGTAACTTAATTTTTGTTAGACCTTCTAGTGCCTCATGATCAAGGTGATCTAGCAATTATTTTGGTTCAATTTCATCTCTATATGATATATTGGGAGAAGTGGGACATTGCCTAGTAGTATGTTTTTCCACATCCTAATATGTTATGCAAAAACATTGTATATATACATCATAGGATGTATCCCTATTTCTTCTATCAATAAGTATATCATGCATTTATATCTAAGCTTCCTACAATTAAAATACCAATAGAATATCTTATTCCTCCTATTTGAGAAGATATTAAATTTCATCTCTATATAGCATATTAAGGAAGATGTGGGATGGTGGCAAAAAGTATGTGTTTCCACATCTTGATTTCTCGTGCCAAAAGTCTGCACATATACATAATAGAATTTATCCTTATTTATTCTACCAATAAGCATACTCTTCCTTTGTATCTCATAATCGGACCTATAAATTTTTCTATGTTCTAAATATGTTATCATTTGAATCTTCAAATGTATATAGGTATCAATTTATTGAATCCATGAATGAGCCATTTTTACCTAAAGTTTCTAATTGTAGATCTTGTTAGGTAGGTCTAAGTGACATCTATATTTTGAGCTTTCTACATTTTTTGTCTTCTTGTATGAGTTGTAGGTTCTCATAATGCCTCAAGCTACACACCTAGGACATTAGCCAACAATTTTTTTTTGAAACAATAATGATAACGAAAAAAATGTGACTATGATCATAGTAATAGTATGAACCAAACATACTAGATCCAAATGAATTTAAACTATATTTAATCCCCTAATCCATGATCCCAATGAGATATTCAAAAGCATCAAAGACTAAGAACTCATTAAACTAACATGAAATAAACACAAAAACATAAAAGAAACATATTCTAAGACTTCAAATCTTATCCCATTGGGGGAGTGGTGCCACATTGATGTGGAATGGAAATGCTTTCCCAATCTCTTGGATAATATGAGTTGTTCCAATCGATTGTATTGATGAAAACCAATGAAACTGATGAAATATGAGTGGAAAATGGATGAAAAACTAGTTTAACATGATGGAGATGAGTGCTAAATGCTCAAATGCTTGATGAAGATAGATGTAATCTATGCTAAATGGAAGAAAAGTTCAAATATGCAAGCCATGGATGCAAAATTATGCTAAAATGGATGCAAACTAAGCTATAATGGAATCCATTAATGGATGCTTAAGCTAATATGGATGAATATTAAGCTAAAATGCTAACAAATGCTAAATGTGAATGCAAGTGAGTATGGATTTCAACAACATAAATTTTCTCTCAAAAGGTGGATCCATTTCTCTCTAAATGGTGAAGTATTTATAGGAGAGCAAATGAAGAATCAAGGGCTCAAATTGATTCGATCGATCAATGGCCAATATTGAATCAAGGGTGAAACATGGATCAAAGATTTTCATCAATGGATGAGAATCAAAGATCACATGGTCAAGGATAGCATCAATAGATGAGAATGATTCAATTAAACACACTTGGTAACAACTTTGAAAGTTTGTTACAAAGTTTGTTTGAAAAGAATATTCCATTTTTTGAGCCAAATAGGAGAATATTCCTTTGGAATATTCCCTATGCAAGTGGATGGGTGAGGAAAATTAGCAATTATTAATTAAAACTAAGTTTTAATTATGCAAGATGGGGAATATGAGGATATCCATTAAATTATTAGTTTATTTAATGCAAAGGGGGTTGTAAATGAAATTTAATTAAATAATTTAGGATTATTTAATTAAATGAGAGGAGTTAGGGGGTTTAAATTAAATAATTTGATTTATTCAATTAAATAGGATGAGAGGTGAAGGTGAAAGGGGTTGAATTAGCCTAATTAAGTCAATTAGATTAATAGATGAAAATTATGCATCTAATTAAATAACTAGGCTTATTTAATTAAATAGGCGAAAAGAGTATGAAATTCAGGGCAAAACAATGTTAGTGATCAGATCTGAGTGTGTAGTACCATTCAAGACAATTTTAAGTGTCTACATTTTTCCCCTCTTTGAAGAAAGGTACCTGTTACATTGGTTCAAAGGCTTATGCTTTTCAGATTAATGTTGCTACTCAGATCAAAATTTTAAAAATTCTTGATTTTTTGAATGCCTCATTGTTGCCCCAACAAAAGGAATTAAGCTGGTACCCTTTTGTAGGAAATTAGTGAAAGACTCTCCTTTGTTCTGATTGAGAGTGTACAACTCTTCTAAGATTACATCCATGTCTAGGTTAAAGGAGAAATGGTCTATGAATCTATCGATAATTTCTTGAAAGCTCTTAATCCTTGGAGGTAACTGTGAAAACCAATCAATTGTTAGGCCTACCAAACTTCAAGGAAAGAGGCACATCAAGTAGGAATCATTATAGGAAACCTCCATACACATGATGTGGAATTATTTGATGTGATCCATAGGATTTCCGCTCCCTTTGTATTTGTCAAACTTAGGGACCTCAAAACCAGGTGGGAAAGGTACCATTGTGATGTTCCTATCAAATGGGTAGGGACACAAGTTTTGTTGTGTATGTGGCTTTTTTTCCCATTTAAATGTCTTGGATTTGTTGCATGAGTGCCTTGAGTTGTGATGAAATATCGTCTTGCAGATTTGGTGGAGGAGCATATGTTGTGTATTGTGGGATGGTGGATGAATTGTAAGGGGGATTTTGATATGATGAGGTGTTGTATGGTGTGTAGGGTGGAGTTTGATACTACAAAGGTGATGGAGACAGAGGTGTAAATGCTCCTATTATATTTGGATTGACAATATTTTGTTGGGGATTATAATATAAACCTTGTTGTTATTGTTGCACAAGCACTTGTTGTTGTTGGGTGTCTTTTTGTGCCAGCAATGCTGCTTGTTGTTGTTGTGTGATTAAGGCTTGTTGTTGTTGTGCAATTAAGGCTTGTTATTGAGCTTGTTGTTGTTGTTGTGTGATTAAGGCTTGTTGTTGAGCTTGCTATTTTGTTGCAAGGCATGTGCTTGGGCTTGTTACTATTGCAACACTTGTTGATAAGCTTGTTATTGTTGCAAAGCTTGAGATTGAGCTTGTTGTGTTTGTAGGGCTTGAGCTTGGGATTTTTGTTGTTGAAACACTTGTTGATAAGCTTGTTGTGCTTGTTGCAAAGCTAAAGCACGAGCTTGTTGCACTTGCAATATGGAGGTGTTTAGTTGTTGGGATATGTGAGATGGGTTTTGGTTGATCATGGTGTGAGTGAGTTGTGGGTGGCATTGTGCTACCATTCCTTGTAAGATTGTCGACTAGGAGGGAGGAATGTAGGTTTGGGACCCCATTTAATTTTGCATGATTTGGGGGAGCAATGGTAAAGATGATGATGCAGCCATTTGGTATTGTGATGTCAATGACACATTCTAACCTTGGATCAATTGATTAGAAGGGTTCCCTTGAACAATGTGTTGAGGGTTCCCTTATTATGTTTGATATGAGACCAAGGAATTACCTTGGTTGATGGGGTTTATGATCGATGTGTTGCCTTGATTTGGATCAATGATAGATGGGGCTGATGTGGATGGTGGATTGACTTGAGTAGTTTGGGTATCCACTTGTTTCAATGTGTCAATGGGGTTGTTGTAACCACTTGTTAAGGGTTGTCCTTGCGCGAGGGTGTTAAATTTCGCTTGTTGTCCTAGTAGAGGCACTTGATTCACATTACCTTGTGTAGTGTTGGGCACACTTTGGGTCTTTGTGATGATGGATGAAGATGGTTGTGCTCAAAGTGTTAAGGTCATCATGGTGTTATGAAATGTAAGTGGTTTGTATGGATTAAGGAGATGCTCTGGAATGGTGGTGGTAGAATGGGTTGGGCCACCAAATGTTGGTGTCCAAGTTTTTTCTTTAGGAATATTGGTGTGTTGGGTACCCAAAAGTGTGTTTCCTCCTAAAGGGAGAGTGTGACCAAGATCGGTGGAAATCCTAGTTGCAAGAGGGTGATCCCACAAAGCTAGTTTACAATTTCTGGGAGATTCTGATTTTTGTTGAAATCACATATTTTTAGAAAATATAATGATTTAAGCCTTAAAAAGTTCCATTTTAAGGATTTTAATTGAAGATGGTTTGATCAAACCACCTTAGATCAAAGCCCCTTGGATAGAACCCCACTAGTTTTAAACCATACCTACAACAGAGTCTCCTTTACACCTATCAAAATGCTGATAAAAAATCACTTTAGATTTACCTTTTGGGGGATCAAATGAATTCATTTAAATTTTATTTCAAATGATCATGGTAGTCCTTAGAACGAGCTATCCAAAAAATATAATTTTAATGTTTTGGTTTTATTATGTATGTGTTTTTTTAGTTTTATTAAACATAGTTTAAAAAAAAAAAAATCAAGCTCTTTGTTCTACACATGTGGAAAAATAGCAAATTATCAAAATCAAATTTTAAAAAATATGTTTGAGTTGGGTATTGATATCCTTGATCCATAAAAAAACAAATTGAATTTTGATACATACATAAAAAAGTTATGTTGTATACAGTCCGCCTATGTTTCAATTGTAATTGGTTTGACTTTGAAATTTGATTAAGGAAAAAATATTTAATAAAACACTATGAAACCAAATGTAAGTGCTAGATATCATAGTTACAAATTGAAATTCGAAAAAATTATAATTTTATCCTTCATACAAAAAAAGTTATGTTGTATACGGTGAGCGTCACTCCTTAAAAATGTTATTTTTTTTAAGCTAGTTTTCAAAGGAGATAGAAAAAGAAGTGCAATATGATTCCAAAAAAATTTAAAAAAATATTTTTAGAATCTATAGACAAAACGTCACAAATCACTAGTTTGCATCATCTTCAAATTCTTCTCGGTTTAGCTGCTATAAGAGCGTGAAAGTGAAGATTTAGTTAAAAAAATCAGTTCAGTGTCTAGTTTGCCCAAAAATTGTAAACCAGTATTGTGGGATCACCCATGACTAGGAGTTAATGTTTGAATTGGCACAAGGGACAAAGTTGGTTGATTCGTAGATTGGGTTAACCCTTGTGTCAAGGTTTATGCGATAAAAGTTGGAGCCACATTTTCCAAGGTTTGATGATCTTGTTTATACTCAAGGAGTTCTTCCTTAGTGATCTCAAGTGGGTTGTTTGTGACATCTTCTACCTCATATGGTCCTAAAGGATTTTTTGGTTGTTGTGAGGGGGTAGAATGGATCCTTGGGTCAAACTCTTGTGGTTTGGATCACTTGTGGTAGATGTGTTTTTGGTTTTTTCCATGATTCTCTTGTGTTGTGATCTTGTTGTAACCATAAATTATGGGTCACCTATGGGAGAGGTATGCTGAGATTTATAATGTTGAAATTCTCTAGTTGACTCAAATTTTGGTAAAAGGAACCCTCTAAGTTGTTTTGGACCAATGATGTGAGTGGATGATGAAAAGGGTGAATGATATGGGGGATGATATTTCTAAACTTTTGAACAACACTTTTAGACTAAAAGGCTTGATGTTTTGATGCTATGGATAAAATGTGTTAATGAACTTCTAAATATTTAAGGTAGACTTGTGACCTTTAAGATAAATTAGTCCACAAGTGTGATAACTAACTCAACTAAGTGCATGGAAAAGGATCTATTTAACACACAACATAGTTAAGTTATAGGATTGGTTTGATAAATGTCTAAGTCTAAAAAGTGTTTGATATGTCCAAGAGTTTCTAAAGTTGTTTGGTGAAGTGGGATGTAAAATGTGTGAAGATGGATGAAATGTTTGACCCAAAAGGTTAACCTAAAATGGACCTTTGTTTTGCAAGACCAAGATGGTGAGAAACATGCCATACCTCTAAAATGATAAAACTGTAAGAAGTCAATGATTTTGGTAAAATAGAACTTGGACCCAATGATTTTGACAATAGAATTTGGACTCAATGTTTTTCAATACTTTTCTTGTCTCAATTTGCTTGTTTTGGGGAGTCAATGTTTGAACATACATCAATGTGGGGTGTTCATATGGTTTAATATTTACTTAAGTGAGATTGTTTCATTACCACATCAAGAAAGTCTTAATTAATGTCCAAACTAAAATGTCTATGTCAAAGCAACCTTCATTTCACAAAGCCCATTATGTGAAAATCATGAAGCTAAGGCCATAGTTCCCTATGTTAACTTGGGAAAGTGTGGATTTAGATATAAGTCCAAATATTTAGAAGCCTATAAGGATAAAATCCTTAGGGACAAGCAGAAATATTGGGATTTTTTGAAAGGTATCCATACTTAATCCAAAAGGTTTTAAATTTAATAAACTTGTTGATGTGTGTTTAAGATGTTTTGGAACCAAACAATGTGTCAAACTAACTTACAAGCAGTAACATTCCTAGCTCAAGTGGGTATGTTCTTCTTGGTGGGCTTGCCTCATGCCCTTCGTAGTAGAAGAGATGATTTTACATGAAATTTAGGGAAAAGTGTAGAGGTATGTTAAGAATGAACTCTTAATCTCTACACTTCAACCAAAATCAGACATGACAAGTAACTTCTTGGAAGTAAATTCCAATGCACCACTTTAAAGAACTCTTTGGAAGGACAAAGTTTCCCACTACAAACAAAGGTTTTTAATGATAAAAATTTGAGAACACCCATTGTTACACTACCATTCGCTAGCTACTTAAAGCTCTTTAGCCATTCCCTTCCAAATAAGGAGAGGGATTAGGTGCAACATGTTTTCGCCTCAGGATTGGAGTTACTTTCTTACGATTTCAAAACCTTTGATATAGCCTATTGGTAAACATGCTTCAAGACCTTTCTATGAGTTCTCCATTGCAAGATGTGTCTCATAGCAAGCCCTCTCTTAAGAGTGACTCAAAGCATGAAAGTACACTTGAGTATTTCTCTTCACCCAAGATCGCATGAAGCACAAGGGGAGTAGATACACACTACAAGAGTATATAAGAAAAAAAGAACACTTGAGTGTTTCTCTTCACCCAAGATCACACAAAGCGCAAGGGGAGTGGATACACACTACAAATGTACACAAGCAAATCAATAACTCATTCCTTTTAATCCCATAAAGAAAAATGACTTTATTTTAAGCACCAATGGATGTGTTTGTTTGTTTTATCCAATTTTTAATCGATATTGCAAAATGAGGATGTATGGGTCCAATTTTAACCCTTTGAAAGTGAATTTTAAGCCCAATGGAAATTTAGTGATCCTAAAACATAAAGAAAAGTAGCATATTATGGGTTATAATTGTCCCATAAATGTAAAAACATTTTTTTACAATGCATGGACAAACATTTAGTATGCTCCTTCACTTCAAGTTGTTTTCAAATTTGCAAAACTAGTTAGCCTCAAAAATAAAAACAAAATGTCAGTAGAATGTTAGAGAGCATATGAAGATAAAAGTTTAAATCACATGTGAAAATTTTCTTTACTACTTTAGGTACATCGCTCTGGTGAAGTTTTGAAGCGTCACTTTGCAATAAAATAGTGAGGACAAATGTGTATATGCATTGCTATATGTAATATGTGTCATTGAATTCAATATGCATCACTATAATTCAAAAAAAGGTGTCACTATATGCCGACACTTTACAATGGCATCGTTGTAGCCTCCAAAAGCAGCGTTGTATCTGCAAACTCAAGAAAATAAGAATCTAAAGAGAAATTCATTAGATTTGATTAGTATAGCCCTCCTTCTAGTGCCAAAATGTGATCACAGTCATAGTATGAACCAAATATACTAGATCTAAATGGATTTAAACTATATTTAATCCCCTAAGCCATTATCCTAATGAGATATTTGAAAGCACCAAAGACTAAGAACCCATTAAACTAACATGAAATAAACATGAAAACATAAAGGAAACCTATTCTAAGATTTAAAATCTTATCCCATTGGGGGAGTAGTGTCACATTGATGTGGAATGGTGACCCTTTTCCAATCCCTTGGATAATATGAGTTGTTCTAATCGATTTTATTGATGAAAACTGATGAAATTGATGAAATATGAACGAAACATGGATGCAAAACTAGTTTTAACATGATAGAGATCGGTTCTAAATGCTAAAATTCTTGATGGAAATGGATGAAATCTATTCTAAATGGAAAAAAAGTTGAAAGATGCAAGCCATGGATGCAAACTAAGCTAAAATGGAAGCCATTAATGGATGCTTAAGCTAATATGGATGAAGATTAAGTTAAAATACTAACAAATGCTAAATATGAATGTAAGTGAGTATGAATTTCAACAACATAACTTTTCTCTCAAAAGGTGGATCCATTTGTCTCCAAATGGTGAAGTATTTATAGGAGAGCAAATGAAGAATCAAGGGCTCAGATCGATTCGATCAATCAATGGTCAATATTGAATCGAGGGTGAAACATGGATCAAGGATTCTTATCAATGGATGCTAATCAAAGATCACATGGATCAAGGAAAGTATTAATGGATGAGAATTATTCAAATAAACACACTTTGTAATAAATTTGAAAGTTTGTTACAATGTTTTTTTGAAAATAATATTCCATTTTTGGAGCCAAATAGGAGAATATTCCTTTGGAATATCCCTATGCAAGTGGATGGGTAAGGAAAATTAGAAATTAGTAATTAAAACTAAGTTTTAATTGTGAAAGATGGGGAATATGATGATATCCATTAAATAATTAGTTTATTTAATGAAAAAGGGGTTGTAAATGACATTTAATTAAATAATTTAAG
This sequence comes from Sequoiadendron giganteum, assembly GCA_007115665.2. Lineage (NCBI taxonomy): Eukaryota > Viridiplantae > Streptophyta > Pinopsida > Cupressales > Cupressaceae > Sequoiadendron > Sequoiadendron giganteum. Next base: position 256,391,268 of record CM021104.1, on the reverse strand, counting down.
ATTATTTAATTAAATGAGAGGACTTAAGGGGTTTCAATTAAATACTTTTATTTATCCAATTAAACAAGATGAGAGGTGAAGGTGAAAGGGGGTGAATTAACCTAATTAAGTCAATTAGATTAATAGATTAAAACGATGCATTTAATTAAATAGCTAGCATTATTTAATTAAATAGGCGAAAAGAGTATGGTATTCAGGATAAAATAATGTTAGTGATTAGATCCAAGTGTGTAATACCATTCAAGACAATTTTAAGTGTCTACAGTGACAATATATCACATTTGCCTAAAAACGTGAACACAAGGTTCATGTGAAGAACTATGAGAAAAAATAACTAACCACATGAACATTTTCACCATTGTTATGAGCAAGGTGGCACTAGTGGAAGACTTGCTAGTCTTTGGATGAAACCACCATTATGAATCTATGGGAGTGGAAAAGACACCCCAACAACAATCAAGCATTAGCCCACATTCGTGTTCTCTCATGAAAATGACACATTAGTAGGATGAGAGAATAATAAAACTCAAATCCTTGTTGCAAGTATGAAGGTGTTATCATTGATGTCAACTAGTTAACTAGTTGTCTACTAGTTGTTGTCATTGAGGTCATGAATGATGATTATTGGTTGTGTATGTTGAGGATATTGAGAAAATTGTAATGAAGAAAGGTTGCAGGTATTCAATGTTTGCTCCAGGATTTGCTCCTAAGTTCATGTGGTTTAGATATGTTAATCATGGTTGTTGAAAGTTGATATATCCATATTTTGGGTTTCTAGATTGTTGTACAGTGTGAGTTATGTTCACCAGTTGTGAACCATGCTTTTCTTTGTATCTAGCTAAGGTCTAAGAGAAATTTTGTTGCTCTGGATTTCTTCTTGTTTGAGTCTTATGACTTGTGGTTCTTAGGATAAGTTGTTGAGGTCATGTTCAAATTAATTTTGTTATCTGAAAAGATTGGATTGTGCTAAGGTTCATGTGCTTAATTGACTTATGTTATTTATACTGGTTTGGCCGAACTTGTGTTTAACACTACTTACGAAGTTTATGGAAGTGTGTTGAAGCATATGTTTGGGTTTCCCTTATTCTAATTCCACCATAGAATGCTTTGGCGTTGAAATAATTTGAATTTGTACTTGGATAGGTTTTGAGGTTGAAGACGGTATAAATAAAGGGGAGATGTGTGTGGAATAATGAGATAGATGAATGCAAGCAAGATATATGAGATATAGATGTGAAATAGTGTGTATGTGATGCGAGTTTGAGCAGAGCAATGTGAAACCTAATTGTGAGTTTCTAGAAGCAGTGAACTGAAGGTCTACTCTATCATTCATGCATTTCTACAAGTATTTGAGCATGTTGTGGTGCAAATATCTCTTGTATTGAGATTGTTTTTCTCTTTGTAACAAATCTCTTCTATCTTCTTTGTAATTCTGTGGTAGTGAGCCCTCCAAGTGGTAACCCTTGTTGGATAGTGAGTCCTTATTCGAACAATAAGTCCTGTTTTGGAAGTGAGCCTTCTCTGGCAATGAGCCTTTGTAATTGGTTTTGATATTCTCTATATTGTGAGCTAATCTTCACCATGGTTTTTCCCTTATTGGGTTTTCCATGTAAATATGGCGTTATTGTGTGTGTGTGGTGTTTTCAGTTTCTTCTTTTGCACTTAACGATTAATCATATTGGCAGAGTAAAGGATTTTTGAATGATAGTTGATCTAATTTTTGGTGGAAGTTCTTAAAGGATAAAAATTTGTAACAACTAATTCACCCCCCCTCTCAGTTTTCTTGTTCAATAATTGGTATCACAGCTAGGTCATGGGCTTGAATCATGCAGTTGTGTTGGGGGAGATTGTTGCAAGTGTGTGCCCTTGGTTTTTAGCATTGCCCTCTGAGATTCATGAAATGGTTTAACCAACTCTCATGGATCTTAGCTGACGCTTGTATCAGGAATTGATAGGTCAACCTTTTGGTGCAATGGAAAGGCCAAAAATCCCCACCAATAAACTCTTACAAACTCAAACAAACCCTACAAAAACCCACTTAGATGATGGAATGAATAGGAGCTAACATCTCTCAACTTGGTGACTTAACCACTAGTTTCTAGAATATAGAGTAGGATGTGGGTACCAACCACCTATAATCCGATAAAAAAAACTTAAACAACATCAAAAAACAAGGGAAAAAATTCCCAAGGGGTTTCCTTACTAGGGGGTACAAACCCTCCACCAATTGGAATGACATGGGTCACTTCCAAGAAATGACACACTTCCTAATACAAATAGGTGCCATAAAGATTAAGGTATCACATTGGTTGATGAAGTGACAACATGGAAAGACTCACTAGGAAAAGGGAAACCAATATTGTATACAAATTTTTCCTGATAAATGGCTAGAAGATCTAACAAATGATGAAACAACAAGAAAGAGGAAATTAGAGAACACTAGAGCCTAGAAAGGACACTAGCACTTAGGGAGGACAATAGCATGAGTACATAGTTATCCTACTTTGATGTAGGTATCTAGGTCTAGTGCTGGCACCAAAGTCCATGGGATGTGTCGTAGTCCTTTCTAGTGTTGTGGTCCTATTTCTAGCACTAGTATCTTAACCAATGAAAAACTAGAGCAAAATTTTGGTCTCCAAGATAAGTAGAACACTTAGGAACCACTAGGAAGAAAAATAAACACAAAATTAACCCTAACTTGATGAAAATGATAAGGGAACCAAAGAGGTCCTAGATACCCAATCTCACCTCATATTAGCCCATGAAGGAGATGAATTCCAAGGGTTGGGAAGACCACAAGTGGATTCAAAACAAGAAAAAAAACACAAGAGGTGAAGGAGAAGCTAACTTGCACCTTCCAACCCTACAAATACCACTCAAAAAACCCCAAATGGAAGAAAAATGAGGTAGTTTTCACCAACTCACAACCCTAACTTGGGCGACAAATAAGCAAGATATAAATCCAAATATTGAAAATATTCTAACACATAAAAGACTCATTTTAAACCCAGATCAAAATATGCTCTATCTTCATTTTAACATCTCCATAAAGATAAATTAAATGAGAAATAATATTATCATTCAACACTAATTTCAATAAAACATGGATAAAATGATAGATAATTATCCACTTATGTGGGAGGTTTAAAATCCATGCAAGAAGAAGGTTCCATAATCAAATATTATAATTAAAAAAGAAGAATCAAGGACCTAAATTATACATAAACATTTCAAAACAAGAAAATGAGACAACTAAAGGAAAGGAGAGAACCTCCACTTGCATGTTGACTAAATATCCTCCAAAGATGAAGCCTCCAATAAATTCTATCCATAATAGTGGTATCCACTCACCCAACCATTTGGCACCCTTTGGTCCACCTCATCATGCTAGGATATAATCACTTGGTAATAAGCTTATGACTCATGCAAAATAAAAAAGATGAATCACACAAATCTAATCAATATATACACATGATATCAAATGAGATAAATCATCATCAAAGAATAAATGTGGCACAATCATGATCACATCCAATGTATCTAAGCCAACAAAATGATCATCAAATAATAATGCACACATGCTCAAGGGATACATTAATAACAAGAATGACAAAGGATAAAAGATATCACATAACATACAACATGGATGTAAACATGTGTAACCATGGTCTCATATCACATAAACATAATCACATGCAATCAAGTCTCTTTCAATCACAATATTGTCAAAGATGAATCTCTTGTTGAACACCAAGTCCAACAATACACATATGAGGAACCCATATCTTGAAGGGAAGGAGTGCCATTTCAAATATTAAAGGGATGACTAAGTAGAGTTGAGTATAAATCAAATCTCCCATATAAGGAAACCATATAACAAGACCCAATGCTCCTTGAGCGAACATCCCTTCTATGCTCATACCAAGCCTGTACTAGTGCTTTGGCTATATAATAGACATCATTATCTTTGTTATTTTTAACCAATGCCATTATTTATCACTTATTAAGGAAAATATTTTCTTGTCATATCCTTGGGCCCTTTTGTGCCTTGATTGATGTAAAGAGCCAAACATTTCCTACACTTTACACCTCAATTCCTAAGTTCACCCTCATGAACCATTTGGGTGTGGCATGGATTTCAATTCAAAAAAAATGGGGAATGAAACAAACATAGTCTCAAAAGGTCCTAAATCAAAAATAAATGAGGATACTTATTTTCGTACATTAACATTCATCATAAGTCACTAGACCAATTTTAATTTTTTAAAAAATAATTTACATGGAAAAATCCATAATAATTTGTTTAACTCCATGGTTGAATGCTCAAAAATTAAAATTTCAAATTTTAAAATTATGAGAATATATTTCAAGTGGTTGCAAAAATAAACAACCCACTTTTCACATAAAATTCACATTTTCAAATTTTTGGAAAAAATTGCTTCAAAAATTTAAAACATAAATTTAAATTCAATTTAGTACATGAAATTCAACCTACAAACTAAGCCATATGCAACCACTAGAATGGGCATGGAAAACATAGATGAAATAATTCTAAAGAAATAGAGAAATGAGAAGAATTACCTCAAGTTGAGGCTTATGAAAACATCAATTTTCTTTCCAATTTCTCCAAATTGAGAAGTAAATCCAAAATTCAATTCATACACACCTTCAATCTTCCCAAGAAATCCAGTTCCTAGCCAATAAAATCCATTCCCAAGCATTTCTAACCATTTTTCTATTTTGAGAGGGGAGATTTTGAGACAAAAATGCCCAAAATTAGAGAACGAGAATAAAAGACTAAGTCTTTTTTCCCTTTATCTCATTTTCATTTCATTTCTTAGTTCTATTTATTTATTTTTAGTTTCACAAAAAATATATTTTTCATTAAATCAAAATTTTCCTAATTCATTTATTTTTCCAAAGACATTAAAATAATACAATTAATTCATTTTTTACAAATTTAAATAATTTAATCCATTTTTTTGAAACCAAAGGAAAATTTTCAAATAACAATTGTAACTAATTGCAATGATTTAAATAGAATTCCTAATGTGTATTAAATAATATTTTTCCCTTTCATTTCTTTCCCAATTTCTTGATTTTCAATGCATTAGGCACTATTCACATGCAAAATTTAATATTTAAAATACAATTACACACAAATGGGACATGAACAAACACACTATAACTCACACTTAATAGTTTTCATTAACACATGGAGTCCAAAATCACCACTGATTTTGGATCCAAAACCATAAGGTAAATCAAGGCTCATCTCACATTCAGTTAAGTGCAATGGAGGTTACCAAACACAATAGACCAAAGTGACAGGTGATTAATCACTATGGGGGAATATACCTACATATATGTGTAGACATAACTATATACCTATACCCACTCAATGCACATGCCAAGTATACCTTCTCAATATAGAATAGTCAAAGCACATGAGAATCATCCAGCGAGGTTCAATATCATATAAAATATATGATCATTATACATATATTGATTATATGAAATAAATAATTATGATAACCAAAAATATAAAGCATAGCACAAGTATCTCAAAGAATACAACAATTATAAGATACATCAAGTCCTTACAAGGAACTTGGCACACTACCATATATGTATCTCAATGCAACCAAAACACCAATAGATGACATGTTAAGGAATACCATCTTGAAACATGTTTGTGCTCCAAACACACAAATAAAATTCAAGTAAATAAGAAAAATCATGACCCATTAATCACCTAATACATAGTCCCAAAAAAATTCCCAAACCAAGACATCTCAAGGCCAAAAATGGGAGGGAACTACATCACTCTTGGAATCATGCATAAAACAAGGATAAGGTACACTTGGTATTGTATCCTTATATATAATAAAAGTCATAATACCAACCCTCTAGACTCTCACCAAGTCTAGGCCTCATACAAATAACACACGCACACATCTGTAATGGTGTACAAGATAAGTGAACACCAACTAGTAGGTGCACAACCACCTCAAAGGTCACAACACTCCATCCTCCAGTTTCCACTACAAAGGAGGGCAAGACCCAACCACATGGTTCAACTAACCACAAGAAAACAAGACTATTGTACCATTGCTAGGAACTTCTTCTAGCCACTAACTCATCTAAGGAAAGGCACACAAACTTGAAAATTGAGCTATCTATGAGACTAACAAAAATAAAGTTGCACTTCGTCTGATATCCCTAATACCAAGGCCTTAAACCTTAAAGATACAAACAAAAATCTAGGGAAAATTCATCCCATAAGGATAGAGTTAGCATCAGCTCACCTTCATGCTCAATAGGAGCATACCTCCCTTCCATCTGTGACTCACTCCATGAAGTTGTCTCTCATGTACCATTCTAGAAAAGTAAGGATTTCCTTAACATAGTAGCTTCTAAATTAAAAATAGGAACACCTTAGGGGTTCTTAGAGGAAAAAATATAGGAAAATACCTTTGAAAAGTATCAAAAATCCCATAAGTGAGGCTTAGAAACCCCATAATTCATAAGGAAACATCCAAGGAAAATAAACATAAAACATAGGAGAAAACCTAAGGTCAACACCACTAGAATGCTGAAGTATGACCAACCTAAGGGCTTGAAAACCCAATAAGAGCATGAAACTATGATCAACAAGGTAATTAAAAACCTCTACAAGGTTCAAAAACCAAGTAGTCTCATAATATAATACACAAGATTTCCAATTCTTCAACCAAGAATTGCATCCTTTCCAACATTAATCTAGAAACACCTCAAAACTACCAAGGAGAAACTGCTAAAATCCCTAGGCTAAACCCAATCAGAAACCTATATATATATATATATATAATATAGTAACTACAAATAATAGGTTCCAACACACTTATTAACACACCAATATACCCTACACTATGTCAAACATGAGTATAGCTATAGAAACAACATAAAAATGACATGATATGTCCATTCATGTTATTAAATAGCATGGATTTGGTGTCTAAAATATCTCAACAAACACTCAACTTTGTAATTGTATCTTTATTAATATAGATATTTGGAAAATTCATCAAAAAAAAAAAATCTCAACAAACACTCAACTAATGTTAGAGCACTAGGAAATATGGCCACAAGAGCAAGACAAAAAATAACAAAAATATATGGTGGACTAAATAAAAAATAATCATCTACTAGAAAATAAAGGTAGGAATGATCCAAACAAGGAATTCAACAAAACTCACTCTCAATCCTAGAAAGACAAAGAACCATAGTCACTCTCATGTAGAGATTAAAACACACATCACTCATGGCCAAATAAATATGACATTCACACCAATGTGCAAGCTACTCATAGCCCAAAAAAAAACAATATACATACAAAACATTTCATAAATTTCCCAAACACTACATAAAGAATTCACTTACATTTCATAAGGAACATGGAATTCCAAACTCAACATGATTCTAATTAACATAAACATCAATAACCACTACAACAAATCCCTGTGATTAGCTCCCTTTTTTGCTTCCACCCATTGCTTTAATGTATTTTTCTCCAATTTTTTAAGAAAGTCGGCACTATTTATCGAGATGGCACCATTTTGGCATTTTTTGCACTGATCAGAACAAGTAGGTGCTAAATCGGGAGCTAAATCAGGCACTAGTTTAGCACCTAATTTAGCGTTGAATTTAGCACCTAATTTAGCATCGGATTTACCGTCAGATTTAATGTCGGATTTAGCATCGGATTTAGCACTGGATTTAGCTCTAGGTCTAGCACCAAATTTAGTGCCTAATTTAGCGCGTAATTGTTCTGATCTAGCAGGGATCAAGGATTAAGGGATTAGGGGTGTTAAAACAAAAAATCCTTCCCCAATATTCATTGGTCTTCAATTGCTTTTCTACATTTCACTTGCATCAAAAGATACCTCAACCCTCAACCCTCAAACCTAATCCATCAACCCTCAACCCTCAACCTTAAACCCTAAACCATCAACCCCTATACCCTCTACCCTATACATTGAACCCTCAACCCTAATCCGTCAACCATATACCCTCAAACCTATACCCTAAATGCTCTACCCTCAACCCTTAACCATCAACCCTAAACCCTTAAACCCTAAACGCTTAAAAGTTCTACCCTCTACCCTCAACCATAATCCCTCAACCCTATACCCTCAACCCAATACCCTAAACCATCAACCCTATAGGTCATCAACTCTAGATTGTCCTCTACCCTCTACCCTCAACCCTCAAACCTCAACCCTCAACCCTTAAACCTAATCCCTCAACCCCTATACCCTCCACCCTATACATTGGACCTTGAACCATATACCCTCAAACCTATACCCTAAATGCTCTACCCTCAACCCTCAACCCTTAACCATCAACCCTAAACCCTTAAACCCTAAACCCTAAACCCTTAAACCTTCTACCCTCTACCCTCTACCCTAATCCCTCAATTCTATAGCATCAACCCAATACCCTGAACCATCAATCCTATAGGTCCTCAACTCTATACCATCAATTCTCAACCCTCTACCCTATATATTGGATCCTCAACCCTCATATATCTCTATCCCTCCCTCCTCTTCTACTATCCTCTCTATCTCACTTCTCCCTCCATCTCTCGCTCCATCATTCCCTCCCTCTCTACTCTAATCCCTCAACCCTAAACCATCAACCGTTAAACCCTTAAACACTCAACCCTCAGCCCTTAAGCCCTAAACCCTTAAACCGGCCTCTACCCTCTACCCTCAACCCAATAGCCTCTACCCTCAACCCTTAAACATAAGTAAAATCTCTACCCTAATCCCTCAACCCTCAACCCTTAATCCCTCAACCCTTAAACCCTCAACCCTTAATATTAGGGTGCATGTAATCTAATGTAATTGTTGCCTCTCAAAGTTGCACCCTAGTTAAGTTGCAAAACTTAACACTTTGGAGGAACATGGGAACACTCATAGGCTGTGGGTCACCAAAACTTAGAGTGAACCTCTACAGAAGGTTGGCTCCTTTGGTACTCACCTAAAACTAATCTACTGGACTACAAAGGAAAATGATAAAAGGATAACATGAAAATGAAAACTAAACCCTATGGTGATGCACCTAAACATTACAAGGACTTGAAACTCAGACTTCATACACTTGCTTACAATGACTAAAAATAGACTTGCCCAACTTATTTCTATGTGTTTTTCATAAGTATTTTATAAATAGGCTTTAATACTAAGAGTCTTAGAAGGAAGGAGACTTCACAGATAAAAGTAACTTGCATTTTTTGCACAAATTATAACCTGCAGCACACACTTTTTTTCAAAAAAGCTACTTAGCATGAGACAAAATTACAAGGAAATGAATAATACTTCACAAGAAATTTTATCAATCAATAAGATGCACACAATAAAGGAAAAAATAAGAAGGCAAAATACTCCACTCAATGATACCCAAGGTTTGCATTGTATTTCATGTCCAAAACTGAGTTAGAAAGTATGATCCAATTTTTGAAAGGATTGAAAAAGTCACTAAGTACAAAATGCATAATAAGAACTGAATACAAATGAGAATAGTGAAGTGACTATATCTATCAACTCCCTCCCAAAATCCACCAAAAGAGGAACTAGAAGCTTCCTTGGGTCGGATGCCTCCAAAAAGCAAAAAAAAGTAGCAACTGAATCTTCTTCAAAAGAGCTCCAATGTGTTGAAGAAGTCAAGTTTGACCATGTCAAACATTATGGCACAAGAAAATGATACCTAAATGTTCTCATGCTCTCCAAAAATCAAGTAAAACCTCCCTATATCTGTGGCACATGTTGGTTAACTTCTCTAACCTCTCCTATATGCTTGGAATCTCATAAATTTTAAACAATATCCTCCTTTGACTCATAAAACAAATGTAAATAAGAAAAAAATTTAATAAAGTGATTTATTAATTACCACTTTAATAAATATTTATCTTATTGCATTTTACACTTATACAAAAGTCTATAATAAAACATTAAATAAAGTGATTAACATGCAACACAATCACTTTATCAAATGCTTTTTAACATTCAAATTTGATGCAAGGAAAAATATGTTGCACTCACATAGGGGTATTTGTTTGTGGAGAAAATGAATTTAAATCAAACGCAAAAATTCCTTAGTTGATCAACCATTCTTAGGACAAAGAGAAACCCTAATACTAGTTAAGTTGTGGCAAACATTTTACAGTTTCATTTACACTTCACTTCTTGTTGTGCCGCCATGGTTGAGAGTTTGAATCAAGGGTTTGGAACTTCTAGAGATCGGGTACCCTACTTCCGCTATGGTAAGTTGTCCTTTGTACACATTCTTATCCCTGAAAGATCCTTTTAAACAAAAAGAGGAGATACTTTGTGTAAATCATGACCATGTAGCTATCTTGTACTGTCAGAATTGCAATATTTTTCATTTTATGGCCATGGCTTTATCTCATATTTTGCAAAAAGAAAAGGCTCCTATGTACTAACCACAACCTCATCTTTTTCTTCTTATTTTTATCACATGGGTATCTTTTTTTTTCTACATGGTATGTGTTATCGGCCAGTAGCATTAAAATCACCGTTACTATGACAAGATAGAAAATTTATAATATGAATGAGATTTCATGGGAGAGTGAATAGTCAAAACAAGAACTATCTCAGTCAACTGCTCCATAATAAAAAACTACCCCACAAATGAGAGATGGCCTACAAAAGGACTCAATGCCATTACATAGTATAGGTATAACTCGAAGGCTCCACATTTTTTATTCCTACATGAGCAACAAAACCTGTGCCCTAGTTGTTCATACTTGGTGCTTCTCATGTATTCAAAAAACTCGAGGGATTTGTACCCCTATATAAACACTTAAGGGTTTGAAACCCTAGCTTTTGTCATTGTTTCTCCTCTGTAATTTTTTCTCTTCCTCATTTTGATATGGCCATAGTTTGTCATTGTCTCTTTTAATTGCTCTGTATAGTGTTACTGTCCATTCTACAAAAGACTATCCTTTCTAATTCACCATTTCAAATTTCATGTTCCACTAAAATGACAGTCTTACTATCATGTTTTAATTCTTGAGTTCTAAAGACCCGACTTTCATCATCATGAGTGTCTTCTGTTGATCAACAAGAAACTAAATAAAGTTGCTTAAGATATTTTGTCCACTGTGTATGCTTGACTGTCCACTATCCTTTCACATGCCATCTTAGAATAGTCATTTGGCTCAATGATGACAATATCTGCCACTATTACCCTCAATATCTCCTTTAGTGCTATGCCTATGCTCAGTTCTATGACTTCATATGACTGTACTTGTGAATTCTACTATCTTCTAGGAATTAATTCTTTCACCTGTTGAAGTTTAATAAATACACTCTTGTACTATTCATAGTCATGCAATTAAACCTCAAATCAAATCAAACATAGGGTCATCATCACATTCTCATCAATATAAATCACAACATGTGCATGGTATGACCACTCATGGAATAGAATTCACCTATCTATGTCGAAATGCATCTTTACGCTAACGAGGTGTGGAAGGTGCATAATTCAATTTTCACCTATCATTTTGATCAACACTATGCATTTCAACATTTTGATGTGAAATGTTGCTAACATCAATAGGAAACCTTCTAGGATGATTGGTTTGGCTTAAGAGGTCTAAAATTCATGAAGATTGGATGGATATCTCTGGATATCTCTAAGCTGCAACAACTTGTCTCCTTTCATTAGTTATGATGCCAAAACAAATCTGATTTAAACAAATTACCTTCAACATCTTCACAATTTGCATTTCCTTGTTTATCTTCATTACATTCAAATTGAGACTGCCCTTGCTAAAGTACTGTGCTTTCACACTCTGATTTCCTCAAAATATTTTCAACAAACTCAACCACACCCATTTTGGATGCTTCAATCTTTTCATTCTCACTATGCCTTCTTGATTTTTTGACTGCACCTTACCATGGACTGCTATCTTTTTCTTGTCTCATTGAATTCATAACTGTCTCTTTCACATCTATGTCCCTGATTGTGACTACCCCTTTGTTCCCAAAACTACTAAGAGGGTATCAAAATGTCCATGTCACTGCATTTTGGAATCATTATTACTGCACCTACCTCCTTAGGCTAATATCACTATGTATAGCCTTCATTGGCATGGCTCTTTGACTGTATTTCCATGAAGATGTGACAACCCCTAAAATCATCATCAAACCATTGAAACCTTCCTAAAGACTATCCTATTTCATATCTGTATCATTGATGCTTTTGAGATCTTGTGATGTCTCTCAAACATGATGGCTATCACATATACATATTTTATACCGTGCTTTCATGGATTAGCAGATCAATGCATTTTGATAATCTGTTTCAATAAATGATATTGTATACATCCTTTATGATTTCCTTGAGAAAGTATATGCCATCTATTATAGTGACTAAAACTCGCTATCATAAATGATGTGTGCTTGCTTGAGTGGACCATAAGGAAATGAATTACCTTTCTATGCCTCTTTAAAACACAATAAGGCAACATGTTGGGCTCAACCCTTATGGGAGCCACATTTTAGCCCACATGTTGTAACCAAATGAAATAAAATAGTAACAAGGATTTCACCTACACCCACATAAGAAGAAAACATGTTAGATAAAAATAAACATATGATAGATGTATTTGATAAGTCTCTTATTTTCTTGGACATCTATGGTATGCTTGGCCATTTGAATGCACATGATGACCAGATTATATGCTTATAGATGTATGTACATATTTTGACTAGTGATCGTTCATTGTTCTAACAAAACTTTTCTTATAAATGCAGGGAACCTAGGAGCAGCAAGGAGAAAATCAACTGGAAGTAGAACAAGCGAGAGGGACCGAGGATGATGCAAAACAAAGAAACCAGGATTCATCATTCAAGCAATGATGGGTCCCCTTTCTCTTAAATATGTGTATTCTTTTTCTTTTGTATCTATAAATGTATAATGTTTTCCATTATATGCATTCATACAGTTAGTCTCACATCTTTTGTGGGACATCCTACTTTTACATTATCAATAAATACTAAAATTTTAAAAATATTGTGCATTCTCTTCTATGTTATATGCATTTTCATTATGCAATGTAGTATTGTAGTCTTTTGAATTTTTTTATGCACATGAATGTAATGTAGCAGAAATAAAAATATACCTTTATTTTCATTTGAAAATCACAAAAGCTCTACCTGATTGAGCTATTAGCAAAATTAGGTAACATTTTTGGCAACATCTGCTATATTTTTTCCTACTAAACATTAGACCAGTTGCCTAGGATTATCCATTGGGCACAAAGTCACATAGAAAACTAAACCAGACCTAAAAACAAATATGTTCAATGTTGTAACTCAACATAAAAGTTTATAACACCTTGGAAACTTATTGAAAACCCAAAACTACAAAATGAAAACTACCTGATTGTGCTTGAACAACACTTAGGGAATTGAAAACTTGCATCTAGAAACCTAACCTACACTAATAGCAAGACAAAAACAATTAAACAAAACCATTTGTAGGAAGATTGAAGTAGTTGCCCTTTCTTCTCAAAATACAATGAATCACATGATTGAGGGCATCTAAGTATAGGTGGGACACAAAGAAAAGTTCAAAAAGATTATACACTACTCCTTGGAAGAGGCAAACAAGTTCACTTACCTAATCAAACTAATCGTATGAATTGTCGTTCAAAGGAGGATAAGTGAGTTAAACATACTCTTGTTCAACTGCAAGCAAATCCTTGATACTATCTTCAGTTGTACCTTCATGCGTGGGTGCAAGATCAACTATTGGTGTTTTATTGGAATCAATTTGAGCTAATAATCTAATAATACAACCTCTTGAATGAACAAAATTTGGACTCCCATTGTTGGCTATTTTCTCATTCACTGTTGCTCCATCTATTTGCTGATTTGGACTAGAGAGAAAATATTATGAGTGCTTAGAAACAAAATTACCTTCACCTTGAATGATAATTTTACATTTTGATTCCTCCTCCATGGTGAGTGGAAAATAATCTTCCACTAAGGTAGCTAATAACTCATCAAAACTATCAGCTCTTGGAAGGCTCTTAAAATTAGCTTGTTTAACCTCAAAATCCCCATTATTACTCAAAGAAGAACACTCCAAATCAGTGTTCTCTTCCTCAATGAAGGAAGGGAAGTGTTCATACAATTAAGTAGCCTCTTCCAACCAACCTTCAATTGGTGTTTCAACCTTAAGCTCCTATATATAGTATAAAGGGAGCATCTTCAACCAGATAAGACCTTGCAAATCAGGTTCATGAGAAGTTTCTTGTTCAAGCTTGTGAAGCCGTTGTTCTAGTCCAACATGATTGTCAATGTCTAACAGGTTTGATTCCTTTTCAACCAACATTGAACAAAATTTTCTGATTATATTTGTGGTTGAAGCCACAATAGTGGCTTACAATTTGATGGAGGAAGGAAAAATGAGAAAAAATGACCCCATGGCAAAAAAATTGATTTTAGAGGTTCAAATGAACCTACAAGTTCGATTGAACCAAAAAGGGGTTCGAACGAACCCATTAATTACTGGGCCCACATTTACTGCCCAAAAAAAAAAAAAAAGAACGCATATTGAAAGGGGTTCGCTAGAACTAGGGGGTTCTAGCGAACCCCCCTTTACTCACATCCATGCTCTCTAGCACAAAAAAAACTACAATATTTTCCCTTTGAAGCTTGGGTTGAGGATGAAAATGGAGGAGAAATCAAGAACCCAACTGGAATCAAGTAGTCCTCAGAACAAGCTATCCAATGAATATAATTTTAATATGTTTTGATTTTATTATGTATTTGTTTTTTTAGTTTTATTAAACATAGGTTTTTCATCGAAAATGAAGGTCTATGTTCTACACATGTGGAAAAATAGTAGATTATCAAAAAAATACAAAATAAAAATATGAGTGCACCAGATATTGAAGTCCTTGATCCAACAAAAAAAAAAAAAATTGAATTTGGATATATACAAAAAAAAGTTACACGTTATACGGTCGTGCTATGTCTGAATTGTAATTGGTTTGACTTTGAAACTTGATTAAAGAAAAAATATTCAATAAAAAACTATCTAACCAAGTGGAAGCAGTAGATATCGAAGTTAAAAATCTAAATTTCAAAGAATTATAATTTTATCCTTCATGGAAAAAAAAATATGTGTTATATGGTGTGCGCCACTTTTTAAAAATGTTGTTTTCTGAAAAAAAAAATAGTTTTCATGGGAGATGGAAAAAGAAGTGCAATTTGATTCCAAAAATTTTGAAAAAAACATTTTTAGAATGTACAAACAAAATGTGACGAGACTCTAGTTTGCATCATTTCCAAATTCCTCACGGTTTAGCCACTATATGTGCCCAAATGTGAAGATTTAGTTAAAAAATTTTATTTCAGTGTCCAGTTTGGCCAAAAATTGTAAACCACTATTGTGGGATCACCCCTGTGCACACCTTTTCATAAATCTCAATATTAGCCTTCTCATTCATAAAATGCTCAAGAAAATCAAAGCTCATGTCTTGGAAAAAGGTGTCAGGTTCAGTGTTATGCTCTTCTTCATAGTTCAATGCTCCATTTTCTTGTTGTTTTGAAACTACTATTACATTTGGACCATTTTTAGCAAAAGTAGGAGGATCATTAGCAACAAAAATGGAAGTTCCATCTTGATAGGTCTTCTCCTGTTCAATATTTTTTTGTTGTAGTCGGTAACACACTACAAATAAATGTAATGGATTTACGTTACTGATCTTCACCTAGAGAACTAAACTATCCTAATCGACAGGTTGCTCTTCTTCTTCCTTTTGGATGTTAGAGAAGCTTAGATAATTAAAAGGTTGATTGGGATTGCTGCCCCTGTACTTGTGCAAGCAAGTTTTTCATCTGCTCCTCTTTGGCAAGCAAGTTTTTCATCTGCCAAACATAAAATGATCTTTTTGTATCTTTAAACTAATGGATAAGAACACCATGTTGCTTACCCTTGAAATCCTTTGAGGGTTTTCCCACCTATCAGTAGTCTCCTTGGACTTAGCTCTCAATGGTTCCATTGATTGAAGAAGAATAGGTTGGAAACATCATGAATTTTTCTTTCTTTTAATTTATGCATTTGTCTCAATGGTAAGGAACTCCTGCTATGTTGTATAATTAAGAAATATTTGGACATGGATTTTGGTATCTTGATTGCCTAAAGTATGTATGAATTCACACAATTTTCATAAGCAATTTGAGAAAATAGAAATAGATAAGATAATTTTAACGAGGATTTCACAGGCATCCTTTTGAAGAGAGAATGCTTGTTCTTATTCTTTCTTGTTATTTGTTCAAAATCTATATTTTAGGCATCTAATCCAAAATTCTCTTTTAATTGGTAACATGGTTTTCTTTCATGAATATTTTGATGTTTTCTTCAGTTTTGTAAATTGCTTAAATGTACATGGTACTTTTGACTTTACCTCAATAATATATTTAATATTTTCTGTATTATCTTGCAGCTACATCTTGTTCTTGGCTTGATATCTCAAATTATCAAGGTACATTTATAGGAGCTTTCATATTTACTTTAGCTAGTAGGAGCAATGATCTGGTATGGTGTAATTGATTTGCACTATATGTATAATCATGTCAAAAAAGCCATGTTGCATTCACAAAGACTTTTCAGTTCATTTTCCCATGATATGGAGTTTTACAGTTGTTTTCAGTCTTGGCATAAGGAGGATAACATTGGTTGCTTCTCACCTATCTAAAATATTTTAGTATGAAAATATTCTAAAGTGTTGATGATTGTTCAAATTCAGATTCAATTGCTAGAAGACCTAAACTTGTAGAAAATTCCTAAACTTGTTGAGTTGATTGATGATAGTAAGGTCTGGAAGAAGAAATTAATTCCTCTGCACTTTATCAGTCTTTTTGAATCTTATGCTATTATTTATGAATTCCAATCTTAGTTGGATGCTGATAACATGCTTTTCTGAATCAAATTTATAGGATGTGGAGGAGAATAGGTACTTTAACAAATTAGCTCATATGTTGATGTTTTGAATTGTATATCAAATATCTTCTTTTGATTTAAATAGTAATAAGATATATGTTTCTTGCTTTGGTTGATTGGACTAAACTTTAGAGAACAAATGGAAATTGTTTGAGTTTTATACGTATTTTTGTAAGACTTTAACTTTACAACATAGATTATGTATTATTCACTTTTATTTTTTTGTTAATTTGCTCATTATTGATGTTTTATCCTAAATCAAGCTGAGGGTGATGATTTTGAAAAGGATTCTAGGGGAAAAAAATGTCGCACAAACTCCAAGTGGGATGCGTTTTCTTGATGCCTGAAATGAGTGCAACATTTAGCTATAGAAGGCATTAGAAATAATTTTGTATCATAAACTGTTTAATGCACATATATTATATGAATCAACTACTTTTAATTTTCGTTTTACTCCATTGAAATTAAATGAATCCTCATTTGCAATCATCAAGCCACTGGAAGGAACATTGTTTCCTTTTATTTTATTCTTGACATAGCAACTATAGACGTTCAAATTATCCTGATTGATATCATACACCTGATCCCGATTTACTAACATCAGTTCTCCTTGAATCACTTCTTTACTAACTATTTAATTGAATAATCCTTATTTAATTAATTCATCAAGTTTCCTCTTTTAATTAAATAAATCAACTTTATTTGATTAAATCATCATCTTCTTTTAATTAAATAAATTATTTTATTTGATTAATCCTAGTATTTCCTCTTTGATTAAATAAATCAATTTTATTTAATCCTAATGTCCCTCTTTTAATTAAATAATTCATTTTATTTGGTTAAATCATATTCCCTCTTTTGATTAAATAAATCACCCTTATTTGATTAAATCTAACATCACCCCTTTTAATTAAATAAAACAAACTTTATTTAATTAAATCTAGTGTCCATTATTCCTCTCATTTGATTTAAATAAATCCAAAAATATAAGTCAAATGTCAAATTAACTAATCTCCATCTAAGTTAATTAAATCCTAATTAACTCTAGCTCTAATCCATCAAATCCTCTAAATTTTGAAACTTGCACATGTAAATCAATTTAATTGATTTATAAATTCTTCTATTTTCATTCAAAAGGGCATCTCATTGGAATATTCCCCCAATTTGAAATCTCCCTCCAAAAGGATTTGTCCTCCAACATGGAATTTAAGTCTCTTACAAGTCCTTTTTCTTGAGCCAAGTGACATTAACTCCTCTTCCACATATTCCTCCACAAGCCATCTTTCAAATTCAAACTTCCACCTAATTGCATTTATTTGCACATTGATCAAAATGTGCTCCACCTCTCTTCAGTAGCATGTTGAAAAATGACATGTATTGTTATTGGTTCTTTTTTAATCCCACATCATTCATGTTTCTCATTCCTCCATCCTTTTTCCCTATAAATAGAGAACTTCTCTATTGAATTGGGATCCACAACTTTAGGAAAAGTTATTAGCTATAGATTTTATACAAGTCCATCCATTATTCATCAAGGATTTCATAGCATTTTATCAATCTTAGCTAGGTTATGGTCAAATTTTCATCAAGGAGCACAATCACCAACAATATTCATCAAAGGTTGTCAAGGAATTGGGAAAGGGCTACTTTCCACATCAAAGTAGCACCAATTCCCCCATGGGATGTTGGTTTGAGTGTTTTGAGCAAAATTTAGTAGCTTTCATTTGATCAATTTCACTTTGATCCTTGTTCTTTGCATTTGAATGAATTGCATGAGGAATGTTTGTTTTAGATTTGTTTAATGACTAATATTGGGTTGTTTGATGATCGTTGAGCAGGTCTAGACCAAGCATTCACAACAACTAAAAATTTTAATGTTATTTTCAAAATTGTTGGTTATTTGATGTTAGCTTAACTTTTCTTGCAATGGTTGTATAGGATGAAAATAATAGCCATATCAAATTCCTTTTTCCCAAGTCCTACTCTCTCAAGGTTAACAATCTCAATCTCACTAATAGTGATTACTAAGAAAGGTAATTCCACCAACTCTACCAAAAAATTAATTGTAGGAACAATACAAGTAGATGCTTTGAAATGAACTCCATGAAAACAAATCTCTCTAAATGGTATATCAAACTCTAGTTCAAAATATTTTAGATGAGGCTTCTCCCATAGCTTTGTTACTCACTTAAGACAAATCCTTGAAACTCTGCATTGATTTTATTTTTCTTGTCCCTCTCTTGTTGTTCTTCCTCAATTTCATTAGGATCATGCATTGACCTTCTTGCCCCTCCTAAAGTTTGGACCACATCCATTACTTCCGCATTTAAAACTGGACATCGTTGGTCTTCTTGGTTCACACCATGATATAGATATGCAAATGAAAATGAAGCAAAGTAATCATCTCCTTCTCCATTGACTGGAAGAATGCATGCTTAATGTTTTGATACATGATATCAACTCTCTCTTCTGCTCTCATGGTTGAATACCAAAATCCATTATGGTGGGCCTCCAGAGTTCCAATCATCTTCTTTCTCTTCCACCAAATGTTGGCATATTTTACTAACGTTTATTAGAATTGTTGCATGTTTTACATCATTGGAATGACATATTAGCTGTAACTTTTTTGAAATTCTATTATGGTATGTGCACTTTGATATGATGTAATATGATTATGGTTTCATTTCATATGTTGTAATATTAGATATATAACAAAAAAATAAATTATTGCATGAAATAAATAATAACTTTTCATTTTAAATGTTTTTTTTTGTAGAACACAGGTCTTCCGAAAGATCAAGATGGTCTCCATGATATAGATCTAGAATGTGTTGGTTCTGGTATAGATCACATGGAAAAGGATGATGATGACATAGATACAGAAGACACCGAGGCCGATGACGATGATGATCATGATGGTGATGTTGATGATGAGGCAATTGTTGGTAGTAGCCAATGACATTCATGATCATATAGACTACATCATGGATGATTGCTTATATATCGTTATGATGCCTCTTTTCATGGTTACTATCATATGTATCATTTTCAAGGCCTATAGTACCATATTATTAAGTTGTACATCATTTTGACATGTATCATTTTGACTTATATCATTTGGACATGTATCATCTTGACTTGTATCATTTTGAGTTACATAATTTATCATTTTTACTTATATCATTTGTACATGTATCATTTTGACTTATGTCGACTGTTGGATATGTTATTGATCTACTGGCATATTTGACTTTCACTTGTTTTAGTTATATATGATGATGATCCTATCAATATTGACTTGTCAATTTATATATATTGAAACTGTTTGATGATTTTTGGATGGATATTTATTGCGTATGATAATTTTAATTTACTGCTCAGGATGGATGTTGTCAAATTAAATTAAATTATAGATATTTGACTCACTTGTTTTAATAATAGATGATGATTGAATGTAATAATAATTATCTTGTTATTTAATCATATGAGTTAAATAATTAAATTAATTACTCTATAATCATATGTTATTTAAGAGGCATGATATATTTAACTAATTAAATTGAAATAAACATATTAAATTAATAAATGAAAGAAAAACAAGAAGCATTTTTAGAAGCAAAAAAGGAAGCAACAATGGAATCCAAACTAGAAGAAAACCAGAAGTGATCTTGGAAGAAAAACTTGGCATTATCTATGAAGCAAAAAGAAAAGAAATTGAGGTTGCAAACAAAGAAGTAATAATGGAAGCAATTTTAGAAGCAACAAAAGATGCAATAATAGAAGCCATATTAGAAGAAACAAAAGACACAAAAATGGAAGCAAAGCTAGATGCAACAAGCGACGTTATATTGGAAGCAAAATTGGAAGCAAAACTGGAAGCAAAATTGGAAGCAAAATTGGAAGCAAAACCGTAAGCAAACCTGGAAGCAAAACTGGAAGCAAAACTGGAAGCAAAACTAGACACAAACCTGGAAGCAACACAATAAGAAAAAATAGAAGCAAAATCGGAAGCCAAACTGGAAGCAACCAAAGTCAATGCTAAATACGACATCAACGTGAAATGCAGTTTGGTGCCAAGTTTTGCGCTAGTAGAAGTGCCCAATTCATGAACTCAAATGCACTAAAATCCGGTGCTATTTTAGGTGCTAATTTCCTGTTTTGTTGTAGTGAACTAGTATATCCTTCATGATCTAATCCCTTGTAAATTCCATTAGAGGTTCAACATAAATGAGATAGAGAACAACATTTAAAAGATACATGGCTAACAATTTAAAATATTTTCTAGTTTAGCCACCAAAATAATATAATAATTCCAAAGAGAAATAACTATCAATTTCAACATTAAACCATAAAATGTGCACACTCAACAATAATCGAGTGTGACCAAGGGTCAAAAATTAAATAGATGGTAAATTTTGGTGACTAGATTACTCATAAGAAGACTTAAAATCGTATTGCTGACCTTTACAAAAATTAGAAAAAATAACTAATAACTAAAATAAAGTAGCAAATTTAGAAGGAATAATTACATGTACTACATGATTAACACTAGCCATCATTAAGGGAGTACAAAGCTACACTACACTCAAGAATACAACATCTAAGATGAGTTAGAGAATGTGCTCAAGAACACTAGGAAAGAGAGTCTTCTAATACATGAAAAAATTACACAACATAGATAACCAAACACAAGGGACATGAATTTACTCATAACAAGCATTTTATTGGAAGTGATGTTGTAAAGAGGGAGATCGTTGGAAGCTAGAAAACATGAGCATGGTATGTACATTTTGTATGATACAATGTTTTCATTGATGCCAACATTTTTGTGGATCATTCCAATATGACTTGGAAGTATTTTTGAAGACTTTTGTACAAGATAAGTTGGTCCAAAAAGTATAGCTACAAAGGAAAATGCCTAAGTATCAAATATTCTAGTACAGTGGTTTAGTGTGTTAGTTTTTAGGTCTACACTCCACTATAAATTGAGAATTCACCATGTGATTCTAAATCCAAGATTTTTTTTGTTTAGTGAAGTATTCAAGAAGGTATGATTGTCAGGGTTCACTTCTATATATTGTAGTTGTTTTTTGTACAAAGTGTTGGTGTGGGAGATTACACATTCCTTCGTAGATAATTATTTCATGTTGTGATGTTAAAGATAAGATTTCAGATGTCGGTTGAGTGGGAATTCAAAGAGAGATTGAGTGTGTATGACGAATTGGGTAAATAGATGGAATTTTTATGTTTAGGTCTTATTTGATGTTGACATAACATGATTGAAGGATTAATATGTGTTGCAATATTATGTAAGATCTATATTGGGTCCATCCTAACCTATCTTAAGGTGAATTTAATTTTGAATTAAGGCATGAGATGTGGATGAAATTTTTTAAGGACAACAAATTTAATTTTGTGTTTTACTTCCAATTAGGCCAACCTAATTGAAGTTACACTTGATGTGGATATATATAGGAGATAAATTTTAGTATTTTAGAGGATGAGGCATGCATTGTGTGAAAAGTGACATGAATTTTGTTCCAACTACATGGGTATGATGTGAATTTGATTAGAGTTATGTGAATTGTGTTGCAATGTGTGTGATTATAGAGAAGAGCGGAGCATTGATCCAGATAAGTGCAAAGATTGTTTTGTACTTCATTGGAATTGTAATCTAGCATATTGTAATCCATCTAAAAGAAATCATTCCTCAACTTAATGATGCTAAAGAACTGGAAAAATGAGAGATTGATCGTGAGAAAAATCTTGGATGCAAATGTTAATTAAATTCTTTTGATTTACAATTTCATATTGAATCATGCAAAATACCTATGGGGACTTGGGAGACTTTTAAAAAATTGTATGATAAAGTTGATAAGATTAGGGGACATTATATTGAAAATGATTTGATCAATCTGGATTCTAAATGTTTTAACCACATCTAAGATTACATCTCCAATATTGAGCAAGAAAGAGCATAGCTAAAATATTACAATATTGAAAAGGAGGGTTTGCAATTGATTCTAGATGTGTTATCCAAGCTTGGTCTTGAGTATTCAAATTTTTTTTCGGCTTTCATACCCATCAAATTTCTATGGGAGCATCATATGTTGATACTAAGTTTGATGATTTTATAAATCTCCTAATCCAAGAGGAAGCAAAGTTAATTCATATAGGTCTAATGAAGTCTTCTAAACCACAAGTATTGGTGGCTAGTGATCCTAAGGCACTGAAAGAATTAGGGAATCCTGAAAAGAAGAAATATAACAAGTTACACAAAGAATCAACATAATTTCCATCTCATAGGGAATCATTTAAAAAGGAGAAGCCTAAATGTGCACATTCCAAGAAAATGTGGCATGATAAAATCAATGCTATTCAAAATAGATTGATGAGTTGAAGTATCTTCTTAAGAAGAATCAAGTCAATTTTCCTTCAATAATGTCAGGGGTTTCTTCTTCTTCTTAAAATTTAGAGAGAAATAAGGGGCAATAACTTGTTACAATTACAAATTCTAATTCAAAGATATGGATACTTGATTCAAGAGCTTCACATCATATAGATTCATTAGATAGTATGTTCTCTTCATTTGATTCTTGTTCAAAACCACTTATTTTGATGGCTAACAACATATATATGTGTGTTTGTGGGAAGGGATCTATTGATATGGATGACATGGAATATAATGATGTTCTTTGTGTGCCTTCATTATCAACCAATATCATTTATTTCTATCAAATCACACATGGTGGAGCACTAAAGAGTGTTGAGTTCACAAAATATTTTTTCATAATCTAGGATTTTCATAGAGGAGATATAGTTGTAGTCAGAGAGGCTGATCATCAATCTCATGTCTAAAACTTCTCACATTTTTCTCCTATTGTTCCTTCTATTGACGTACACACTATGGTATCTAGCATGGACACTTATGAGGAGATTCAATATGGTCATTTGAATTTTTGTATTCTTTCATCTATTGAGATTCTAGTGACGTGTTGATATTCTATCTCCTTTATCTAATGTTGCTTATGACAATTCTTGTGTTGCACAGTTTTGGCTTCTTATGTTTTAGTGAAACTAGACATGCATTATATTCTAGATATGGCTACTTGGTATGAGTACTTGGCATACATTGTAGTTTTATTTGTAGTCCCACATTTCAGATTTTAGAGACACCATTGATTGCATACACCTTCTCTTTGATGGAGATGATCCTTCTTCAAGTGTTGTGAGGGAAAAATTTGACCCTCTTTTTCATTATCTACATGATCATTCTTCATAGTTTGACATGAGTGTGGATAATTTTGAACAAAATTTGGAGGAGGATTATTTATCTTCAAAATATATGTCTTTTTCTTTGACTTGTGTTCTACAACCATCTCTACTAGATTCTGGATTGTCATCTTCAGTAGTGTGGCCTAGAATACATGTTTGGATTGTGGGAGATTTTGGAATTGACATGGGGAAACTTGAGAATAATTCCAAGACATTACACTTCATAATTTTTTCATCATCTTCCTTTCAAGAATGAGAAGATATTCTACATATCATCTTGGTTTTGGGTATGTGCAGGATCATCATGGAAAAAATAGGCCCTTAAGTGGCAATAAAATTCAGAAAATCAGAGCTAGGCATAATTGTAGGAGACTCTACATTGAGGAGGGGCTACATGGTCTCTCTTCTTCTCTCTTATAGGGGTAGATTTTATTCACATAGGGTTTTATCCTTCTCATTCTTCATTGAGTAATTTTTTCATCTCTTTTGAGGAGAATTTTTGTCCCACTAGGCATTCTCTTTATCTCTATTTGTGAGAGATTATATTTTTTAAGGGTAACTAACATGGCCTCATAGATATGGCCCATCCTTGTATCATTTTTATTAGTTTGTTCTTCCCTAATGGTGCAGGAGCACCAAGTTGCTTTCAAGCCTCCATGAGGCCATTTGTAAATATTTGCTCTATTTTATGTATTGGGTCTTATAATAAGGTTTATAAAACTATTTTATAGGTTTTTGAGTCTTGGGAAGTCATATTTGAAGTCATTTGTCAAATAATGTTTAAAGTTGTTATATATTGTAAAAATTGTAAAAGTTGCTCAAGAAAATTGTCAAGCAACTTGTCAAAAGTGTCATTAAAGTGTATTGTCAACAAACTAACTAAAAGGTGGTTGAAAATAGCAGGTTTTGGTTGTAAATGTATAATTACACCCTCCAAAACTCGAATTGGAGAGGTTGGAGGGGTTGGAGACATTACTTTTGAAGTTTGAAGAATGACAACCTCAAGTTTGGTATGCATTTTCTGATTTTTAGATTGTTTTCAGGTTGAAGAGGTGAATTGTACGGAATTATATGGAATAAAATAATGGATTATAATATATGTATGGAAAGTTCTCCATTTCTAGTTTCCAATTATTTTTGTCTCATTGAATTTTATTGAGTTTTGTGAAAGATATGATTATTTTGGTGAGGGCAGGTTTGAACACTGCCTAGGGTTTGTAGTTTTGGGAAAAATGCAATAACTTCAGTTTCCACCGTTGGATCTTCATAAAAATTGGAATGAAGGTCTGAAATTATGTGATTTGAAGTCTCACTGAATGGATTGGCTTCATTATTTTTTTTATGGAAGTTATTAATGACTGTTCATTGCCTTAAATTGTGGGCTACCATGGCTATGTTTCTAATGTGATCTAGAATGCACTTAATAATTCTTTGAGATGAGTAATTTTATGAAAGTTGTGAAGTAAATGGAATGTTGAGTTGTGAATCCTCTTGCTCTGCATCAGTAATGGTATCAGAGCCTGAAGATGCTCTGGGAAAGTTGTTTGTGGTTTGTGCGTGGTTGTTTGCAGGTTGAGGAAGGAACCTGATTGCCTAGGTGTGGCAAGGTGAAGTGGAGGAAAGGAGAGACTTGCTTGTGAAGATGGAATTTTTAAAGAGATGTTGGCAGGCTGAGGATTCACGAAGGAAGAAGGAAAGAGAGGAAAAGGAAATGAGAAAGAAGGAAAGACAAAAGGCAAGACAAATAGAGTTTGAGGAAGCCCTAGAAAAGATAAGCCAAAGGTTGGAAAGATTAGACAAAGAACACCAACTTCTTAAGGAAGCACAAAGGAGTTGGAATATACCAATTTCAAAGAGGTTAAGATGGCCTCTAAAGAAGATTATGAAGAAGCAAAGAAAACAAAAGAAGGCAACAAATGAGACAAAGGTAAATTTTGAATCTATTGTTCAAGTTGAGCAAGATAAGTTACAAGTTGAGATGCATGATATTTCGATTGTGCTTGAAGATGAACAAACTTCTTTGTTGGTTAATAAAAATGTTGATGTTGAGATTAGTGATGTGGTTGTTGGTGGTAATCAACTAGTTGAGAAGGTTTTTGATGTTATTGATAACCCTTTTATTGATACTCAAGTTGATGATGATCAAGTTGTTGTTGATGATAAGGTTGTTAATAAAGATGTTGCAGATGTATTTGCTAATGAGGTTTATGAAGGTTTGAAAGAGTATGATTCAGGTTATATATGTTACTCTAATGATGATAATGAAGATATAGATGATGCTATTGAGATTTATACACAAGAAATGGAGTTTTGGAGCCTAGATGTTGAGAAGATGATAGGAAGACAAATTTTTATTATTGTGTTCATGATATCGAGGAAGACAAAGCCATGGGTTAAGATGAAGATAAATTTTTTTGTGATTTCAGGTGGTAGTGAAGATTCATTTCTTTTTGCAGGTGCTTTATTTTATGCTAACTCAGGGGACTTGAGTTTTTTCTTCAAGGGGTGTATGGTGCAGGAGCACCAAGTTGCTTTCAAGCCTCCATGAGGCCATTTGTAAATATTTGCTCTATTTTATGTATTGGGTCTTATAATAAGGTTTATAAAACCATTTGATAGGTTTTTGAGTCTTGGGAAGTCATATTTGAAGTCATTTGTCAAATAATGTTTAAAGTTGTTATATATTGTAAAAATTGTAAAAGTTGCTCAAGAAAATTGTCAAGCAACTTGTCAAAAGTGTCATTAAAGTGTTTTGTCAACAAACTAACTAAAAGGTGGTTGAAAATAGTTGGTTTTGGTTGTAAATGTATAATTACACCCTCCAAAACTCGAATTGGAGAGGTTGGAGGGGTTGGAGACATTACTTTTGAAGTTTGAAGAATGACAACCTCAAGTTTGGTATGCATTTTCTGATTTTTAGATTGTTTTCAGGTTGAAGAGTTGAATTGTACGGCATGATATGGAATAAAATAATGGATTATAATATATGTATGGAAATTTCTCTATTTCTAGTTTCCAATTATTTTTGTCTCATTGAATTTTATTGAGTTTTGTGAAAGATATGATTATTTTGGTGAGGGCAGGTTTGAACACTGCCTAGGGTTTGTAGTTTTGGGAAAAATGCAATAACTTCAGTTTCCACCGTTGGATCTTCATAAAAATTGGAATGAAGGTCTGAAATTATGTGATTTGAAGTCTCACTGAATGGATTGGCTTCATTATTTTTTTTATGGAAGTTATTAATGACTGTTCATTGCCTTAAATTGTGGGCTACCATGGCTATGTTTCTAATGTGATCTAGAATGCACTTAATAATTCTTTGAGATGAGTAATTTTATGAAAGTTGTGAAGTAAATGGAATTTTGAGTTGTGAATCCTCTTGCTCTGCATCACCTAATTTTTCACTTAAGGGGGGATGCTTGTGTGAATATGGTGTTCTACCTGTGTCACCAAAAAATGTAACCTTTGACACTTTTCACTCAAATTTGGACCCTTGCCTATGGATTTTGGACCTTTTTCAACCTCTTTTTGCCCCTTTCCAAGCCTTGTTCCAAAGTTTTGTAAGGTGTTGTAAAACATTTTCATGCTTTGTGAGGCTTTTCATCACTAAATTAACCCTTTTTTTATGCTATAAGGACCCCTTAATACACATATATGTCCTATCTTAGTCTGTTTTCATGAGACAATCCCAACAAACATAAATGGTCACACTTTAATCATCGAAAACCAATGAAATATTTCCCAAGTGGACTAGGTCACCACCTTGGGCGACCTATTCCCATGTGGCATAAAATTTAAATTTAACCTAAAATTCTTTCGAGATTTTGTCTCTAAAACCCTAAGGTTGGCCTGTATGGTGTTATTTCGGGAAAATTAGGGCATAACTTGTATAAATAAGGGATTTTCTCATCTTTTTCACCCTAATCTACAATATCCTAACTCACCTCTATTCTTCTCAAGCACTCTTCACTCCTTCTCAAGCAAGCTAGGGTTTGAGCATTCCAAGTCAACAAGACATCTTTTCTGAAGCATTCAAGAGTTGATTGCTGCAACAACACAAGATATCTCATCATGGAAATGTAACTTACTCCATTACTTCATGTTTCATGTTTTATTAAATTATTTCTATTCATTTTGGTTTAGTTACCTAAAAGGGATTTGACCAAGGAAAACCCCTAATCCCTAACAATCAACATTTTCTCTTTCTCTCCTTGTGTGTTTGCAGATTTAGGTACATTGAAGTTCATTGAAGACTTTGAAGACTTTTTGAAGACCTCTCTTTTCTTGAAAAGTCCAAACATCCACCAAAAGTCACTTTGAAGCCCGATATCAAAGTTTCAGAAGCGAAAACTTGTGAAGAACCAGAGTACAGATCTAGGGCTTTCGTTCCCCCTTCAGAATTTCCAAAAATCCAGAAGAGGACTAAGTCACCAGTAATGGTGACCTAGTCCCACTAGATATTCCTTTTAGTGATTTTCACATTTTCAGTCACCCATTTGGTAGAAATGGGCTCTGGACCAGTTTTCTCAAATCTGGGACTAGGTCGCCTAGATTGGTACAAGTGTCCCTTTCAGCTTCTGCAACATTTTCATCAGCATTCCATACCCCCATTAGATCCTTCTTCAAATTCCAACTCCACACATTCTATCTCCTTCATTTTTGTTTAGTTTAGTATACATTCATAGGTCATTTTGTTTATGTTTGCATACAGCATTGTGTTTTCCAACACTTTGCATTTTTTAGGTTTAGCAATAATACATCATTCTATTTTCAATTTATTTCACTTAGATACATTCACACACACATCACAAACCCTCCAATAAATCCCCCTTTGAATGAACTCACCCAAAATTATATCATTAAGAGAAAGAGAGTCATTTCCTAAACCAAGTGCTCTTTAGGTGAAAAACCCTAAGGGCCTAGTAAAGGGGAATCCTCTTTCCCTTTTAGTATATCATATTTTTGGTGGTTCACTTTGGTGAAATTGGTATTCTTTCACCCTTATTTTTTGATTTAGAGTCCTTCCCCCTAGGATTGCATTGTATTGCATTGTTTAATCTTCATCCTAAGGTTTCATTTTTTTGCATGCATGAAAGTCTATATACTTTGCATTCTTTCATATCAAATCCTTGTCATTCATCCAAAATATTCACCTACCTTTATTCTTCTGGTCATCCAGCATCATAACCATCAAAATACAGTTGAAAAATTCTATAAATTTTGAAAAAAACCCTAACTGCCTGACTAATTCGCCATTCTGGGTGACCTAGTCCCTATCCAGATTTTTCACTATCTATCAAAACACCAAAAACCTCATTTTTGTGCTTTCTTAGGCTCCTAGTAGCATATACTATAAGTCTGGAAATTTTTGGGAACATAGGTTTTATCCTTCTAGCTCAAAATCATCATTGTAGGATGGTCATTCTTAAAATCATTTCATCATTAGATTTGAAAATGTTTACATTTCTACAATTTTGCATCTCATTAATAAAAGTACTTTTCAATTTTTCATATAAAATGTTTATATTCATAAGACTTTGCATTAGTTTGTTAAAAGTGCTTTTCATTTTAGCATGTACATTATTTACATTCTTAAAGCTTACATACATTGGATAAAAATGTTTTGTATTATTGCATATTCATTGTTTATATTGTTGATGATGCAGAGCAAGAGGATTCACAACTCAACATTCCATTTACTTCACAACTTTCATAAAATTACTCATCTCAAAGAATTATTAAGTGCATTCTAGATCACATTAGAAACATAGCCATGGTAGCCCACAATTTAAGGCAATGAACAGTCATTAATAACTTCCATAAACAAAATAATGAAGCCAATCCATTCGGTGAGACTTCAAATCGCATAATTTCAGACCTTCATTCCAATTTTTATGAAGATCTAACGGTGGAAACTGAAGTTATTGCATTTTCCCCAAAACTACAAACCCTAGGCAGTGTTCAAACCTGCCCTCACCAAAATAATCATATCTTTCACAAAACTCAATAAAATTCAATGAGACAAAAAGAATTGGAAACTAGAAATACCCTCCAACCTCTCCAATTCGAGTTTTGGAGGGTGTAATTATACATTTACAACCAAAACCAACTATTTTCAACCACCTTTTAGTTAGTTTGTTGACAAAACACTTTAATGACACTTTTGACAAGTTGCTTGACAATTTTCTTGAGCAACTTTTACAATTTTTACAATATATAACAACTTTAAACATTATTTGATAAATGACTTCAAATATGACTTCCCAAGACTCAAAAACCTATCAAATGGTTTTATAAACCTTATTATAAGACCCAATACATAAAATAGAGCAAATATTTACAAATGGCCTCATGGAGGCTTGAAAGCAACTTGGTGCTCCTGCACCAGTTGAAACATTGCATACAATGGTTACATGTACTTTTAATTTTTATTCAAACAATTTTAGTAGCTTACATAACTAGAAATTCTAAGAAAACTTTAATCTCCCCTCCCTATGAGAATGTTGTAGTGGACGAAGACACAACCTTGGACATTCCTAACAATCATATTAGTTCTTCTCCTAATATCTCTCCCCTTGGTGATGAAGATATTTTGTTCGAAGAACCAATCAATGAGATTTGTGAGAATACGAGTTGTTTCTCCCCTCTTACCTCTCTTAGTGGACAAGACCTTAATGAACAAGACAACACAAACATAGATAATCATGACCATAACATTTTTTTTTCTCCTAGTTGTGAAGAAGATACTTTATTGCTAGAAAACATAATTAGTGAAGGTCATGAACATCTTATTTGTCCTCCTTCCCCTAAATACATCCTTATTGTGCATAAAAATTCCATGATTTATCCTTCCCCTATTAGTGATGAGGCTATTGTAGAAGAAACAACCTTTTATTGGCTAGCACAATCAGTTTGTAGTTCTCCTAAAACCCCTCCTCTTAGGGAGGATATCATGATACCTGATAAGCATAACCATACCGATAATAATATTACATCCTTAGAAGAAAACAAAGAGAAACCATTGGCCTCTCCCTTGCTCAAGGATGTTAATATTATTCAACCTCAACTCATCCTTTACCCCCCTTCCACCAAACCTAAACCTGAATTCACTCTCTACCCACCTACAAACAATGTGTTGCAGCAATTGAGTCATAATACCATCGCTCATACACATTACACAAGAAACAATCCACGATCCAAACAACCAACCTCCACTTCATTACCTTCATCCCCTCCCATATTACTTGTTGCCCCTCACTTGAATTCACTTCTTAGGGAGCATGACCTTGTTGACCAACTAAGGAATACTCCCGCTAAAATAGCTTTATGGGACCTTATTCAAGCTTCCCCTCACTATCACAACATGATGCAACAAGGCTTACAAGAAGTTTTTATCCCTTCTAATTCACCAAAAAATGACATAAAAAATATGATTCAAGGCTTGAATGTTGACATTTGTTTTCCAACAAAGTGAGCTCCCTCATTTGGAAGTGCAAAAACAAGTTGAAGCCTTCATAATTATATCTCAATATAATTGCATAGGGATAAAATGAACCCTTGTTGATAATGGCTCTGCAGTTAATGTGTGTAGTTTCGACCTCTTGGATAGGCTCCATATTGATAAATCAACCATTTAGTTCATACCTCCTTATCTCTAGTGGATTTGACAGTGTAGGACAAAAGCCGCTTGGTGTGCTCACTTTGTCTCTTACATTTGGTGTGGCCACATTAGACACATTGATCCATGTTATGTCCAATGATGTTTCATCTAACCTCATCTTAGGTAGGCCTTGGATTCATGCAATGAATGGATTTCCTTCCACTCTTCATCAAAAGATGAAGTACATCTACAACAATAAAGTGTGCACACTTGACGTTGATCCCGAGCCTTACAGTTTCTTACAACTTGAGCAAAACAAATCCAAACCCTTCACCACTTCAATACCAACCAAGAAAGTGGAACCTGTACAAAAAGAATCCCTAGATGATGATTGGGGTTCCTTAGACTTCACACCTCCTTTAGTAGGAGAATCCAAGATCACAAACACAGACTCTAAAAAAGGAAATGATGTCTTGTCCACACAAGACTTAGTAGATCCTTCACAAGCATCCACCTCGACTATCTTAACCAATGAAGCCAACAAAAATCCCTCACCCAATCCAAAAGTTCTCAAAAATCTCTATGGAAAAGGTTATGAGCTTATGAAACAACTTGGCTATAGTGGAAAAGGATGTGGTGCTAACGAACAAGGTATCCACCACCCTATCGAGCCCAACACACAAACATCTAATCATGGTCTTGGGTATTGTCCTTTAATCGACATCATCAAGCCTTCCCCTCACACCAACTCTATCTCAACCTACCCTTCTAGCCGAACCTTAGAAAGTTCTCCTTTGAAAGAAACAAAGGACTCTTTGCTTAATGACAATGTCATCTCGCAACCCACTACTGATTTGGATTTTACACACTCCTTCAAAGGAGTATACAAAATATCACAATCTATAGCGCCTTGCATAAGTTTGACATCCTCTACTAAACAAGACACTTCTTTGTCACACACCAAAGGATCACCTTCTACCTTCAATCAATAAGGTATCTTGTTGAGCCTCCTCCAAGATCACTTGATCTCTCTTCCTCCCATAACTCGAAAGAAATGTTCCAACAAACATTCCTTTTGTGCCTACCACCGATTTCATGGTCATCACACTAACGAGTGTAAGGCCTTGAGTAGAAGAATTCAACATCTTAAGGATTTTGGTGTTCTTCCTTATTTTGGGGAACCTCACTCCTCTAATTGATACTAATTTTCACTCAACCATGAATTTCACCACCCCTTTCGGCTCACTCTTGTCCTGCACTAAGTGGGGGCAAGGGGTTTGGTAGCCTCTTTCCCTCGTATGTCACTTGTCGTTGTCTCTTTTGGCTTGTCATTAAATTTTCATGAACATATAAGAGAAAGCTTGGGATGTGGACGACATGTCTTAAATTGACTTGTATGTGAAGTACACCCCTTCTCATAACACAACTTTTCAGAAACATATGACTCGACATAGGGCTAAGTTTCGAACAAGCTCTCATATCCTCTTCCTCTTCTTCTACTTTAAAACAATTTCTCACAGTATGGTGTTTCACAATTCCTTTAAAGTGGGGGCATACATCACTACTCACATTTCATTGTGAGATCCTTTTTTTCTTGTGATTCCTTCTCTTGGAAACATTACACACAATGTTACTTAGGTTTAGACATTTGCATTTTTCCTCTTTTGCACACAAGATGAGCCCTGGAAACATTACACACAATGTTACTCAGGTTTAGACATTTGCATTTTTCCTCTTTTGCACACAAGATGAGCCCTTGCCTCTCTTGGATACAATATGAGTACATTTGCAATTTTCCTCTCTTTGTGACATTACGCATAATGTTCCTTAAGTTGAGACATTGCACAAACAAAGAAAAATCCCTTTGAACACTCCTAACATGATTTTAAAACATTTCCTTTTGTGGCGCCAAGTATCAAAGTTATCAAAAGGGATAACTTTGGTATGCTTAAGCGGGGAGCCCAGCCAGTGTCACGAATTTCCCCATATCCACCTTTATGTGTGTGAGTACATACTAACCATGTGTATGTTTCTCTCCATTTGGGACAACTCACCCTACAGATAACTTGATGTTCTATGGCCCCAAAGTGAGCACATATTTTCACCTTTCCCTCTTCTCTTCATTCAAGTTCTTGTCATCGTATGATCATGTATCTCATTTTGTTGCATGTCATTCACCCTTGAATGTGTCTTCTTGCATTGATGTCTTTTTGACTTAGAATCTCGAATCTTGGGGGCTTGACCACCTCCTTCATCTTCTTTGTCATTCTTTGCCATCTCCATTGGGATACTTTAGTGTGAGTTTGAAGCAAGCTCATACTCTCACTAAAGTGAGGGGTAAATGTGTCACCAAAAAGTGTAGCCTTTGATACTTTTCACTCATTTGGACCCTTGCCTATGAATTTTGGACTTTTTTCAGCCTCTTTTTACCCCTTTCCAAGCCTTGTGCCAAAGTGTTGTAAAGTTTTGTAAAACATTTTCACGCTTTCTTAGGCTTGTCATCACTAAATTAACCCTTTTTATTGCTATAAGGACCCCTTAATACACATATAAGTCCTATCTTAGTGTGTTTTCATGAGACAATCCCGACAAACATAAATAATCACACTTTAATCACCGAAAACCAATGAAAATTTCCCAAGTGGACTAGGTCACCACCTTGGGTGACCTAGTCCCATGTTGCATAAAATTTAAATTTAACCTAACATTCTTTCGGGATTTTATCTTTAAAACCCTAAGGTCGGCCTGTATGGTGTTATTTAGGGAAAATTAGGGCATAACTTGTATAAATAAGGGATTTTCTCATCTTTTTCACCCTAATCTCCAATCTCCTAACTCACCTCTATTCTTCTCAAGCACTCTCCACTCCTTCTCAAGCAAGCTAGGGTTTGAGCATTCCAAGTCAACAAGACATCTTTTCTGAAGCATTCAAGGGTTGATTGCTGCAACAACACAAGATCTCTCATCATGGCAAGGTAACTTACTCCATTACTTCATGTTTCATGTTTTATTACATTATTTCTATTCATTTTGGTTTAGTTACCTAAAAGGGGTTTTCCTTCCCTAACAATCAACATTTTCTCTTTCTCTCCTTGTGTGTTTGCATATTTAGGTACATTGAAGATAATTGAAGACTTTGAAGACTTGTTTAAGACCTCTCCTTACTTCCAGATTCCAAAAATCCACCAAAAGTCACTTTCAGGCCTGAATATCAAAGTTTCAGAAGCGGAAACCTGTGAAGAACCAAAGTGCAGACCTAGGGCTTTCGTTCCCCCTTCAAAATTTCTAGAAATCTAGAAGAGGTCTAAGTCACCAAAAATGGCAACCTAGTCCCACTGGATATTCCTTTAAGTGATTTTCACATTTTCAGACACCCATTTGGCAGAAACGGGCTTTGGATTAGTTTTCTCAAATCTAGGACTAGGTCGCCCAAATTGGCACAAGTGTCCCTTTCAACTTCTGCAACATTTTCATCAGCATTCTAGACCTCCATCAGATCCTTCTTCAAATTCTAGGTGCACACATTCTATCTCCTTCATTTTTGTTTAGTTTAGTATACATTCTTAGGTCATTTTGTATATGTTTGCATACAACATTGTGTTTTCCAGCACTTTGCATTTCTTAGGTTTAGCATTAATAAATCATAATTTTTTCAATTTATTTCACTTAAAAACATTCACACACACATTAAAAACCCTCTAATCAATCCCCCTTTGAATGAACTCACCCAAAAAGTATATCATTAGGTGAAAGAGAGCCATTTCCTAAACCAAGTGCTCTTTAGGTGAAAAACCCTAAGGGCCTAGTAAAGGGGAATCCTCTTTCCCTTTTAGTATATCATCTTTTTGGTGTTTCACTACCTAGCTAGTTTTCCTAGTAGGTCCTATTCACATTTTCATCCTTTGATGATAGAATAACATTATTTTATCATAGTTGATCTTTGTTGTACTTTCATAGAAGTTCCTAGATATTGGGTGGCTACAATATTTAGCAAAATATTGCACGATGTATAGTATTATATACCAAATATTACAAGAGACACTTCATCAAACATTTTTTATAACCTATCACATTCACATAGTCCATATTCATACTCTTTACACGTTTGTAAGAACACAAATAAATACAGAAACAATCATATTAGTCTACCAAAATTTTAGGGTATGAGAACCCTTACTATCCTAATCTTGTGGGTAAGAAATTTAATCCATCCCACCAACTAAAATAACTACTAAAATCATAAATGGTGGAAAAATTATAATTTTCCTCTAGATTTCAAGATTTCCTAAGCAAACCTTAGATCAGAGAGTTGGTCAAATGAGAAATTGATTATATAAAATACTTCATATTGGAAGAGCTAATCAATCATGGTTCAAAAATCCCTCATGAACTTGATGTGTCCAATTTGGCAGGTATTGTTAGGAAACTATCCCCTGAACTTGTCTTTGATAATCCATGGGGTAACCGACTACCACAATAAAAGGATCCAATCCTCAAGAGTAGAATATTGGTCCAACTTCCCTCCACCCATAATAATATCTCCACTTTGTCTACCACTCTCATAGAAGTCTCAAGATAGACGCCAACTCCTACTTTATAAATTTAACTTAATATACCTTAAGCACCCATGCACTCATCGACACCTCAAATCGTGGTTCATATTCTTGGAGACTTTCCTCACATATCTAACTTCATATTGTATTCCACATCATATTTATCGCATCCTACAATCCATCACAACCTCTTTCATCCCAAAATGTATTTTCTTCTTCATATGTTCCTCATTGGCCTTCCACACATACCATTCCACTTCAATCATCTCATGTTCTACAATCGTTTTCATCTCATACCTCTCACGTACCTCATCCTTACATCCCTCAATATTATTATGCACCTCAAACCTCTTCATTATACATACGACATACATCCCATGTATCCTCCATTCTACATGCGTATCACACCACTCAACCTCAATCTTCTTCCTACCTTGATTCATTTTCTTTTAATATAGCATCTAATCCAACACACCACAATCCAAATCATCATGACCAATATGCTCTACTACACAATGGTATTCAAGTGGCTCCCACACCACTTCTGATTGTCAGTCAAGAGTGGGAAGAAATGAAGCAATCTCCTAAGAACCTACAAGTAGGAGTCATCAAGAACCAATTCAAGTTTGAAGAAATTATCCCTTATCCTTTTGATTGTTCTATCTCAATTGTCCCATTCCATCAACAATTTTAGATTCTAAAATTTGAAAAATACAAGTGGAAGGGTGACCCTCAAGATCATGTGAAAGAGGTTTTCATGGAATGTTAGGAAGTGGCATATAGTGATAACTATCTCCTCTATATTTTTACTTGTAATTTGGGTGGAGAATATTTGGAGTGGTTTATGCACCTCCCCATTATTTTGTCTCCAACTTCAAAAATTTATTATAAAAAATTGTTTCTCACTTATCTTATAATGTTGAGCATGATGCCGCCATTTTATACCTTTGTAATTCTAAAAAAAATAATGGGGAAATTTTTATAGCCTATTTGCAAAGATGAAGAAGACTTGAAAGTCATCTTCCTTGGCCTATGCTAGAAAACAAATTGTCAACATATTCATTAAAACAAAAACTAGGGTAGTCCTTTCACTTGAAAATTCACCGTGCTTCCATATTTTATGAGATAATCAAGAAATGGGTCACCATTGAGAAATACCTCATAACCAAAGGTTTAGTTAGTATCTACAAGGAAAAGAATGAAAAACCATGATTCTAGGCTAATAATAAGAATGTGGTAGGTGATGGAGTCACTAATACAAAACATGTCCATGTGGCATGCACAATTAGTGAATCAAAATTCCACTAAACCTCATGAAAACAAACCGATTTTTGTCCCCCAAGGAAAATCTAAAATCACTACCCAAAAAAATCCAAAATTAAAATTCACTACACTTGAGGAGCCCTTAGATGTTGTCTTTTGAAATATCATTCAATAAACTTTGGTTACATTTCCAATGACACGACCATTCAATGAATCAAAACCTAAACCTTCATAGTATACATACAAAGAGTATTTTGATTATCATAAGGTCAAGGGTCATTCTACAAATAAATGCATGAAGCTCAAAATTATATCCAATACCTCATTGATCAAGGTGACATTGAAATAGAGGGTGTGAGGTCCACTTCACTAAATCATCAATTAGGAATACACCAAGAGTATTTTACTAAGAACTCTCAAGGTCCTTCTACCTCATTTGTTACTCCCCATCAATGTAACAACCAAGGTAACCATACTAATAATGTCAACTAAAATAAGGTCTCTTTCAACTATGGAAATGTAGTCAGTTTTATCAATCATATATGTTCACAAGTTTCAATGATAAAAATTAAAGCCAAATACCCCAAGTGTGATGCAAAGATAGTTGTCGTTGCACCAAAAGATTGACCTGTTAATTCCTAATACAACTTTCAAAGTTAAAGAATCCATGGGAGGTGGTTAAGCCATGTCATGAACTTGAGCATTGCGTTGCACATCACAAGGAGACCAAGGGTGCACCCCTTGCAACAATCCCTCCCTAGCAGAAGTGAGGGGTTCAAACCCGTGAATCGGGCTCTAATGCCAATTGTTGCAAAGATGGTTGTTGTTAACCAAAATATTGACCTATTAATGCTCGATACAACCGCTAGATTTAATGAATCCATGGGAGGTGGTTAATCCATGTCACAAATCCAAGCGTTGTACTTCACAACACAAGGAGACAAAGGGAACAGACCTTGCAAAAAAGTGCACAATCACCACTAGATGTGGTAGAGTCAAAGTTCTAGGACCATCCAATACATCCTCTCAAGGAACTTAGTACAATCTATTAGATCATCTTATACAGACACATATCAATATCCATCTTAGAGCTCCTCAAAGAATCCTTCATCCATAAAGAGATAATGGAGACATCCTTTCAAGAATTATAATTCCCCAAGAATATTGATCCAACCCAATTCCAAGCACTCATAGGTTATCTTTATGTTATGTATCAACTTTCCTTCAGTCAAAATGATATGCCACCCTTAGATCCATCTCATAAAAAATTCCTACACATTAAAGTCTTCATATCCAATACTAAAGTGAAGTGATTATTGTTGGAAAATGGATCTACCTTAAAATTGCACACACTAAAATTCATTAAGAAAGTGGGATACATGGTATTGGATTTAGAACCATAGGTAATCACTATTAAGGCATATGAAAAATGCAGACAGAGATTCAAAAGGCATAATTTATTTTCTTATTCAAGTGGGCCCAACATTATAGTATATAACCTACCATTTTATCAATATTTACCTCTCATATAATATCCTCCTTGGCCACCCATGGATACATTCCATGCAAGTTTTACCATCTACTTATCATTAATTCCTCAAGTTTCCTCATAATGTCATTGAAGTCACCGTTAAATTGATCCACACCCATGTGAGTATTGTCACTCATTAGAATCCACATATAATAATTATCATCATTACCTAAGCACCAATGTTTCACCTTCCAATACAATGCCATCATCATCCTAAATTGACCCCCACACTCTAGAAACTTCATCCACTCTATCTACTACACCCAACTCCATTGATCCTAAGGTTAACATTATTGAATTTTTTTTATAGAGAATACACATTGAATAAAGCTTTTTATATGGGCATGATTCCCCCTTCTCCATATTCTTATGGCTAACCAAATTAGCAAGAGTCTTTAAATTAGCGAAACATTTCAACTAATGGATCTACTATCTTCCAATCACTGAGAAATATAGAAGAGGAATACATTTAGAGAGATATAAATCAATGGTTATATAATGATGATTCAAATATTGATGATACTCACCTTGAGTATTTCCAAAAGAAATTTCCTATCTAATTTCATATGAGTTAGAATATTAATTACAAAGGGAAAGGATTGGGCCTTAATGAACAAGGCATCCTTGAACATATATCTCCTCTTGTTAATGAAGACAACAAAGTACTTGGTTATGCATCTCTTCTAGTACACTACTATATCATTAAATAACTCTTACGATGTTGAGGTACTTGTTGATGGGTGTTTTTGCACTTCTCAACATAGACAAAACCTGAATGTTCTATCTCTTTTGAAAGGTAATAATTTGCAACTATGTTTCAAAAAATCACCC
Organism: Sequoiadendron giganteum; assembly: GCA_007115665.2. Lineage (NCBI taxonomy): Eukaryota > Viridiplantae > Streptophyta > Pinopsida > Cupressales > Cupressaceae > Sequoiadendron > Sequoiadendron giganteum. The sequence goes on along the minus strand of CM021104.1, from coordinate 256,351,187 downwards.
CAAGGTCTCTTGGATGTTAGGTCATGACTATGCATAAAACAACTCAGTGTTGATGTGTGATTTAATAGTAATCACAAGGGACCTTATGGTTCACAAAGCATGGAAGATATGGGTCTATAACAAGAGCTTCATAATTTTAGAAATGGATATGTTATGACTATAAATTCAAATTAGCAAAGCTGAAACTCATCTCAATCATCAGATTTAATAGTTTGGTGATGCTTGGGATCCTAAACTAACACAAATTTAAAAGAAAGAGAAAACGTTTTAAGGGTTTAGAGGTTGTTCTAACTCTAAAACTATGGACAATAACAACAATGAGAGATATTATAGTAGAGAGAATTCCCAAACTAAGTTTTACTTAACCAAGAACAGTCTATAGTGTCACAAAACTAGTTTTATCTTCTAAGGTTCTTTGTAGATTTTCAAACTGTAACATTCACCCATGTAGCATGAACATACAATTGAACTTAGGTGAAACAAGTAAAAGAACTCAGACTAACTTTACACAACAATTTATCATCAATAAATTACTAAAATCATGAGCTGGAAGTACATCAAAAACTGTAACATGCAGTCACCATTAAAGCTAAACAATTACTAGCAAGCTGAAAATGAACTTAAACAGTAAATAAATAAGTTGAAATGAACTTGGAGGCTAAATCATGCACACACAATGAGCAACACACCAAGAAACCATTAACTTCAATATTTTTCTTATATATTGTTGTAGAGTGTCTTTACACAACAACTCATCTCTCTTGCAAATGAGGGGGAAGCCCCTATTTAAAGTTTTCCAAAACCCAAATGAATTTCCAAGATTGATTTGCAATGAATGGCCCAGATTTACTACAAATTAGGGTTTTCACATCACCCAATACAAGTACAATATTTTGCAATATAAAATTGGCTACTATTTTATCTTTTTCCTATTTTGTCCTTTAGCCAGCTTTGTCTTGTTGCTAATTTTGTATTTTAGCTAGTTTTGTCTAGTAGCTAGAACTATAAATATTTATCATCTATTATAACATTTCCAACATCCTTCATTGATGAAAAAAAATCATCCCCCCTTTGTTACTCTTTAAAATTATCTCCAAGAATCCTCCTCACGCAGGTGCAGGAAAGTACATCTCCTCCCTTCAATATATGGCACGGTTTCATATGTTGGTCCTTCAATTAATTGATCCTTTGTCCCTCCAAACATCTTAAGAAGCACCTGCATCATAAAATATCATGATTTAAATCTCCAAAAATGACAAATTTCCCTCATTTAAAATATTAAAATCTATCAATTTATAGTCCATTAAGAAAATTTCATGTTTTGAAAAACTTTCCATTTTTGGAAACTTTTTTTTGAATTGTGAGGAGATTTCACTTTTGAGGGTCAGAGAAATGCAGAAACCAAAGGGTTTGGTTTCAGTGAAATGGCATTCCAAAAGCGGTATTCCACGTCAATATTTCCGCAAAGCCTTAACCCTAAGAAAATTTGAGTTTTATCCAATTTTTCATGTGGGGGAATGATAGCTTCGAGGCCTAGATTACAACACACTGTAAATTTTCAAGAAAATTTCAATGCAAGAAAATGGAATGCAGAAGCCGCAAGGTGGGAATCTGAATGAGTTTGTGTCGTAAAAATGGTATTGGGGACCACGACATCCACAAGGCAGTTCCCGCATGAAAAGTTGCACAAAGCCACAACTCTTAGCAATTTTGAGATTTTTCAATTTAAGCACATGAAAGACACATTAGAAGGTTTCCTAGACCTACTTCACGATGATTCAGCCCCTTTCAAAAAAATGTAAAAATTTGGAATGTGAAAGTTGGAGGGTTCGACGTTGTTTGCAATGGAATTTCACAAATGACATTTCGTGAATGGACTTCTGCAGACGAAAACCCATGAACGAACATCTATGGATGGAAACCTGTAGATGAACTTTCATGGATGGAAACCTATGGATGAACTTCCATGGATGGAAATATGCGGATGAAAACCCATAGATAAATTTCCAAACTCTTCCAAACTCAATGAAACCTTGGCAGCTCGTTTAGGAATCATGGAAACATCCCAAATCCAAAGGAAAACTATCCCAAAAGTCAAAAAAAGAAGGAAAAAGAAAAAGAGAGGGGGTCCCTACTTTCAACGGGGCGTGTGCAAAAAATGCACAACAAATGGCAACTCAACTAGGGAAATTCTCCAAAGAATTTTGATGACAAACTGGAATCATGAACCTAGAATCTCTAGTTCTGATCCTTGCATTAGGCCCAACAAAGTGAACCACTTGACCAAAGGATCAAAACCACCAGTTAATCCAACCTTCTATATGATGAAAATCTGAGTGTGTGCAAATGTATTAATTTCCTTCTTTAAGTGATTACAGGAACCTAATATCCATCAAGTTAAGCTACGTAAGTGATTCTACTTCAAAGCATCCTGGACATTGCCTCACTGCCAGTTAGGTGTCCACAACCCCAACAAGGTTGTCATTGAGATTCTCCCGAACATAGCTCTACTTCCAGTCGGGCGTGCATAGCCCAGGTAGAGTTATTTGGATCCTCCTAAAAAGTTAAATTTACTTTTGGTTTTCATGATTTTCCTTCTTCTCAATTGTGTCTTTTGATTTTTCTTTCTTTTCAATTCAACTCGCAAGTAGTAAAGCTCACATTTAGGACTGAGAATCATAGTGGTGCTGAAGCAAAATTTAAGATTTTTCACTTAACGAGACTTCACAAAGGAACCTATAGCAACCTCAAGATTCTTAAAATGTGTGAAAGGTATAAGATTTTAGGATACATCATAATCAGATCAAACCAACAATTTATCCCCTTTGAACTAAACATCTAGGTCATTTGACACTAACATAAAACCTTCATTATCAAATCTGAAAAAATGATTAGATTTTATCAAGGGAATACTTGAACAACCCTAGGTAATAAAATGATTGTTGTGCTTGCAAACCCTCCCAACAAGAAACAAAGGGACCCCAAACCGGAAAAGCAAAGGAAAGATCAAACCAAATAAAAATAACCTACAACAACCCATCTAAACTAACGAAAGAAGGAAAGAAAAGCAAGAAAGAACCTACACTATTCAAACCGAGCTATGTACATAGAGATTCAAAATGAACCACGTTCATACAAGGAAAAATGACCCCACCCCCGTAAGATTTTTTAATGCATGCACAAGCATCATGGTGATCGTTATAATTCTAAGCAATAAAAATTCATCTTTATATTGAGCAAGATGAATTTCAATATTGCAACATTCAAACTTAAAAACACAAGCAGGAAAAATCAGCAACTGAGGTGATTCATCAAGGTTGTGGTCAATCCATAAACAAGTATGTCTTCCCTCATCCCCATAATCAAAATGATAAGTACGAGAATTCATAAGAAAAGGGAAAGATAAAACTTGGATGTCCTCATGTGTAGGCAATAGTATTTGATGGTTTAGAGCATGTGCAGTATCATCAAACCTAGCAGTGGTAGTTTTAGGAGGACACAATTGATCAATGCGACATTCCTCTTACATTACAAATCTGGAAATCATAATAAGATTTATTAGGTAGTGGAAAATGTAAAGGATTAAAACTTTCAAATTCAAGGAACATTCTACCTGATTTTGTGGTTGTGTAAGGTTGAGGAAACGAATCAGCCAACACTCCTTCAAGACTATCCTCATTTTCAGCAACCTTTGTTGACTCTCCCTCAAGAAGATACACATTGTCAAGCTGATCATCTATGGTCCATGTATCTACTTGATTGCTATCCTCAAAAGGAAACACACTATCCCCTTTAGTTACTTTCATGCTGTTCTCAATTTGATGATGCTCCATGTCATAAAAACATGATGTGGATGAATCTATTTTGCTAAATCCAATGGAATGTGAAAGAAGATCAAAATCGGACAAGGCAGAAAGACTCCCTGTTGTAGCCTATAGTTGGCATGGTATGTCCCTCTCGATGGAAGACTCTAAAACTTCCTTTCTTTGTTCTTCTTCTTCTTGTAGTTCATGCACGAAGAACTGAAGTGGTTCATCAACTAAATCATTGGTATCCTCAAGTTGTTGCTCATCAAAATACTCATCTATTTCTACTTGTTCATCGCTAATGTAAACTAAAATGGTGTCCCCTTCCTTGTATTCATTGTTGCTATATGTTGAAGTATCTGGGATTTCAACCATCTCATCATTTGGAGGTTTAGGTAGTATGTCCTCATCATCACTGTCTACTGAAACATACCCGTGTTCAGTGTCATTATAACTTTGTAGTCTAGCTCCAAGTGGAAAGAAATTAGTGAATGATTCTACCATGTCAAGAGGACTAAAAATTGATCTGTGATTTCCCTCTAAGGATTCCTCATGAAGTTGATCATCAACTATGTGTAAATCATCTGATAAAGGGGACAAATCTTGATTTACAAATGTTGTCTCAACACTTAGATCTATTACATCATTATTGGGACTGCATTGTTCCTCTTTCATTGCTGTCCCAAAATCCTCTTGTGAGCTGCACTCAGCCAATCTATATTTTGGCTTAGGTTAATTTACTTTTGGTACACTCTCTGAAATAACAACAAGAGGTTGAATGCAATGGGCTACCCCACTTGTTCTCTCACTTGCTTGATTGCTACTTGACACTACTCACATGTGAATTCCAAATGTGTTGAATCATGTAGCCTACACAAACTTGGTAGCAATAACACCTCCAAATGTACCTAGTATTGTAATTCTGACCAGTCCCTCATGAGCCTTGAAATGAGTTCATCTCACCTTTCCAATATTGGATCTTTATCAGGTCTAGAAGAAGAAACTTGATTGATGACCTTGCCTCTTCATGACTCGTCAGAATGTTCTACTTCAGGTGTTGGATTACTCACTTTGAAAGAGACAACATCTTTGAATCTCATTGCATTTGAACAATCATCATCATCCTCTACTATCCCTAGGGTTTCAACTTCTTCCTTTTGATCTTCAACATCCGTGTTGGCTATTTCAGCATATACTACTACAATTTTTTCTAATTCAACTTCTTCTACACATTCCCCTTCAGCTGCCACTTGTTCTTTTGTTTTTGTAGATGATTTCTCTTTGTTGTTGATTGGTTTTTCTATCTGGTCTGAACAACTCTTAACTTGATTAATGATGTCTACACATAAAGAGAAAGTGAATTTTGAATGGGGTGCATTGTGTGCCCTGCACCATCCGAACAATAGTACTTCCTCTAAGTTTAATTTGTCCTCACTTCCCAATTGTTCTTTGATCAGCTCCTTGAAGGATTTGGTTGTAGCATCAACAAGTTCTTCTTTTGAATTTGCAAGAACTAGAGGTTTGTGCACATCCTAGAAGAAGATTTCTCCCTGCAAAGTCATTTCAATTCTATCCAAGAAGGTCAGACATTCAAATTCATTATGTCTACAAATGTCATGAATTCTAAATTTTTCTGATAGTGCAAAGCGATGCAATGGTTTCTTCAATATTCTAATCACATCCTCTTGAAGCTGAGTGATTTGATTTGAAATTGTTGCTCCATCTCAGCTCATATTTTTTTGTATTTTCTTATTTTTACATTTTTAGCATACTGAGATCTAGCATATCTCAATTTTTTACATGAAAGGTGTATTTAGCTTCCAGCTTTGTTTCTTTACGTTGGCCCTCCTTCTAGCACCAATTTTGTTGATAGGTGTTTTTACACTTGTCAACATAGTCAGGACATGAATGTTCTATCTCTCTTGAAAGGTAATAATCTATAACTATGTTTTAGAAAATCACCCCAAGGTCTCTTGGATGTCGGGTCATGACTGTGCATAAAACAACTCAGTGTTGATGTGTGATTTATTGGTAACCATAAGGGGCCTTTATGGTTTACAAAGCATGGAAGATATGGGTCGGTAACAAGAGTTTCAAACTTCTATAAATGGATTTGTTATTATTGTAAATTCAAAACAACAAGATGAAACACATATCAATCATCAAATTTAACATTTTGGTGATGCTTGGATCCTAAACTAACATAGATTTAAAAGAAAGAGCAAAAGGTTTAAGGGTTTAGAGGTTGTTCTAAGTCTAAAAATATGGACAACAACAACAATGAGAGATATTATAGTAGAAAGGCTTCCCAAACTGATTTTTGCTTAACCAAGAACAATTTATAGTATCACGAAACTAGTGATATCTTCTAAGGTTCTTTGCAGATTTTTAGACTCTAACATTCACCCATGTAGCGTGAACATACAATTGAACTTAGGTGCAACAAGGAAAAGAGCTCGGACTAACTTTACACAATAATTTATCATCAATAAATTACTAAAAGTATGAGCTGGAAGTGCATCAAATACTATAACATGCAGTCACCATTAAAGCTAAACATTTACTAACAAGCTAAAAATGAACTTAAATAGTAAATAAATAAGTTGAAATGAACTTGGAGGCTAAATCATGCACACACAATGAACAACACACTAAGAAACCATTAACTTCAATGCTTTTCTTATATATTGTTGCAAAGTTTCTTTACACAACAACTCATCTCCCTTGCAAATGAGGGGGAAACCCCTATTTATAGTTTTCCAAAACCCAAATGAATGGCCAAGATTGATTTGCATTGAATGGCCCAGATTTACTACAACTTAGGTTTTTCACATGACCCAATACAAGTACAATATTTTGCAATATAAAAGTGGCTACTATTTTTTCTTTTTCCTATTTTGTCCTTTAGCCAACTTTGTCTTGTAGCTAATTTTGTCTTTTAGCTAGTTTTGTCCTGTAGCTAGAACTCTAAATATTTGTCATCTATTATAACATTTCCAGCATCCTTCATAATTTGATGAAAACAAATCAACCCCCCTTTATTACTCTTTAAAATTATCTCTAGGAATCCTCCTCACGCATGTGTAGACAAGTACATCTCCTCCCTTCAATATATGGCATGGTTTCATATGTTGGTCCTTCAATTAACTGATCATTTATCCCTCCAAACATCTTAAGAAGCACTTGCATCATAAAATATCATGATTTAAATCTCCAAAAATGATAAATTTGCCTCATTTAAAATATTAAAATCTATCAATTTATAGTCCATCAAGAAAATTTCATGTTTCAAAAAACTTTCCATTTTTGGAAACTTCCTTTTGAATTGTGACGAGATTTCACTTTTGAGGGCCAGATCAATGCAGAAGCCAAAGGGTTCGACACAGGTGAAATAGCATTCCACTAGTGACATTCCGCGTTGAGACTTCCGCAAAGCCTTAACACTAAGCAAATTTGAGTTTTATCCATTTTGGCATGTGGGGAAATGATAGTTTTGAGGCCTAGATTACAACACACCATAAATTTTCAAGTAAAGATCAATGCAAGAAAATGGAATGTGGAAGCCACAAGGTGGGAAGTTGGACGCGTTTGTGTCATAAAAATAGCATTGGGGACCATGACATCCACAATGCGGCTTCCTGCATGAAAATTTCCTCAAAGCCACAACTCTTAACAATTTTGATATTTTCCAATTTAAGCACATGAAAGATGCATTAGAAGGGTGCCTAGACCTACTTCACAATGATTTGGCCCCTTTCAAAATAATGCAAAAATTTGGAATGCAGAAGTCGGAGGGTCTAACACCATTTGCAATGGCATTCCACGGATGGACTTCCGCAGACGAAAACCTACAGATAGATTTATGTGGACAAAATTCTGCAGATGGACCTCTGTGGATGGACTTCCACAAACGGAAACCCGCGGACAAAAACCTGCAAATAAATTTCCTCGACTCTTCTAAACTCAATGAAACCTTGGTAGTTCATTTAGGCATCATGGAAAAATCCCAAATCCAAAGGAAAACTATCCCTAAAGTAAAAAATGAAGGCAAAAGCAGCAAAGAGGGGGTTTTTCCCTGCTTTCAAGGGGGCATGTGTGCAAAAAATGCACAACAATACCTTCTAATGACATGAAAACAATTGATAAGGGAGTTATCATAGCTTCCTTTGATGATCTAGATATTTCCTCTTTATTCACCAACCATGACATATCAACCATTGAGCTCCCATTTCACTATTCCACACTCATTGATTAGGACCAATAAGGTTCACCTCCTCTCAATACCTTTCAAAGTGATGTGCCACTTCTTGCATTCATGGACCTAGTTAAAGACATCCCTCTCGGTATCCTTCAATCAAATTTTGTGTAAAATTTGAATGAGGGTTCCTACTTTGGGGGAAGAGGATTATCTTAGTCACAAAAGTAAAAATAAAAAATCCAAAGGATCCCCTAGTGAAAACCTCTTTGAGTCACTTTCAATTTAGAAAAACTGAAAATAAAGGATGTATCTTGTGGTTAAAACCTCCTTGAGGTGTCAAAAGATGAATAACTCCCTCTTCCCCTCATATGTACACAAATAATAGAAAGGTCCACCATCTTGATCAAATAGACTCAAGACATCAACTTGGGTACTCAATCAGAACTAAAAATCACTCATGTGAATACTAGCTTATCTAGTGAAAAATGACAAGTCTTCTCAAAAACATTGAGAAAGCATCCAAAAAAAATTCCTAGCCCTATGTAGATATTATTTCCTTAGATCCATATTTAGTAGTCCATCATCTTTTCATACAATCAAATGAAAAATTTATAAAGCAAAAACTCTACAAGTGCATCCTTAGATAACACTTTTGGTCAAATAAAATTTGGAAAAGCTACTCGAAGTGGATTTTATTCATCCAATATACTCTCCTAAGTGGGTTTCTAATGTTGTGTCAGAATCCAAATTGATTAGGGAATCCATTCTATAAAATTTTCTAGATCTAAACAAATTGTGCCCTAAAGATGATTTTTTACTACTAAAAATCAGCATCATTGTTGATCTCACATCCAGTCATGTCAACCTATCCCTCATGGATGGTTTTTATGGCTACAATCAGATTCATATATTTGAAGAGGATTAATATAATACCACCTTCACAAATTTGTGAGATACCTTTTTGTTACCAAGTAATGCCCTTTGGTCTTAAGAATGTAGGTGTAGTATATCAACAAGTAATGATGACTATTTTCCATGATACTATCCACATCATTATGGAGGACTATGTAGATGATCTCCTCGGGAAGTCCAAGACTAGGGAGAACCATCCTCATATTCTAGAGTGAATCTTTGATCATCTTTCTCATTATCAATTACAAATCTCAATCCAAAAAATGTGTGTTTTCAACATCACTTTCGGTAAGCACATGGGCTTCATAGTCTCTTGTAAAGGAATCAAATTTGATCCACCTAATTCAATGCTATCATATAAAAATTATAATCTCATATAAATTGGTCACAAGGAATGAAACTTATCCAATTTAATACCAAAGTCTCACAAGCTAGTTGTAGTTGATATTTCCACAAAGGCACTTGCAAACCAAAAACCTGCAAAGCTAATAGCATACCAAAAACTTGCAAGGCCATAAATTCCTCATTTTTTTTCTAAAATTTACTAAATATAAACTTTAGATACCCATTAAGCTCTTCTACAAGGTGATTTATCATTTTTTCCAAATTGCCTTTGAACATTCCTTAAACAAACAACCCAAAATGAAAGGAAACACAAAAAAAACTTAACTCAAACTTAGAAATTTGTTGGTTGATGCAAGATTACCTTTTCACCTAAGACACTCTTGCATTAGAAACATAGGATAAGAAAATTTTGTGAGCTTGGGCATACAAAATAGATTTAGATAGTATAACTACCCTTCTAAGTTATAACAACCTACAACAAACTCCATTATTGAAGCATGTTCATCAAAGTCTTTCTTCCTTTGCCTCTTCCAACATTTGGTTGGGAAAATTATTGTCCTCCTTTGCCTAGTTTGATTTGCATTCATTTTTCCTCTCTTGGACCTATATCCATCATAGCCTAACGTCCTCCTCCAAATGCTCCTCTACTCAACACTCATCATCTTCTCACCTTTCATGTTTCCTCTTCTCCCTCTTGTGGGACTCAACCCACCATGATCTAATATCCTCCACCAAAAATCTTCTTCCTTATCTAATTCATCTACACCATCCTCTACAACATATAAATACAAATATATACTAAAAATATCATGGAAATCAAGGATTTCCTTCTGTAATTCCCCTCCACACTCCTTCACCATCACTAATACCTTCTCATCCACCTATTCTTGTCTCTCGTCACAATCTACCAGCATGTCCTTTATAGTAAAAAGTTATCCTATGCTAGTCTTCTCTTATTTATTCATCTTACCTTTCACTCTCACTAACTCATTTGTATTCTACTTAGCATCACATTCGTCATTATAAAAATAAAGGATATTAGTCATTAGCTCTTTCTCCTCTACTATTGAAATATATTATTTATCATCATATATTGTAACATCCTTTTCACCATCCTCTATTACAACCCATCCATCTTTAATCTCAATTGTATTCTCATCTTCCTCATCTCCAAGATATTTTTATTTTTCTAGCACCCAGTAATCCAACATCTTCATGTCCTTTGGAAAGGAAATTCATCAACTTCTATACCATAATTCCCCTCTTCATTTACTATTGCAATATCTTCTTCATTACTCTTTGTTACAACATATTTCAAATCTTCAACCATCAACATCTTTATTCCTCCACTAAGACATGTTGCAACCATAACTTCTACCTTCTAATCCTCTACCTCTACACATATAGGTTAATCTTCACATAGATAATTATGGAACTCCATCCTACCCATACTCTCCTCTATTTTTATCTTTCCCACCACCATTATGGTCTCCTTCAAACCTTCCAACATCCTCTTCATCTCATTGATTATTGAATTTTAGGTTCATGCTCTCCTTACAAGAACTAAAATCCCTAACATCTTTCCAACAACTAGCCTTATACTCCTCCTTTGTGCCATCTTCAACCACATGCATTGTTTACAAATTGTACAATCTACACACACGCACTTACCTATATAAGATCAAAACATAAAGTTTTCAAGATTAATCCCTTTGTAATTATAGGTTCCTCTCACGCCTACAAAAAAACCCTTACTCATATGCTTATACTCCACCCAACAAATATTTTGGAAGATGTACCTCTCAGAACTCTCTCTACCCCACTCTCACACTATAGAGGAATTTGAACACCTTCTACCTAGCCTTATCTTTTCTTAGAGAAAAATCAACATGACTCAACTCTTCATACTCTATAGTTGCAGGGCTTCATCCAATCTACAATAAAAATCTCACACACAACCCTAATGGCTTCTCACACTTTTAATGTCCTCATCAACCCTAGTGGCTTCTCATGGTTTTAATTTCCCCATCAACCTTAATGGCTTCTCACACTTTTAATGTTCTCAACAAAAATTGTGGCTTCTCATGGTTTTAATTTCCTCATCAACCCTAATGGTGACAATCCTTGAACCTTCACAAATAACTCATCACACCTTCCAACAAAATCACCTTTTCAAACCCTCACGACACACCTCAAAGAATCTAATCCCTCAATCTCAACACCTCTTACCAAACTATTGGCTATTATACCATTTGATGTAGTTGTGCCAAGGGTCTTAAAAAATAACCCAATTATGCATCCAAACTACACTCCCACACATGAAATCAATTGACATGCTTTATTTTATTTCTTTTAATTTTATTATATTAAGGTTATAGAGGTTAAAAAATATACATTAGCATTATCCTATTAAAAAATTGCCTATTCATTCCACCCTTCCCAAAAGACCCTCTAAAAATGAAGACAACACTTTATTTTATCCATCAATGGCCAAGGAAATCAAATTAGATCTTATATTTCTGGTTATGATGATTGAAATCATTGCAAAAAATTAAATTTCAGTAGCACATCAAAAGTTTGCAAGTTCAGTAACAATTTAAAATCCTACAGATGTAGTAGCAAGTGAGCAATCCACAAACATCTAGATCAAAATATCTATATTCTACTTCATGTTCACTTGGCAAACAAAACTCTACGAAAGTACATGATGATGTTAGCTGATTGTTGAGTTAGGCTTACATCATGTTGATGTCATTGTCAAAACTATTCATTTGAACCAATTGATGAAAATATAGAAGGTTCATCACTTGAATTTATTTGCAAACTTTAGTTGGATAAGAAACTCCCAAAAGAGGTGATTGAATAAGAAATTCTCACAAACTAGTAGAAAGTGGTAATTTTGTAGACCAGTTCACTATCATGCTCCCACAAATAGCTAGATCACTTAAAAAACCTTGCACTCCATACATTTCCTTTGTATAGAAGTTTCTTATTCAAGTAAACCTTTTGATTGACACACTTGTCTACTTCAATATCATTTTCTCGCAAATCCGCTTGGCCAAAAATACTTTCAAATTCCATTGAATGTTAAGTTCCTGAAAAGGTTATATAGGCATAAAATTTCCACAAATTCAAATGGTAAAATATTCCCACAAATGTGCAAAAAGGTCATTTGATTTGATCACAAGGGATGAAAATTATGTGGTTAACACCAAAGTCCCACAAGCCAATTGCAATTAAGAATTTTACATAGCTAGTAGTAGACCAAAAAATCGCAAAGCCAATAGCAAACCAAAATCCTACAAGGCCATAACTTCATCAATTTTTGTCTAAAATTTATCAAATCTAAAATTTAACTGAAACTTAGAAATATTTTGGTTGATTCAAGATTGCCTTTGCACCCAAGATTCTCATGCATCACTTACCTACCAATAGAGGATGCTACTTAGGAATAAGCAATAATTTTTGAACATTTTAATTTGCATTGCTTGATGGAAAGAAATTTTGAGCGGGGTGGAATTGGCATGTCCCCTTTTGTAATAACTCTTATTATAAAAAATACCTATTTCATATTTCTCATGTCTTCCTTGGCCTAATTTTGTACATGTGTTCTTATTCTTCCCCCCTGTGTCAATCTAAGGTCATTAAAGTCTCTAAGCATGGAGGCATGCTTGACCTCCTAATTATTTGTTAGTTGCTAGAGGTTTGGAGTTCATTAGCTAGGCATGGCTTCCTATCCAATTTTGACCTTTCCTTGGTCCTCATTGGGCTTTTAGAATTTACCATTTTGACATGCTTTTCCTTCTCTTTGTTATTTCCTTGGATCTTGTTAAGGATTCAAACTTCCTCATATTGGCATGCCTTTTTCCCATTCCCTGCCATTTTTCCATCTCTTTTCAGGACTTTGAAGTTATCTACTCCATCATCCCTTTTTTCCTAACCCCTCTTGTTGTCAAGCCTTTATCAGAGAGTCAAAATTCCCCTCATCAATATGCTTTACTTCCAAATCCCAATTCTCAACTTGTGATGTGAGTCACAAGGTATGAGTGTAATTTATGCTTAGTATTGGAGTTGTAACCTCCATCTAAGGGATCCATTGTGTAAAAAAGTATTATTTAATATATATAAGGTGTGGATCCATGTGTAACTCCAATGCTACAAATGTAGACATGACTATGGCTACCATTAATGTGATGGTTAGGGTTTAAAACCCTATAGGATCACTTGCCATTATTGTGAAGTACACTTATAGGTTGCAAAAATGTTTCCCCATACTTCTCATGTACGTCCAAGGGCACGTGACATGATCTCAAGTATAGTTCAAAGAAAATTCCATATATTGGGTATGGGTGTTCTCTATCATAAAATAGTAATCAAATCTTGGCTTTTAAAGCCTTCTTTGACATTATTTCTATGGGTATTAAGGAATTAGACTTTGAACAAAATAATAATCATGAAAAATATTCAAAAGTCCTATTTGGAAAATATTTTTGAGAGCTTATGTTCAAATTCTAAGATTCGAGCATGAAATCCCCCACAAATCTATTGAAGGACAAAGGGGAATTTTTTTGAAGATCTCTCATGACAAATGACAAAAATCATCTTGGTTGAAGGAGCACTCTCACCCAAAGGTTACTTTTTATATTTCATGGTGGTAGATCTCGGTGATATGGGGTCTACACGACACTTATAGTTACCATGGATGTAAGCATTTATGTTTCAATATATCATAGCTATTATAATAGTATATTGTAAAATTTTACAATCCCATTTGATATAATAGATGATATGTAATGGGGGTTATCAGTAAGCATTGTATCCTTAATTTTTTGTTGTAGTTGGGTAGCCATGGGTTTTATTTTTGTTACAACTATTTTATTTCCTATTTTTTTCATTGTCATAGTAGTTTTTTATAATGGGTTTCTTAATTATTTAATATATATGAACAGGGGGTCCTAGAATTTATTTTTATCTATGAGCATAATTTGATATCTAGGTTTTTTTTTTTTTTTTTGTGTAACGTGACTAAAATCATAGGTTGTTGTCAAACCTTACTTGTTGTGCTATTAGTATTGATATATAAATAATGATAAATCTAAGTATTTGCAATATTAGGTAGTCATTTGAATCTATTATCTATATTTATTTTTGAATCTAACCTATAACATTAAGGTTTGAGTGATATTGAGTAAATGAAGAAAGTAAATTTCTAATTTTTGGAAAGAGTTTAGTAAAATAGATCAATCATAAATTAAATTCCCCTAAATTATTTGTATAGGACATTGGTATTAAAGTCACCAATTTAAATTAATATCTACATAAGATTTTAAGTAATATTTACATAAATATTTGTTAGTGACATTAGAGACCCTATTTGTGATGTTACTATCCTTGATGATGCATGTTGTAAACTTGATGATTATGATCTCATCTTACCAGTGTTTCTCTTTCCATTTGGTAGTTTTATTTATGTTTATTATTGATTGGGTTTTTTCTTTTTCTTATTTTCATCTTTTGTTCAACCTTCATCTTTCCTAGAATTTGAGCACGTGCATTTCTACCATCCACCTTTTTTGTGAATAGTGAACTACATGAAAAAATAAGTAGTGGTACCTATGGTGTATTTATTTGGCTAAGAAAAGTCAAGAGAGTAATTTGTTCAATGCTATTATGAAAGAGAAGCAATAAGTAGAGGTATGGTCACTCAAAATAGGTTGCACCTTCTATAAAGGAAGTTGTGCTTCTTTGTTGTTTTCTTATGAAAGAGATGTAATGGGAAGAGAGGTGGCAACCCATAAGAGGCCATACCTTCAACAAAGGAGTTTGCATCCTTCTATTGTTCTCTTATGAGAGAGAAGCAATAAGAAGAGGGGAGACTAAACCTTATACAAAGGAAGTCACACCCCTCTATTATTTTCTTGATTTAATCTCTCATTTATAAATCCATTCAAATGTCTTTAAATGACTTAAGGAAGCTTTCAAGCCAATCTCATATCCTTTTTTAATATAATATTTTATTTAATAATATTTCCTTATGATTTAGTGTTCATATTATTTAATATTAAAATATTAAAAAATATTTATTTAAAGTATAATAGTTATAGCATAAGTTTATATATTTTTATAATCTAATTAATAAAAAATATTATGAATGTCAAGAGGCATTCTACAATGGTAGCAATTGATGGAGTGTAATGTTATGAGTATGTTAACAAAAAATATTATCTTTTACGTTAAATTTGACAACTATTTACACATCAAAATATATTTTTTTAAAAGGGGGTAAAAACTTTATTGAAATAGGAAGATTAACAGTACATTAAGAAAGAGGGAGCCCATTAGCTCCCACAAGGGAAAACCCAGAACATCAAGCACCAACAAGACCACCAACCCACCAACCAACAACAACTTATCCCTCCATATCATCTGAAGTGACCCTCTCAAGTTCAACAACATACTCAGGAGATAACTGACTCCACCCTTCAATCCTCCAATCATCCTCATGCTCAAAAGCCCACTTGGCAAAACAATCAGCCGCCCTATTCCACTCATGGGGACTATGGACAAAAGACACCACTTCCAAAGTAGAGCACCTCTGCAAAATCTCTCTAACCACCAACGCAATCTGCCAATTAACATAAACAACCCTTTTCCCAAGCAACAAATTCACAATAATATGTGAATTGGATTCACAGATAACCTTATGCCAACCCAAGGTGCAAGCATGCTCAATAGCCCAAAGAATCGCCAGCCCTTCCATAAGGTTGTTAGAATTCCACCCCTTATGGATGGAGAAAAGAAAAATGATTGAACCATTTCCATCTCTACCAATTCCACCAATACCAGCAAGCCTTGGGTTGCCTCTAGATGAACCGTCAGTATTAATCTTCAGAAACCCCGTTGAAGGGGGCATCCATCTGCCAGCCCTTTGAACCTTCTTTTTCGCTCTCCTCCCTCTTCTAACACAGGCAGAGACTTGAGTCAACCCCTACACCCCCAATCTATTCACAGTCTCATCATCACTTCTTTCCAACGGAAGGGCCACTTCACATTTGGCTTCCACAGTCTCCTGGATCATACCAATAATTTTGTGCCAAACCTGTTGAGCCATCATCTTTTCTCCCCAAAAGATCCTACAATTCCTTTCCAACCAAATTTTCCAAAGGATGAAGGTAGGACCAATGCACCACAAAATTTGGAGAAAGGAGGCTTGGGAGGGGGGCCTTCCCAGATTACTCCAGAACTCCACAAGAGAAGATGCATGAACACATGGATGTTTTCAAACACCCCACCACCAATTCTAGAGTAGCATAGAATAAGAACATCAAAAAAATAAATGGGGAGAATCCTCCTCACTACAACCACACAACACACACATAGAGGGGCCCTGGAATCCCCGCTTACAGAGATTCTCCCAAGTCAAACATCTATTCCAAGCTAGAGTCCAAACAAAACAATTACACTTGGGCCATGAAAACTTGTTCCACACAAGTTTCCACCAAGGGACCTCCACCCCCCCAAAACTCATGAGAAAGCAACTCCTGATAGCCACTAGCAATGGTAAACACACCCTTAGGGTTCGGGATCCAAGCTAGAATATCCTTTTCCTTAAAGGAGTTGCATTGTCTAGTAGCCAAGATATTCTGAAGCATAATACCATCCTCCTCCAACCCGGGAATAGGCCATTCACTAGGGTCCTTCCACCTAGCCACCTCCACCTGTCCACCAGGGTCAAATTTCTTAAAATCACGGACTCTAGACCAGCCAGCCTCCAAAAAGCACTAAGACAAAGCCACCAAATTAGGGTACTGATGTAGGATGGGTGTGTAACCATCCCAAGAATCTAACCAAAACATAGCTTCAACCCCCTTATTACAAATCCAGAACAGGCCCTCCTTGATAAGCGCAACCCCTTTCTTAAGTGTTCCCCAAACCACCGAGCCTTTCCCTTCCAGAGGAAACCTAGGAAGCTCCTCCTTACCAATCCCCAGAAGATACTTGTGGGATAAGATCCTAGCCCAGCTATGATCCTACTCCACACACCACCTCCAATAAAGCTTAGCAGCCAATGCCAACCTAGACAAAGTTGCCTTCCGCAAACCAAGACCTCCCACCTGCCTTGGGCTATAAACAACATCCCACTTAACCAAGCTCCATTTAGATGAGGACAATCTACCCACCCATAAGAATTGTCGAGCCAGTGAGTCCATATCCTTCACAAACCCAGCAGGAGCCACCTATAACATGCACCTATAAATAGGAAGAGCCTGAACCATGGATTTCAGCAACAGAACATGCCCAGCAAAGGACAACCATCAATGAGTCCAATGACTAACCTTTGCACGAAACTTATCCAAGATATTCTGCCAAGATTCTCTGGGGAGTCTACTGATAGAGATAGGAATACCCAAATAGGTTAAAGGGAGAGAACCAATGTGGAACCTCAAGATACGAGCAATCCTATGCTGAATAGGCTATGGAGTATTAAAGAAGAAAATGGAGGATTTGTCTTCATTAATCCTTTGGCCAGCAGCAGAAAGATAGATATCCAAGGCCTTGCACATATTCGAAGCATCTCTGATCCTAGCCAGACCCATCAGAGCCGTATCATCCACAAATTGCAAGTGTGACTGTGGAGGCCAGTCGTTTCCCCATCTCCACCCCTGAATCAAACCTAGCCCCACATTACATTTCACAAGTCTACCCAAACCTTCTGCCAGAAGAATAAATAAGTAAGGAGAGAGAGGATCCCCTTGACGAAGACCCCTAGAAGCACTAAAGAGAGTGGTAGGCTCCCCCTTAATCAACACCGAGAATGAAGTGGAGGTAACACAACTCATCACCCACTGGATCCATTCCACGAAAAATCCAAAGGCAGTCAGAATTTTTTGCAAAAAGGACCACCTCACTCTATCATAAGCCTTTGCCATGTCAAGCTTGATGAACATAGTCTTTTATTTTGAGGAATCCATCGAATGAATGGTCTCCATAGCAATAATCACCCCATCCAAAATTTGGCGGTCCTCCATAAAACCACTTTGTTCCTTAGAGATAATCCCACTAAGCCATCGCTTCAACCTTTCTGCTATCAGCTTGGAAATAATTTTATACACCACATTACAAAGAGAAATGGGCCGAAATTGATTCAGATGATCAGCCCCCTCACATTTGGGAATGAGTGCCAGGAAAGTAGAGTTTAAAGCCCGAAGCATCTGCTTGTTATTCTAAGACTCGCGCACCACTGCCAACAGGTCCAACTTAATGATGTCCTAGAATTCTTGATAAAATTCAGCTGGAAATCCATCAGGACCTGGGGATTTTCTTTTCTTCATCTGAAAAAAAATACCCTCTAATTCCTCCAACAAGATATCTCGCAGAAGATACTCATTCATCTCCTTAGTGACCAAAGAGGGAATACAAGACAAAACTTGGTTTTCTTCCTCTGAGACATCCTGAGAGTCTTCACGAAATAAAGAGGCATAGAACTTCGAAGCTTCTCTAGAAATATCCTACCAGGATGATAGATTCTCACCTCTACCATTCACCAAAATGGGCATAGAGTTACCATGTCTCCTAGCCTTTACCGAGTTGAATAAAAAGGCAGTGTTTCTGTACCCCTCCTGCAACCGCTCAACTCTAGCCTTTTGCTTCCAAAAAATTTCCTCGCGTAGCTCCCACTCCTCCAAATCTCTCCGAGCCCAAGTTTCCTCCCTGAGTAAATCCTTAGAAAGACCACACTCCCTTATCTTGCGAGTGATGACATCCAAGACAGCTTGAGCATCAACCTTAGCATGAAAAATATTGCCAAAGTACCACCTATTCCACCTTTTAAGTTGATATTTTACAAATTGTAGCAACTTAGAAAAGGAATACATGGCAGTGCCAAAAGCAGGTCTTCCCCTTCTCCACCAATCCACCATATGCACATGCAACGAGGAATCTCTTAACCACATAAGCTGGAACTTGAAAGAAGGGGACCGAGCCACCCTAGCAGAGGAAGCTGAAAACTTAATAGGCCAGTGATCTGAGCCCCGCTAGTCCAAAATCTCAGAGCCAGAAGACAACCCTCCGCCAACCTAGAAACAAGACACCAAAAAATGATCAAGTCTCTTAGCAATACAATTCTCCCCTAATCTCCTATTGTTCCAAGTAAACTTCCCATTCTGAGGTTTAATGTCAACCAAGTTCAAAGCAGAGATGCTATCACGAAAAAGGAAGGTTGAGGGATCCAATCTCGCGACACCACCCATGTTCTCATCTATCTCAATAATAGCATTGAAATCTATAGAAACTATCCAAGGGAACAAAGGAGCTAGGCTCCGAACATAACTAATATGGGACCACAATAACTTCTTACTAGGGAAATCAGTAGGCGGGTAGATGTTTGAGAGAAGAATAGTTTCCCCCAATTCCAGATTTGAGACAACCACAGAGATGGAAGACTTGGAGGACACCCACCAAAGAGGACGAATCTTTAATGGATTCCACAGGCAAGCCACCCCACCTGCATTACCATGAGCCCCAATACATTGACAACAACCACGCACCCACAACTTAGGCACCACACCCAACATGCCTTCAATTGATAACTTAGTTTCCTGAAGGAAAAGAACATCAGGAGAATGAGAACGCACCAAATCTTGAACAATTTTTTGTCGAGGGCCACTGTTCAAGCCCCTTACATTCCATGAGAAGACATTCATTTTGGAGGGATATAGAAATGTGAATCGAGAGTCTTTACAGACCCAGCCTCCACTAGAGCCTCACCCATCAACATTAATTTATCCAAATCCTTCTTTCTCCCCGCTTTAGAAGATTTCTCCACCACCCCTTTCTTTAGGTCCTTTTGAAGAATTCCCAATGAGGGAGAAGCCTTATTACCTTTTACCAAGCCTTCTCCCGCTTTCTCCAGTGGGCTGGAGATCCCCCCTTCCCCCAACTTTGCCTCAACTGTTGGCTCCACCCTCTCATGAACCGCCATACTTAGGACCAGTTCCAACTGAATAGCCCCAATCTCCTGAGAAGATTGGATACACTCTAGGAAAATGCCTTCCTAAACTCCTTCTGAAACACCCTGATCCATAATCAACAATCCTAGATTTATTTGCTGATGACCAAGATCATCAAGCACCTCAAATCTATTATAGGAGTCTCCATCCTACCGATCCTTAATTGTCCTCTTATGGCCCCGGTTCCTATTATGAGCCTTGGCCGGGAAAAAACCTTCAACATCCATAGCCTCACCCGACAGGGGCTCCTTTCCCTTGTCAACCTTTGAGGGATTGCGGGAAGGTTGAGTTGTCGGCTTCTCTAGAGATTTAAACTTCGGGCATCTTCTCTACAAATGCCCATATTCACGACAGAGACGACAACAAAAAGGCAAAGTCTCGTAGTCAAGCTACTGCACCCAAGAGCATGAACCTGCCCGTATTTCCAAAGAATTTGGGATAGGGTTATTTAAATCCATTTCAACACAAATATGAGAAAAAGTCATTACCTTTCTATCCTGAGTTTGTTGAGACGGACCTACCGGTTTTCCAAGCAATGAGGCAACTCGATGCAAAATGTCACTGCGCCAAAATTCCACTAGAAATCTAGGGAGGCGAACCCAAACTGACACCTGATTTGGTAGCTCCTCTGAAGGATCAAACCCCGCATGCCATGGCTTAATGAATAGACCAACCTGGTTGTGGAAGTAAGGCCCACCATCAAAAACTCTATTGTGATCCGCCATGCAATTAAAAGTCACCATGAAGTAGTTGTTTGCTAATAACATTATTTCCATTTCACCCTCCGGGGACCAAGAACGATGAGCCCATGATTCCAGAAATTGGAGCGAAACCCTCATTCCCAAAAATTTGCAGAGCAAAGCATGTCTTGAGAAATACTAGATATCCTCCACAATTGATTCAGGTTGAATAACCAACACCAACCTTTCCTTGGATCGTTCAAGGCACCCATTTGTCTTTGGAATACGAGAACCGCCAGCATGAACAAACCCATCATTACTTGGGTCATTTGAAAATAAACTATTATTAAAAACTTTAGGGGAATGATTTGGAAGCGGAGCCCCAAAAGCAGCACGAAAATCCAAAGGGGATTTGACCCCTGATGACTCCCCCTAAGCCATGCAAACACAAGTCCCAAAACTTTGAGAAGAAAATTAAAAAACCCCACCCGCGGATCCCGTACTAAGAGTGGATCTGACCAAAGGAGAGCCAAATCCCCTTCAAGAGTGGCGGCCAACAAAGGGAGCACCTGCAGCAAGGAGACTCCACCAAAAAGAAAAAAAATTCCACAGCCAGAACCCCCACGCCAAGAGGAGAGCACACCAGGAGATAGACTCCACCCTTACCACCCAAACAAACACCACCCGCAAGAGAGCAATGCACAGATGCGTAACAGTCAAGGAACGAGCATGCAAAGAGGGCAGAGCCCTCATACATGCCACGGCCTCTCGTAGGGAACCACAACCCGCAGTACCATCGCCATCGACCATAAGCCACCTACACATCAAAATATTAATATTTAATAATATATATAATATTTCCAAAATAAACAACACAAAATTTTTGTTTTCATATATGTAGTAAATAAAATAGTTCTAATGTAAAATAAAATAACTTTTAAGTAAAATAACTCCAATAAGATATCTCTCAACATTTTTTAGATAGATGCATTTAGGATATCTATAATAGTAATTATATGCATTGATAATTTATATTATCCACTTTATTAATGATATGAAAATGTTAATGAAATTTACTAATGATGTTTGAATAATTGAATAGAGTAAGGTGTATACTTAGTCCAAGGAACTTGGAGTGCATTTATGTGGGCATCAAATGTATTACACCATCCAATATAATGATTATTTGATCCTCTATAGGTAATTCAATTTAAATGTTAGAATTACTTAAATATCTTGAAATATTATTATATTATTAATAAAAAATTATTAAGAAACCTATTATATCATAATACTAAAAATTATCATGACTACGTTCAACTAGCTTAAGACAATTTATCATCATTACCCATAAACCTATTGAATTTGGCTAAACAACTTTACTCCTATAAATTAACTCATTAATTAATGTTGTGTAAGTGAGTGATATTACATATATAAACCATTCTAAATCATTTCTAGTAACAATGGGTCATCTCATAATAATATTGTAGAGCGCTAAGAGAGAAGAGTAGACACTTATAATCTATGATTGTCAACCACACATATGTTGATTATGCAACCAATTCTACTTCCTCTTGATTAACTAAAAACATGGATCTAAATAACCCTAAAGAGTGGCAACTTTTATCTTGCTTCTATCCAAGTGTTGAAATTGACTTGAGTGAACTTGACATGTCATGTCATCATAATTTTGACACTACCACTATTGGAATGCAACTACCATCCCCTCTTCGTGTAGGTATCGATAAATTCCATAGATTCCCTTCGATCAACACACCATTCCTCCATCCTAATCACCATTATTATTGTTTTCCTAATTGGCATTGGAGCATTCATGTTCATTAATGCATTCACAATCCATATTGACCTCTACATTACATCATTTTTTATAATCTAATTAATAACAAATATTATTAATTTCAAGAGGCATTCTACAATGGTAGCAAGGGATAGAGTCTAATGGTATGAGTATGTTAACATAAACTATTAACTTTTACGTTAAACTTGACAACGATTTGCATATCAAAATATTAATATTTAATAATAAACATAGAATTTACGAAATAAACAATACAAAAATTTTGTTTTCATATATATGTAGTAAATAAACTAGTTCTAAAGTAAAATAAAATAAATTTTAAGTAAAATAGCTCTCTCAACAATTTTTAGATGAATGCATTTAAAATATCTATACTAGCAAAAATATGCATTGATGATTTATATTACCCACTTTATTAATGATATCAAAATATTAATGACATTTACTGATGAAGCTCAAATAATTGAATAGAGTAAGGTGTAGAGTTAGTCTAGGGAACTTGGAGTGCATTTATGAGTGATTCAAATGTATAACACCATCCAATATAATGATTATTTGCTCCTCTATAGGCAATTCTATATAAATGTTAGATTTACATAAAAATATCTTGAAATATTATTAATATTATTAATAAAAAATCTTAAGAAACCTATTATATCATCATAC
Organism: Sequoiadendron giganteum; assembly: GCA_007115665.2. Taxonomy (NCBI): domain Eukaryota; kingdom Viridiplantae; phylum Streptophyta; class Pinopsida; order Cupressales; family Cupressaceae; genus Sequoiadendron; species Sequoiadendron giganteum. Next base: position 256,327,749 of record CM021104.1, on the reverse strand, counting down.
TAAAAATTATCACGACTACAAAATAATGTATCATCATTTCCCATAAACCTATTGAATTTGGCTAAACAACTATACTCTTATAAATTTACTTGTTAATTAATGTTCTATATGTGAGTGATGTTACACATATAAACCTTTCTACATCATTTTACTAATATTGAGTCATCTCATAATAATATTGTAGAGCATTGAGAGGGAATAATAGAAACTTACAATTTATGGTTGTCAACCACATATATATTGATTTTGCAACCAATTCTACTTCATCTTGATTAACTAAATAGATTGAATCTAAACAACCCTAAAGAGTGGAAACTCTTATCTTGCTTCTATCCAAGTATTGAAATTAACTTGAATTAGTTTGGCATGCCTAGTCATCATGACTTTGACACTACCACAATTGCAGTGCAACTACCATCCCCTCTCCTTGTAGCTATAAATAAATTTCATAGACTCCCTCGATCAACACATAATTTCTCCATCCTAATCACCATTATTGTTGCTTGCCTAATTGGTAGTGGGGCATTCAACATCAATGCATTCACAATCCATGTTGACCTCTACATTACCTTAAAAAGAGATAAATCCTCTTGAGGGGAAAGCATTAGCAACATTTCAAAAGAGCATATGTTTTATTCATTTTATCTTAATTGATGAAATAAATTTTGTTGGGGCTAGGTTGTTGGATCATATTAATAGGAACTTGCATGGAGCCTTTCCAATTCATAATCAAATTCCTTTCAATGTTTGCTCCACCATCCTCATTGGCGATTCAATTCAACTACCACTTGTAAAAGACATTCTTATGTTTTCTTGGGCATTCTATGCAACAACACTTGGACACAATGTTAACATGGTTGCTACATTAAACACAATCTTCCATCAACACATCGATGAAGCATTTCAACTTGAATTGTGTAGTCTTCTCTCCAATATCACAAATATAAAGCCACCGATTTTAGATTGGGAACTCCTTATGTCACACTCTATCATGTCCACCAATGATAAGAAGTTTGGGTTATAGTCCACAATATATTGTTTACAATGGACAATTTAGTTTAATTGCATAATAAACTTATCTTTAGATAATTAGCGGTGCTAATTACACATCATAATGCAAAACAAAAAAGGGGGAAATCATGTCCAAATCTTTAAGACAAACAACTAGATGCAAGTGTGCTCTTGTGCATTGACCAACAATTTATACTCACTTCAAATTTATGTGTCACAATAGGTTTTATGAATAGAAAGCACTAGAAAAATTTATTGTTATCATATACAAAAGCAAGATCAACCTATTAGATATTCTAGTCTTTATTGTGGTCAAGTTCAAACATTATGTAGGTCCACCTTGGTATCCATATGATCCATGTTTTAGTTACTTGTGATAGTTGTTGTCAACTCCTAGTTAAGATGACATGTGCCTTAACAATTCACATATCTTGGGGGCTAACACTTGAATGAGCAACAATTAACATTAGAAATATTGATCATTATGGCCTCACTTTCACTATTGTCTTGTGGGTGTGACGTTTTACTAGTATGTAGATCTCCTCAACCTTTAATTACCAAAGGTAAACATGCACACAAGATAGTGTATACAAGTCTACCATGAGAAAAAAAATTGCACAAATTTAATTTCATTTTTTTGGACCCTTTCTTTAATCATAACCATCTTTACATTTTTTAATATACAAGATAACTACCATAATCACAAATAATATTATTTATATTTCAAATTATTCAAACCAATATTAATATCACATTCATTAGAACCTATATACATCATATTGCATATTTAAGTGTGATTGTTAGCTTATTATCTTGTGGACAAACAATTAAAAAATTACATCTACATCACATCTTATTATTAGGGGAGAACAAAAATACAATTAAGATAAAACAAGATAAGAAAGGAAAGGAAAGATGTCATATGTACTATCCTTTAAACATTATAAAGAACATTTAAATACAAAAGACATGAAATTTGACTAAAAGGATATCCCTTGTCTCCACATCCCATCTTAGAAGGAAGAACAAATAGACATCTAAAGTAAAAACAAAATAAGAAGAGAAAAAAAATCATATATACTATCATTTAAACATTCTCGACACTTCACTACAAGACATGAAGATAGACTATTATTCCCTTCCCTCCAAATTTCATACTATTATAAAAGAACAAAAATACAAATATAGTAAAACATGATAGAAAGGGAAAGGAAATATGTACTATGCTTTAAACATTGTAAAAAACATTTCAACACAACACATGAAAATCAACCAAAAAGTTGTTCCCCTTCCCTTGTCTTCTTCTCTATAAACTGAATTGGGATTGCTAAGCTAGCAAACTTACCGTTGATCACCCACCAGTCAAACTACAAGGCTGATATTAAGGAAGGAAATCCCCTTATTTATTTTGCTCCATTTTTTTATATTTTCACATATTACAGCGAATCTCTTGTTGCTGTTCAGACAGGAGATATTAACCTCTTAGTCCATGGTTCCTTTCTATATTTTAGATAATGATTGCACCTGTTATACAGAAGAAAAAACAATCTCTATCATCTACAATCCCATACACCTGGCCAATTTCTAACAACAATTTTGTGATTTTCTCCTTATTACATAGTATGTACAGATTACATTATCCTTTTTTATCATTCATATGCTCCAGACAGGTAATAATAACCAGTCATCCCAAACTAGTTCTTCCAAGGCATGGTGTGTTAAAACAGTTCATATGCCAGCCAAACACTCCAGTGGGGGAGCTGGGTACCTGGATTTGTCTGTACAGTAATCATATACCATGTGATTCAGCCTCACCCACCTGTAATTCCTGGCCTGTACAGGACTGAGACTTCTGTAGTTCAAACCTTCCCACCAATTAGTGGTGTTAGTGACACATTTAGGCCCATATATACATGCTTCTATATCAAATTCTTTGTAATAAGCATTGAATGGTGATTTACTCCAGTCTATCTTCTCTAGCCCTCCTCTTGTAGCCCAGTTATCTGCATTCCACAGAGTGGAATATATTCCCATGGGCTGAGACTTTGGATAAAGGATCCCTTTTGCTTCATTGTTTTTATATACTCTGATTGGTATTTCATCTACTGAGAATCTGCACACATAGAAATTTCCTCTTTTCAGCATAATGGCTCAAAAAGTAAAAGAAATAATTGGGTCAGTGAAGGCTATGCTTACACTATATGATAATGGTTCCATAGAATAGAGTAGGTGTGAAATTCTGCGGAAGGATCAAACCAGAGGTTAACTCTCTGTTCTCTGTCACCCTTGCCATTGGCAAAAACATTTGTTTGGACAGTATATGGCTGTCCAGATCTGTTTCCCAAAAACTCAAAATCCAATTCATCCCTCACGTTGTCTGTGTCCGAATTCATCTGCTCATTCAAACATAAATTACCAAAAAGGAAGGGCATATTTAGATATTAACAAAGTTAACCCTAAAGAGGGATTTAAAGTAAAGAAACCGAAACGTTGGGATCAGTAAAAAGAATGAAACAATCAAAGCCCAAAATACAAACAACCAGTAACTTGTCCAACAGGGGCTTGCTTCACTTCTGAGACAGTACTTTTATTAGTATCCATTTTTCACTGAACCATGCAGCTGATTAAATGCAAGGGTGTAGCACACAAAGGGATTTGATAATGCATTTCAATATCGAATACTATATGTCCTAGAAAAACATGAATATAGCCCAAGTATAAGTGGTAGAAGAGAATGTCAACTGGATCCTAATGGAGGAGAGAGATGGAGACAGGAAGCAAACAATTGGAAATGAGGCCTATGCAAACCTTTAATTAATTCATGGCAGGGTGACTTATGAATGATTGAAACAAGTAACAATCCACACTTCTCAAATGTTCAGGGTCTGATAATTATATGATCCAGTTAAAAAACAGTCAAAACCCGTCCATTAAATAAACATTATCTCATTAGTAGAGGAGTAAGGTTCCTCAATAGAAAATGAATAAAGCACACTCAATAGGACTCTGTATCTTTCAACCTGGCAAAGATGTTAGTGTGTACATTGAAGCGTTATTTAGAAAACAAAGAAATTCAAACTAGTAAAAAATCTTACATAGAAAGCAGTCACTGTTCCAGCAGAATCACCAGGCACAAGTTTGATCTTCATGCCAATTCGACCGAAAAGATACTTTTTCTTTGAAGCAAATCCTGAGCCTGGAATAAAACCCAATCACCACAATAAGCATCTATTGTCTCCTCAACTTTAAATTTGTAGACAGTCCATATAAATGAGTAAGCTGTTGAAAATAATTCAATTTATTCTTGATAAATATACTTAATATTTTCAGTTTATACAAATGAGTACATATGTTTTGTATATGATTAATTTTTTTATAATAATTTTTGAGATGACATTCTGAAATCTATCATTAAGACTGTTGAAAAATATCCAAATAAACTGTCAGCAAGATATATAACTTTACACTTAGCCCCAAAAAGACAAATAAAGCCATAAGATCTTTTAAAAACAGTCCATAAAGCAATAAGCATAGATGTACCTGACATTTGATCCAAACGAAGCTGAATGGCATTGCCATCTAGTGCACTTGTTTGCTTGATGTGGTCATCCCCCCATGTAATGCGAAATTCCTCCCAAAAGACTGCAGGGTATGCCATGACAGACATCACAAGAAACACATTTAAAACAATAAGCAACAAGAAACCTTTGCCTCTCTCCATGACAACTTCTCTTATTGCAATACAAAATTCAGCAGAAGCAATTATACCCATTCTATGAGGCACCAATCCTCCTTTTATATGGGTAATTGAAGCTCCAAATCATCACAGGTATCTCTAAAATTATTACCAGAGACATCAGTCTAGATCATCACAGCTATTATGATGAGATGTTTTGGCCAACTCTTGCAATTATCATACCCAGTTCTAGAAAACACTGGCCCACAATTGCCATGGTAAGATTCCTCAATTTTCACCTGCCGAAATGCAGAGAAAAAGTATTGGTGGGATTGGGGAATGTACATACTATTCCATGCCATTGATTTGAAGCTTTTTGTTGTATCAATGATAAACTATGGGCGGGAGTAAAAGAGGCAGAGGCTCTGGTTGTAATTCTGCTGCCGACCCAATTAATTGTACCTTCAAATTCTGCCCTCTTCTTACATCATGACGTCCATGGCATTCAATCTGTCCCATCGAATTAAACCTCCCTGTACATTCATTACTCAGGTCAAATCCAAAAGCAGGCTGATTAAGTCATGAAATATCTGTATGCTTTGTAAATGATCACATGATTCTCACGACTTTTAGTGTTGCCCCGCGCCGACAGCGTGGATTTTAATTTTAATGGAGATTTTAGGGGGCAAACTTGGTGAGGACTTCCACTCTCCCTCAGACATCTCTCTCTTTGCACTGTTAATCCGTGATTCTAGATACGTGTATGAATGGCCTTCACCAACTCAAACGTACAAATATTAGCCTGAGATTCTCTACTTTTGGACTTATTAATGGGATTACAGACTTCTTTTGAGTGAGGAACATCCATTATATAACTAGTCATGCCTGGCTCTGCTCTTCAAAAAGTATTTGCTCTCATTTTTATTCTGATGATGGATCACAGAGTATGATAGATCAGGGAGTGTGATCCCGAACGTCGATGTAAAAAATATTAACACAACCAAATCCAGAAATTCAAGCAATTATCATTATAGATTGTGGAAAGCTGGTATCGTTAGTAGAAGATTTGTCATTTTATAAGTCCCTTTCACAAGAGGAATAGTAACAATCAGAGGAATAGTAACAATCATAAACGATGGAAATCTTTGTTTTAATTATTTAATAGTTTTTAATCAAATTGATTGTGTTCGATTTTTTTGTGTCAAAGTATTCATTTTATATTAAATATAAGTTTTTAAATAATAGATAATAATATGTTTTGTCACGATTTTAGATGAAATTTGAATAGGGTATAAAATAGTTGGCACATTCATTAATTATTTTGAGGAAATTAGATCGTCATATTATCTACACAAAGTTTTGTAAAACAAATTAGTGTCACACAAAAAATTAAATAAAATTCAATGTAATCATATCAAGATTGTGATTTAACAAGGATGGCATATGTTTGGGTAGAGTTGAATGAATGTAGTAAAGTTAACAAAAAGGCTAAATAGAAAATAAAGTTTGCACAAAGAAGTTCTTATTGTACAAAATTTAAGTGAAACTTGACTTTAAACCAAAACCAATGAATTTCTCTTTAGGAAGGTGTATGAGCTCCACGTGCCTCCTATTGCCATTATCAATCTTATGTAACAACAAAACAAGTGGGCAACGGTCTCAACCCCTACTCATTCCACATTTATTAGGGCTTATGTTTCTAGTTTGTTTCTCCAACAAGCTATTAAGTCAAAGATTCCATAAAACAAAACATAACATTTTAGAGCTAAGCAACTAAATACATTGGTAATAATTATTGTAACAATTTGGAAGCAAACTACCTAGTTCACAAGACAAAAAGCCTCTTCCCATGATGCCCAACATAACTAAATAATTACTAGAACTCAACCAAACAAGGCAAATGTTCCACCAAATTTTGATCCCAAGACATAGCTTACGGTGGGTTCTGAAAATTCTACTCACACTACAAGAGGAAACAAATCAGCTTCATGGTCAAGGAAATATCATTTTGAAGTGGGGTTGATCAACTCATCAACATAATGTGAGTGATTTAAGTTCAATTGCTAGGAGTGGATATTCTTCTTTTCACTTCAAGCTCAACTAGACCTAGGAGGGTATTTCTAGAGGCATCATTTAATAATATTAATCACAACTAAAAGTAAATAAATTGAAAGTACTATAATATTATCCAATGTACTCTTGATCCTAATGGTTATCACTAGACTGAAGACTAACCTATTGCACATATAACCTCTTTTAAGTTGATCAAGCATCATTGTACAAGTGTAAGATGAAGGTATGCAAAAAATGATTCCTTAAGAGAAGAACTCTTATAGCTAGCTATAGATGCTTCCCTAGATAAATCACTAAACCATGAGGTGCATACAAACTACTAACCTACTCCAAAAATATTGGTGAAAGATATTTTTTTCTTTTGAGTGTATGGTTGATCATAAAATTCCAAGAGTGGTTCCTAATCTAATGAGTTGTCAAAGTCAAAATTTACCAAGATAAACAACACATTGAAATCACAATGGAATTTAAGCAATGCATATACATTCACTAAAAATATGATATCAAACATCTAAGCATACTTAATAATCCTTTTCCAAATCACATAAATGCATATAAAATAAAGAAGAAATTATTGTAAAGATTGCAATGACTTAAAATTTTGTGACATTTCTCAAATCCTTATTACAATCACACTAGTGAATATGTCAAGAGGAAATCCTAAGCTAGAATGTTGTTACAATTCATCACATAGAAGTTCCCCTAAAGATCTACATTGGGTTATAAACATCAATTAACAATACAACAACTTCCTTTTGATTTCACAAGATCTACTACTCTAAAGGTGATTAGACTTGCAAGAGTTGAAACCCTAGAAAATTTTTGGCACTTACAATCACATAGAAATGTAGAAATGACTAACTATTCATTTCTAAAATAAACTTGTATTTATATTCTTTTTCTCAGTCACTTGATTGCTTATGAGAGTTCAACAAAGAATAGGTCATAAATGTGGTGTTCAATAGAAGTAAAATCCCATAAAATCTACTAAATGGGTGATCTAGAGTTTATGTGAATATAATTGACATATACAACTTAACCATAACATTCATGGTGAACTAGACTTCTTCATCATCCACTCTTGAGATTTCATATAGATTCATGCCCTTTGAATGGACAATAGGATGCAAAAGAGGAGGGGAGGTTAGGACATGGAAAGGAAAAGAAATAATTTTAGATGAACTCCACAACTCCACGAAAGGGGAAAGGGGGAAGGAGAAATAGGACAAGAGAATGTGGGGATGTGGAAGAGGATGGTAGGTCAAGAGGTGAGTGTTGGGAATCAATCCTATCATACCTTTTTTGGCTTGAGTACCTTCCCTTATGTGTGTCAATTCCATGATCCTCCATAGATAATTGATTTGAGATAGTCTATAATGGTCATCATGTTAAATTGTTTCCCTAGCTATGTTTTCCCTTCCCCTTTGCCTGTCATTTACCCAATGTTCAAAAATCCAAATTTGGTTAATTTTGGGTTTGGTTTGAGGCTTCCATGTTGTAAAACAACTAAATGGGTATTTGTGTTTCAAGTTTGGGGAAAAATGGACTTAAATGTGCACGTTATGGCTAGTTAGAGTTTTTCCTAGTACCAAGAACCTTCGTGGGTATCGATGGAAAAATTGATGAAACTATTGATGGCTTCCTGGTTCCTCCCTTGTCACAAACCACTAACTTCTCTTTCATGACTTATCCAAACAAAATTTATGATGTTGCTCAAGAGTTTGCCTTGTTCCTAGAACCATCAAAACAATCGATGGTTCATGTTCCTATTCTTGTTCTTTGTATCGGTGTTGACAAGGGATAAAGAATACTGTTAAGTGTTTGTGTCAGAGGTTCTTGTGGTTATTGGAACCACCAGAACCCTCAACTTGTTATGTATTCCTCACTGGTCATTGATGAAGAGGTTCAAATTTTCTAAGTGTCACAAGGGTCGATATTTCAGTGTTCGACTTATCTTTATTCCACTTTTCAGTATGTGTTATAGAGTGAGCCCAAAGCCCAATGCTCAACAACAAAGTATTATATGGGTATCAATGATTGTTGTATCATTCTAGCACCATTGAAGTTGAGGATGAGCTTGAAGGTCAAAGCCCGATTATGTTGTTCCTCTTGGAGGTTTTACATTAAATTCCTTAACTTCGTTTGGCACATAATCCTAAGGTAGGCCAATGCTTTGGCCCCCGATAACTTCTTTTTTTGAGGGTCAACAGTATTTAACAACAAATTTCATTTTGAGCCTATTTTGGTGTAATTCAAAGTTTTAATTATTTTTTTGGTGGTTTTATGGGCCCGATAGTGTGTTCGCTTGCTCACCTACTGTGATTACTCATATTAACGATGATGCCCAATCATCTACTAGAATTAATTATAATTTTATCACTTTGATTCAGAGCACCCATTTTCGATGAGATTGATTCAAAGTCATGGATTTTGAGGCACTACGATGTGTTGTGATTAGGTTTTTGGTGCCCAAAGGTATATGTTTATTTTAGTGTCTCATTTTCAAAGAGGTTGGTCACTATGTGGTCTCCATATGCAAAGAAAAATTGCAGGCAAACCATTGAAGCCAAGTCTTTCCCATTCTTTGGATTACAAATTCATGGATACAAGAAGATTTCACAGATGTAAGTGAGTTATGTGTTAGAGTGTCTCTAGTGAAATATGTATACATTTTGGAGGGTTTGTAATCATAGTTAGGGATCTTCCTTTGCCATACTTTCTAGCATGATTGTAACTATGCATGAGATGAATGTAACAACTTTATGAAAATATTGCAAGCTTCGTAATAATCTCTTTTATATTGTACATGAATATATGCAACTTTATTTTGGAAAAATTAAGAATGTTTTGTCCTTATAATTTTGGCTATATATGGAAATATAATACTTTTCTTCTTCTTCTCTCTACTTTGTTTTCCATTTTATAGGTTATGTCTTTATTGCCCAATGGATAAGGCATTATGTTTTACTATGTTGTCATTGATGTCAACCTCTAGTATGGATAGGTTGAGAATATGTGTATCGTGTTGAGAAAGTGTTGCATTTGGTGTGTATAGTGTTGACTAGGTGTTTCAAATGCAGTAGGGTCACTTGGTTTCCAAGTGCTTTTGAGAAAAAATGCATAAAGATTGCATAAGGTGGCTAGGAAGTGTTTTTTATTTTTCTATGCATTTATTCATTCTTGAAGATGTGATTGTGCAGTTTGAAAGTGATGATCAAAGGTCTTTGAAGGTGTTATATCTAGAGTCTTAGGTTCTAGATTGTGTGACAATAGAAGATATGTTTAGTAGTATGTTGGACTATCTATGGCTTGTGAAGAGGGATATGTGAGAGAAATAGAACTGCTCCACATTTCTCCGTGTTGAAGTTTCTTGTATTGCATATTTGAGAATGTGCTAATATTGTTTATACCTACCTTCCCTTGGTTTTTCTAGTGTTCGATTGTTCTGAAGGCTTGGTTCATGAGTTGTATCTCTATGGGAGGTTGATTGGTTGCACAAGATGATAGTATTCTCAGTTTCATGTGTTTGTGCTAGTGGTTTTGAATATTCTATTGATGTTGGAATATTCTAGGATGTTGTGTAATGTTGCTACATGATCCACATGATGTTTTTGAGCTTGGTGAAGTGTGAATTTGGTTGCTTGATAGTGTTAATGCCGGTTTGACTAATCTAGTGTGTTAGCATTGTTTGCAGATGAGCTTCCTGGTTTGTGGGATCTTGGTGTAGTGTGTCGATGTAGATTTAGGTCTTGTTTAACACTTGATGTGGTCTTCCCTTACTGCTTTCCACCATAGAGGTGTTTGGTGCTGACCTATTTGGTAGTTGCATGTTTGAGGTGCATACATTTTATTGAAGCCAACCTAGTGAAGGTTTTTCGAGGTTGCAAAAGATATATATGCAAGGTCAAATATTTGAATATGTGTGTAGCATGGAATGATGTATATATATGATCATGTGTGTGAGATCTGAGTGTAAGAAAGAACACCTAAGACTACCAAAAGCAATGAGCAGAAGGTGTGTACAATTTAGTGTACCATAAGTTGTTGGAGGCGATGAGTCGAAGGTTGTAGATGGTAAAGAGACATTGTGGTGGTTTCTCCTATTTATCTAAGGTATTTAACCTCCTTGTAACTATTTCTTTGTAATCCATAAGAAGTGATCTTCTTGGGTAGTGATCCCTTGGCAATGATCCTTTTTTTCTGTCTAGACATTGAGTCCTTTTGGCAGTGAGCCTCTTGTAATTGGTTTTGTCTTTCATATAGTGATTAATCCTCACCATGGTTTTTCCCTTATTGAGTTTTCCACATAAATATCTAGTTTTCTATTGTGAATTTTTGTGGATATGTTGTTGTTTCATTTGTTTACATGGTAATGCTTAATAAGGGTTTGAAGGTTTTAATGCACAACTGATTCACTCCCCCTCTCAGTTGTCATGTGTGTTTAACAATAGGTATTAGAGCAGAGGTTCCATGGAAAAAGCTTAACTGCTTGAGGTAGATTTGGATGGCACAAAGGAATGATGTAAAAAGCTCCTATGTTTGATGGAACAAATTATGCCTTCTGGGAAGGGTATGTGCAGGATCATCATGGAAAAAATAGGTCCTTAAGTGGCAATAAAAAGACAAAAAATTAGAGTTAGACAACTTGACGTAAAAATTTGAATAAGTTATCTATATTATTTCAAAAAAATGTAAAAACAGAATCTGTAGAAAATTGAATGTAGTTTCTAAACTACTAGACCTTTATTTATTTTTTTAAAATCTATTTGGTGAAAATTTGAAATTTCAATGCAGTAGTATTTAAATTTCAGGGTAAAAATGAGAAGTAGGTGTCTGTCTAACCACCCTAACCACAATAAAATTATAATAATTTTTTATAAGCTTTTAGATATAAGTAGAGGACTCATGTCCCAATGTGATGCATATTTTTTTATAATTTTTTTCCAAGTAAATAATTAATTATGATTTTTTTATTACAAATTTTAGAAAATATTAAATCTCGTCTTTCTAACCACCTTAACTTGGTCAAAAATTCATGAAATTCAATTTTTTTTTTTTTTAATCCTATAGTATGCGAAGCATAGAATGTGATGCATGTTTCAGATTCAAAAAATGTGATACCGTTTGAAAGTTATAGATGTTTTTCAATCAGCCTATCAATCAAGACTTTATTCGTAATTCTAATAGAAAATGAATAATAATAATTTATTAAATTCAAAGTCAAGCATAATTTATATTGGTGGAAAGCTAAGAATCTTCTCTAAAAACACTTTTCGTTTCATCAATTTTGGGTTAAAAAAAAGTCGTCAGCCACATGGGCCATCATATAGCTTACATATCGCCACTTTTTGGCCCATCATGATCCTGCACCTACCCGGAAACTAGGATGAAGCCCTTCTCACCATATTAGGGTTTGGTGTATGGAAATTAGTCAAAATGGATATACTATGCCTAATAATCCTCCGACAAGTGAAGTTGAGATTAAGGAGTATGAGAAAAATGGCAAACCAAGGAATGCTATTTTGAGTGATCTTTCAAATTCAAAAATTGTGAAGGTGATAAGCTGTAAAACCATTAAAGAGATTTGGGAGAATTTGAAAAGCATTTATGAAGGAGATGATAAGGTCAAGCAAGAAAAGATGCAAAATTTCAAGGTCAAGTTTGAAACCCTAAGGATGTTAGAGGATGAAGATGTTTCAAGCTACATGCATAGGGTGGATGAAATTGTCAACTCCATCAATGGTCTTGGTGGAAAGATGGAGGAAAATGAAGTTGTGAAAAAGGTATTGAGCTCTTCCTAAATCCTATAGCACTAAAGTTTTTTCTATTAAGGAAGCTTATAATTTAGATCAATATACTAGAGATCAATTGTTTGGTGCCTTTAACTACTTTTGAATTAAGAGATTTTGACAAAGATGCTCCAAGGAAAGAAACTACTTTTAAAGTTAGCAAGAAAGAGAGGAATGATGAATCTTATCTAGATGATTTTGATGAAGTGGAATAAAATTTCATAAGAAGATTAAAAAAGGCACTGGAAAATATAGAGCTAAGCTACCTTTCAAGTGTTTCAATTGTGGAAAGATAGATCACTATGCTTCAAAATGTCTAGATAAAGTTTCAACTGACAAACATAAGGATCATAAAGGTAAATCCTTCAAGAAGAGTTATTATGTTTAACAAGATAGTGATAATGAGGAATCAAACCAGCTAGATAATGAAAGTGATGAATGCTTGTTCATGGCTTTGAATGTTGGAACTAATTCTACTGTCCTTAAGAGATGTGTGAAAGGAAATGATCTGGAAAGAGGTCACAATATTGAAGGAACTATGGTAACTACCTTTTATGAAAGAGAGGAGAGAAACTATTGGATAATTGATATCAGATATTCAAATAATATTACAAGTGATAAGAGTACAAGTTTGTTAACCTTAATAAATATGATGGTTCCTTTGTTAGGTTTGGTGATGACACATCTGCTAAGATTTGTGGAAAAGGTTCAATGAGTTTTGATGGAAAGCATAAGATAGATGATTTTCTTTATGTCAAGGATCTTTGACATATCCTTCTCAATGTAGGTAAAATGTGTACCAGAGGATACAATTTGATGTTTTAGGATGATGGTTTTGAAATTAAAAAAAGAAGATCTAGAATCTTGGTTGCAGTAGGAACAAGGACAAAAGGAAATGTTTATTAGCTCAAAAGTGCTTTATGAATCAAATCAATGAAAGGTGGTTGTGGCACAGAAGAATGTGTCCTATCAATTTTGATAGCATGGTGAAAATTAGCTCTACTCATGTTGTGAGAGACTTCAAGAATTACAAAGCCTATCAATACAATTTGCAAAGAGTATCAGTTTGGAAAACAAACAAGGAACAGGTTCAACACTAAGGAACAATCTACTACAAGACCTTTAGAGTTGGTGCAAATAGACCTATGTAGACCTACCAAGGTGATAGGTAGTTTATGTTGTTAATAGATGATTACTCTAGAATGACTTGGGTGACCTTTTTCAAAAAAAATCAGAAGCTCTACACAAGTTTTAATAATTTAAATCTATGGTTGAGAATGAAAAGGATTTTAAAATCAAGTGCTTAAGGTTTGAAAGGGGTGGTTAGTTCACCTCAAATGAGTTTAATAGTTTTTGTGAAGATCGTGGGATAAAAAACCATTTATTAGGTCCTAGGACTCTACAATAGAATGGGGTTGTGGAGAGGAAGAACATGATAGTTCAAGAGGCAATGAGAACCATGTTGAATAAGGAAAATCTACCAGATGTCTATTGGAGAGAAGCTATTCATACCACAATTTACATTCTCAATAGAGGACAAGAAAGGGTGAACAGTTCAAAGACCCCCTATGAGCTATGGTATGGAAATACTCCTATTGTGAAATATCTCAAAGTGTTTGGAAGTAAATGTTATATCATGAGGGATGAAGAAAAATTAGGAAAGTTTGATACAATTTTAGATGAAGGAATCTTCCTTGGATACTCTACAAAGAGTAAGGCATACAAGTGCTACAACAAGAGACTAAAGAAGATAATTGAAAGTGAAAGTGTTGAAGTGGATGAAGAATCACATCAGAGCTTAGTGTTGATAGAAGGATATGAATCTAATGAACCCCTTTGCAGAGAAGAATGAAAATAAAAAGAAGAATAAAAAGAGATGCTAGTGGAAGAGGAAGAAACTCTAGAAATAACCCTAAGAATCCTAAGTATGTCTAGAAAAATCATTTTGGGGATCAAATAATTGGAGACAAGAGAAAAGGTGTGTTGACAAGAAGAAAAGCCGCTATGGCAGAGGTGTTGATTTGCAAAATCGAAAATTTCAAACCCTAAGAGTATGTCAAGCTCTATGATCAGGTTTAGCAATGTTTTGGCCAACGAACAGAGTCAACCAATATGGTTTAGAACTCCCTGCTCTTCAGGATTTGCTATGCATAGGCGGGTGTACCTCTATAAATGTTTTCTTCTTTTGATTGATGTTAAGAAGATTGAATGTGTTATGGAATTATTTCAATTAAATCATAGCTTTCTCCCTATCTACTTGAATGTGACATAAAGGTTTGAAGTAGATAACTTGAATGCTAAACTACCTGATTTTTCTAATTGCTACTCCTATAATTGAAAACTGGAAAGGTGTGAATGAGGTTTTTATGGAATGTGGTTTAAATGAAATTGATCAATGTCTTATCCTATTGGGTAATGGATTCAAGATGTATATAATGTATGTGTTCTACTCCTGGATATAATTCAAATTGTTTGGCACTTTTAGAAGTTTGTGACTAGTGTAGACATGCAAGGATGCAATTATCAGGTTCTTCTTATCGATCCAAATGACCTTTTCTAGATTACTGTGATTTAATTAAATGAATTTTATCCTTACTTGAAGGAGCCAGTTAAATGAACCAAACAAGAACAACACATGTCCCTTGATCAATTGAATATATAATTGATACACCAATTTAATAATAAGGAAAAATCAAGCTTGGATATAATAGGATAATATTTATTGGTTAAATCAACAAACAATTGACACTAAAACTCAAGCACCAAATTATAATTTCTCCTCCATTAATATGCTTCGAATAGATTTTACAATCATATCAGAAGTCTTGTTTTATCTCATATATGCTATTTTATCTACCCTACTCGCTAATGCCCTATCTACTATCTAATGATTCTTCCTTTGATTTTATCTCTCATTTATACTTTCTAGTTCTGGGGTTATGACTCTTCACATACCCATTTGGTGTGATTTTTAATTATCTTGATTACCTTCGGCAAATAAAATATTTTAATTTTAATCTCTTCATCTTTGCATCCCCATGAAATTAATTGCAATGATAATTATAATCCCTCTCTTGCCAGCAATTGTATTTTCACCCAATTGATAAAAATATCATTTGGGTAAAATAATACCCACTACGCAATCTTTACTTCTGGTTAACTCCCTTAGTAAAAATATTTCACATTTTGGTGAAAATATCAGTACTACACCTTTCCTTATTACCACAAAATAATATCATGCTACAATTATTATTTTAAATAAATATTCATTTTGCACTTTTCATACCACATCCAAATCACATTTTTACCATAGCCTTTGCGGGATATTGAAGGGATTAATATTTTTGTTCTACCAATATCAATGTCTTTCCCCAAAAAACTCCAATCGTATGCTTTTCGTGTGTTTTGGAATTTTGAAGGGACTTGAAATAACTCCTGTCGAGACAATGTAGTCTCTTTGATGATGTACATGTTGATTATAATTTGTAGAATCAAATGAAAAAGAAATTGCATAAATTAAAAGATTAAAATATCATAGAACAAGAACACAAGATTTATTGTGGTTCACCATTAATAAATGGCTACGTCCACACTCAGGTATTATCTCTTATTAATTATCAAGTTCTCAATCAAAATTACATATTTAGCCAGCAGTTGTATTTATAAATCAGTCTTCACTCCACCAATTGGAAAAATCCATTCGAAACAGACAACTTCTAAATTGGCAAACACATGCCAATAGAAGTAATTACAAAGAAAGAAACTGTTTTGAATTGTGAGAGAAACTTGCTAATTTGGGCTTCACAAAAATCTCCCACTTGAAGACCAAATTGTTGCTTAGAGATATCCCTACACTGTAGATTTATTGTCAAAGTTGCACAAGTCTGAGAGAAGCTCTACAGAATTTGAACTTCTCCCTGGGTACTACCTTTGGCAACATGTCAGTTGGATTCAACTTCGTGTCAATTTTATCCACCTGCAGCTTACCCTCTTCAATACAATGGTGAATGAAATGATACCACAACTCAATATGCTTTGTCCGACTGTGAAAAGTAGAATTCTTGGCCAAGTGAATAGCACTATTTCTATCACAAAACAGAGTAAAAACTGATTGCTTACACCATAATTCACCTAACAATTTCTGCAACCATATCATTTCATTTGCTCCTTTAGTGAGAGCAATATATTCAACCTCCGTAGAAGAAAGAGAAACCACCTGTTGCAACCGAGAAACCCAACTGATCGTTGCCCTAGCAAAATTGAACACATAACTGGTAGTAGAACGTCGTTTATCTAGATCTCCAACCATATCTAAATCTACATAACCTCGTAGGTGAATTTCCTTACCACCAAAAACATAAAACCCGATCAGACGCACTGTTTAAATACCAAAAGATCTACTATACTGTCTGCCAATGTGGTTTACCTGGATTACTCAAAAATGTGCTCACAACTCCCACTGCATGAGAAATATCTAGACAAGTACAAGTAATGGCATACATTAAACTTCCAACTGTTGATGAATATGCGACACTCTTCATTTGTTATTTTTCTTCTTTTGTTTTAGGACACATAGCTGAGGATAACCAAAAATGATCAGCCAAAGGAGTGGTAAGGGATTTGGCATTCTTCATATTGAATCTATCTAAAATTTTAATAATATATTTTTCTTGAGATAATCTAAGTTATCTCTTATTTCTATCCCTGATTACATTCATCCCAAGAATCCTCTTTGTTGCCCCTAAATCCTTGATGGAAAATCTTTGAAATAAATGTTTTTTCAACTCCTGAACTATTCTCACACTAGTGCCAGCAACCAACATATCATCAACATAAAGTAATAGAATAACAAACTCACCATTGTCAAGCTTCTTGTAATAAACACATGAGTCAGATTCACAATGAATGAAATGTTGTTGAGTCATGACGCTATCAAATTTGAAATACCACTGCCTTAGGGCTTGCTTGAGCCCATAAAAACTTCGCTTCAATCTATAGTATAAATGTTCTTGACCTAGTTTTGCAAAACCTTCAGGCTGCTCCATGTATAGTTCCTCTTCAATATCTCCATGAAGAAAAGCTACTTTGACATCTAATTGCTCAGGTTCAAGATCCCAAACAATTGCCAAGCCTAAAACTACTCGAATGGTGTGCATTTTCACAACTGGTGAAAATATCTCATTGAAATTAATTCATTTTTCTTGAGAAAAACCTTTGACAACCAATCTGGCCCTGTAACGTTGATGACCTCCATCTTCCTCTTTCACACAATAACCCAGTTTATTCTTTATTGGTTTCCGATTTGGCAGAAGAGGAACCAAATCCCATGTCTTATTTGCACACAAAGACTCCATTTCTTCATTCATCACCTCCATCCATTTTACTGAATTTGCATCTTTTCAAGCTTTTTTAAATGTTTCTAGCTCTGCCTCACCACAAAGAAACAATTCATAATTATAATCATCAGATAATAGTAACTCATAATCATCAAATTTGGCTGGATGCTTTCTCTCCCGGGTAGATCTCCTTAATTTTGGACCCTGTTCTGGTTGCAAATTTCCTTGTTGTTCTTCATTTTCTAGATTACTCAGTCTCTGTTGTTGTGCATTTTCTATATGAGACTGAAAATTAACATTAATATTATTCCCCTGTTTTTGCAAAGGTTGACTTATATTTGTCCTTTGTACCTCAAATGCTTGTTGCACACCAAGTGAAGGCAACATATTACTATTTAATGGAGGCATCTTACTAGAAAGATGTGCACTACTTTGGGGAGGCAGCATGGAAACTATAGAAGGCATTGATCGGAGATTAGAAGGCGCCTAGAAATTAAGAGGCGGCATTAGAGATTCCAAAGTCTGCGCTACACTGTGGAAGGACTATGCAGGAGTATTAAGGGGCTACACTAGTTGAGAGGGAAGCATATAATCATTAAGAGGTTGCAGATTATTCAAAGGAGGCAGAAAATTGATTAAGGTAGGCGTATTGCCTTCTATATATTACACTCTAGCTTTTGTAGGCTGCGCATAAGGTGGCAAAGGTTGTGTGTGATCTAATGAAGGCTCATAACCAATGTTTAAAGGTTGTGAATGATTCAATAAAGGTTTCTCAAATAATGTTGATGAGGGCATAGTAACAGTATTTGGAGGTTGTGTAATAATATTTTGGGGCTAGGAATAAGCAAGGGTGCCAAACTTTGAAGGCAGAGAACTTGAAGAAATTACTAAAGGCTAGGAGAAAGTAACAGAGGTTTGCTTGACACGACCATTATCAAATAAATCAACATTAAAATATTAATCAGAAGATGTGTCCTAAGGCTGCAAACCTGGGAGTTTTTTTCTCATTGAAGACAACATCCCGACTGCAAACAATCTTTTTAGCAACAGGATCCCATATCCTGAAACCGAATTGATCTTCTCCATAGCCTAGAAGAATACACCTCTTTGATTTGAAATCAAGCTTCATTCTTTTCTCCTTCCGAAAATGCACAAATGCTTCATAGCCAAACACCCGCAAGTGATGATATGAAATTTGTTTTCCAAGCCATCTCTCCTCTGGAATATCAAAATCCAAATGAGATGACAAAGCACGAATGATTAAAAATACTGCAGTGTTACATGCCTCTGCCCAAAACTCTTTTCCCAAACCAGCATTGGAGAGCATACAATGAGCTCTCTCTAGAATTGTTTGATTCAACCTCTCAGCTACACCATTTTCCTGAGGGGTGAATGGGACCCCTTTTATTCTACGAATGTCGTTGTCTACAAAAAAATTGTCAAAATATGAGGAACAAAACTTTCCCCCATTATTAGTTTTAATACATTTAATTTTATGCCCTATCTAGTTTTCAACAAGAGCCTTAAAATTTTTAAATTTTGAAAAAACTTTTGGTTTTTTATTTATCATGTAAATCCAAAGATTTCGAGTGTAATTATCAAGGATAGAAACAAATTAATTTTCTCCTCCGAAGAAGGTTACCTTAGTGGGACCAAAAACGTCTGAATGCACAAGTTCCAAAGGAGTGGTTTTCTGATCATGGTCTGTCCTCAAGAAGCTAGCCCGACTTTGTTTTCCATAAAG